>JBAMCJ010002640.1:0-117781 GCA_037075205.1 Drosophila prostipennis | reverse complement strand
CTTATCCACTACATAAGGCTTCAGCCTTGTGCGGCGATCCGACACTATCTGTCCAGCTTTGCTGAAGCACCTCTCCGACTCACAGGAAGTCCCTGGTATACAAAGGTATTTAAGTGCAACCTGTTTTATATATATATATATACATATATATATAGCGGCTCGTATATATCTGCACTTGTCTATAAAAAAAATAGTTCTTTAAAATTTGCGATAAAAACTTCATCAAGATTCACCATTCAATATTTTAGTGGGCGCATGCTTCAGGCTCGTTTTGGGTTTCAATATGTTGACTTACGTAGGATCACAGCGTCGGCTCGCGGTGAATTTATCTTCGATTTTAATTTAAAATCAAGGAATGAAAAAACCGTTTCTCCAAAATTGGTTATGTGCCACAAACATCGATTGTGGCAGAAAAACATCGATGTTTCTAAAAATTTCTAAAACATCGATGCATCGATGTTTTCAACGATGTTTCTCCACCTCTAGCGCAGACTGAGGCATCATTCTGCGTTATACCTTCGAATGAAGCGGTTGTGAAATAAAGAATAAAAGCTAAAATAAAGACTATGAATATACATATCCGGAGTGCGTTTAACCTATTACACAATCTTGTGAAATTAACAAGTTTATTTCAAATTCTAGCAGAATAATACATCCTGGTCGTCCAAGATCTTAAGAATTGCAAAGTCCTTCACGTTCCCGTGCGGGATGAGACGAAGGTTCTGCTCGCTGGCCAACTGGAGGACCGCATTGAAGGCGGCAGCCGGGCTCTGAGTCGCGTCCAGTCCTTTGACTATCCCCAGGATCGTGGCCATTTTTAGAGTGTAGTTTGTCAGAGGAAGAGCTGGCGAATCTGAATATAAAGCAGGAGCCGATTACGAAGGGGAAACTGTCGGCCAGGCAGAAGAAGACCTCAAGTCCATCATTGAGGGATTAAGGATTGCGAAGTCCTTCATGTTCCCGTGCGGGATGAGCCGAAGTTTCTGCTCGCTGGCCAACTGGAGGACCGCATTGAAGGCGGCAGCCGGGCTCTGAGTCGCGTCCAGTCCCTTGACTATCCCCAGGATCGTGGCCATTTCCAGAGTGTAGTTCGTCAGAGGAAGAGCTGGCGAATCTGAAGATAAAGCAGGAGCCGATTACGAAGGGGAAACTGTCGGCCAGGCAGAAGAAGACCTCAAGTCCATCATTGAGGGAGCCACCACGATGCCTGGCCTGGGAACGTCCTTTTTCGTATTGCAGTTGAGAAATGCCAGTTGAGAAAATCAAGTTGAGAAATGTCAAATAATAGTAAGGCCAGTTTGAAGATTTATAGAATTACAATCGTAATCGCTAATCGAAATGGCAGAATGTGTAAACATTTTTCAAATTTAAGGATACAAGTACCTAACGCCTTAGCCGGGCTAAGATGAGCTAAGGAGATAGTAAGGAAATACCAAAAAACAAGGAAGGAAGTTAACTTCGGCAAGCCGAAGTTTATATACCCTTGCAGCTAAGATAAATACCTATAGTTTAATGCTCACTCGATCGGTGCTGTTCCAGGGACTCCAGATATATTATTGAATATTAAAAATGTTGTTTTAAAAAATCAAATATCTTGATATTTTTATATATTTTTGACATCCTTTCCGCTGAAACTTTTCCACTTTTTCGTTTTCGGCAGAACTTTTTGAGGATAAAACAAGAGAGAACGCTATAGTCGGGTTGGTGTCCCGACTATCTAATACCCGTCACTCGGCTAAAGGGAGTGCGAACGCTGTAGTCGGGTTGGTGTCCCGACTATCTAATAATTGTAACTCAGCTAAAGGGAGTGCGAGGGAGATGGAGATGTAAACTTTGATCAGGCTTAACTTTTTAACGAATGGTCCGATTTAAAAAATTTCTCTTGCATTTCGATAGGTATAACTAAACGCAACAAAATTGCATTTATACTTATCAGAAATATTTGAAAATGTGGGCGCCAGACACATTTTAGTATGGTTTGTGGGCGACTATGGGCGATTGTGGGCGTTAGAGGGGGCGTGGCGGTCGCCTGAAATAAACTTGCGCTGCGTAGGAAGCCCAAGAATATGTGTTGGTAATCCCAATATTCTAGCTTTTGTAGTTTCCGAGATCTCAGCGTTCATCCGGACGGACAGACAGACATGGCTAGATCGACTCGACTAGTGATCCTGATCAAGAATATATATACTTTATAGGGTCGGAAAAGCTTCCTTCTAGCTGTTACATACTTTTGCACGAATACAATATACCCTTTTACTCTACAAGTAACGGGTATAAAAATAGGACTGTCTAAATCGAAACATAATATACAACATATACTTAAGCCTAGTACTCAGTACGACGAAAACTGCTAGCTAACCATAGAAGTAAGCGAGAGGCAAATAGGCCATTAGCTGGGACTTTTTCCAACCGCGGTACTCAGTTGAGCTAAGGTAAGTGGTAAGGAAATACCAAAAAAATACCAGATTTAGCGGATGAATTCCGATGAACGCCTTTAGCCGCGGCCCAAAGAATGGAAAATTTGATCTTTGGCTGTGTTTGTACCGAAGCGGTGTCCCAATAACAAATTATAAATGGAAGGAAAACCCCAAAAACCAATGGAAAACTGCTTGTAGGAGTTGCGGCAATACATATCGCCATGCCAACAGCAAATTTAAAACTTGCGACCCAGGTCGGCTCAACATTTTGTAATACTTTAAATTTGGCGCCAATTGATGTTTGCTGTTTGTCAACAAACCCAGTAAGACCATGCTGCAGGCATTGCGGATGAACTCCGAAAACTTCGGCCACACTAAGAGATTAATATTTTTCGACTAGTAAAACTCTTAGCCGAACTGAGTACTAGGCTTTATGACCAACGATTAGGAATTTCAATACAAGCTCCATATTTTGTTCTGGTTTAAGCCTAGTACTCAGTACGACGAAAACTGCTAGCTAACCATAGGAGTAAGCGAGAGGCAAATAGGTAGCTAACGCCTTTAGCTGAGACTTTTTTCCACCGCGGTACTCAGTTGAGCTAAGGAAATGGTAAGGAAGTACCAAAAAAATACTAAATTTAGCGGATGAATTCCGATGAACGCCTTTAGCCGCGGCCCAAAGAATAGAAAATTTAATCTGTGGCTGTGTTTGTGCAGAAGCGGTGTGCCAATAACAAGTTATAAATGGAAAGAAAACCCCAAAAACCAATGGAAAACTGCTTGTAGGAGCTGCGGCAATACATATCGCCATGCCATCAGCAAATTTAAATCTTGCAACCCAGGTCGGCTCAACATTTTGTAATATTTTAAAATTGGCGCCAGTTGATTTTGGCTGTTTGTCAACATACCCAGTAAGACCATGCTACATGCATTGCGGATGAACTCCAAAAACTTCGGCCACACTAAAAGATTAATATTTTTCGACTAGTAAAACTCTTAGCCGAACTGAGTACTAGGCTTTATGACCAACTATTGGGAATTTCAATACAAGCTCCATATTTTGTTCCGGTTTATTTAGTAATTTTTTAAAGATGGCGGCATAGGCTTTAAAGTGACCGTTGAGCGACCGGTGGATACTGTTTTATCATGGACACCAACCGTGGTCGATAACGTTGGCGTTCGATATATCGATATTTACACCCAATTTTTTAATTTTAATTTAAACTAATTATATAACAAGTTTTTATGTTTTATTTAACCATTAAATGCGATTACTTTTTCTTGATGTACTTCATGTACTTCTTGGCATTGAAGTTGTCCTCCACTTCCTCCATGATCTTGACCTTCTTGCGCGGCTTTCGGGCCTCCAGGCGAGCTCTCCGCTCGGCGTCGGTTAAAGTGCTCAGATCCAAGGGGAGCTGATGGGTGAATATGTTAATTATACTTTATATTAAATGGTTAACCATCCTTGTTACCTTGATAATCTTCCTTGGCTCGTGATAGCGAATGTTTATCGTGGATCCATCGGGCTGAACAACTACAGTGGGATATAGCCGGCAATAGACAGAGCGATGCAGTCTGGTTACCGCCGTTGTGGCCGAGGAAATGCAGCGAATTTGCTGAACCGCCAGCGGCAACTGTTTCAGCAGCATTTTATTTGATAATCACAATATTTACACACTTTAAACTAAATAAAACACGAGCTGTTTTTTTGTCAAACAGCTGATAGAGTGACCAATATTTGAAAGAGGTTTAAATACTTGCTAAAAAGTTATCGAAAGTGCTGCAGCCCTGGTATAGTTTCAACATTACTTGGTATTCCGACCAGCTGTGGTCACACTCGTACTCAAAGTGTAAGTGTTGGTGCTGGGGCAGAAATTCATATTTTCTCCTTAAAAATAAGTACGTTGCTTAAAAAGCTGCTAAAAAATATTAAATCGAGGCGGTTTACTGGGCGAAGCAAGTGATTTACCTAAATGCTTTGAAGAGAAGCGCAGAAAACGGTTAATTGCGCGGAAGAACCCAGTGGAAGTACTGCGGTTAAGAAAAATTACATAATTTTTGCAGGCATAATTTTCCGTGTGTTATGCCAGGGGAATATAGCAAAGAACCATCGATGGTTAAATAATCCAGGCACCCTAACTAAGCCAAGTGCAGGAAACACCTTCAATCTGCGTTACCACTTTCTGCAGCCGAAAACCTAACCTCATCCGCTTTTGTTGTTGTCTTCCAGTTCTTGTGCAGAATGGCCGCCCGCCGCATCGCCCAATCCTCGGTTAACTGGTCCGCTCTCGCCGAGCGTGTGCCCGCCAACCAGAAGAGCAGCTTCGGAGCCTTCAAGACCAAGTCGGACATCTATGTGCGCGCCGTCTTGGCCAATCCCGAGTGCCCGCCCCAGATCGATTGGGCCAACTACAAGAAGCTGATCCCGGTGGCCGGCCTTGTGGACACCTTCCAGAAGCAGTACGATGCCCTGAAGGTGCCCTATCCCCAGGACAAGGTGTCGCCCCAGGTGGATGCCGAGATCAAGGCCTCCCAGAGCGAGATCGATGCCTACAAGAAGGCCTCCGAGCAGCGCATCCAGAACTACCAGAAGGAGATTGCCCATCTCAAGTCGCTGCTGCCCTACGAACAGATGACCATGGAGGACTACCGCGACGCATTCCCCGAGAACTCTCTGGACCCCATCAACAAGCCCACCTTCTGGCCCCACACCCCCGAGGAGCAGGTCGGCTACAAGTCCAAGGAGCAGCTGGAGGCCGAGGCCCAGGGACACCATTAAGCATCCTCTGGAGGGAGGACTCTGGCGCTTGGCAGTCGTTGGTCATCCGTTGATTCGAAATGTAAACCACGTTGAAGTAAATTACCCAAATTAAATTCATTTCAAATGAAGGTGATCGGCTTATTTGACAATGTCAGATTTATTTTGTTAGCCCTTGTAGACGGTGTCAGTTAGTCAGTCACAAAAGTAGATATTTTTGATCCTATAAGATAATTTTATTCATAGGACTCGTTATTATATAAATCCGATGACTAGCATTCATAGAGACGATTGGAAAATTATTAGGGAAAGAGTAGGAAAATATGAATATACTATTTATTTTACGGATTAATTAATTATTCCAAATCTGCCTAGATCTGCAAGGCTTTTTTTGAAATTCAAATAATTGTTTTATTCAAGGTTGAAGACCTTGATGGAGGAGTCTCTACTGAGCTTGGTGGTGGCACCCGCTAACAGCAAAGGCGCCCTCAGGCGGACGGTGGCATAACTTCCAAAAATGTAATTGTCCAACATTGCCACCTTGTTGGTTTTTATTACACAACTAACTTCGGTTTGAGTCCGCACTTTTAGTATTTTTATTCGGGATTTTCACGATCATCCACATCGCCCTAGTATATTTAACTGCCGGCTGGCATTATTCAAAAGAGCACTCACAGTCACTCTGCTCTTCTTCTCCAGAGAGAATTCAAGCAGTGCTCTCTCCTGGCTCACGAAAATCCGTTAAAAAGCTTTATAACCGCCGCTCAAATCCCGTTTCCTCTTCGCCGCTCACCTGAGCGCACCTTTCGCGAGGCCCGAGCCGCAGCGCGTCTTAACTTGTCTCGGAGGTGCACATTCGTGATCGGGGTCCGCAAATGCCGCACGATCAGTCGCGAGCGAATCGAGTTGGAGTGCAAACGTCTCAAGCGGAATCTCAAGTTGTAGCGCCAAACGCAGCGATCGGAGTGTACCTACATACATATATCTGTGGATCGCTGAAATACAAAGTTGAACCAAGTTGGAATTTGCCACCAGTCGAAATAAATCTCGAATCGAATTAATATCCGCCATTTGCATAGGGCGCATCTAAAGAGGCGCGCTTCTCTGTCAGTTAACCCACTTTCTAAACGACCAAACCAAACCAAACCACAAAAAAAGAATAATACTGCGAGCGATTTTCAGCAACAACGAAACCAATTAACAAGCAAATAATGCCGAGCAAATAACACCGAATAACGTGCAAGTGATTCATGGTTTTTTTTCTTCCAAGTGAAGTGCTTAGGTAAATCGAAACATAGCTGAAAAAAAAGCTGACTGCAAAACGCACTGGAAGCGATAACGATACTTGGAACGCCCCCTCCTGCCAACGACTGTCAGTCAGTTGAAACCGCAACTGCAGCGGCATCATCTACTCGGCCAGCAACAGCAACAACAGCAACATCAAGTACGGATTGCAAACAGCACGGGTAAGTTACACCATCGTACATCATCGCACAAAAACAACAAGATCTTCAATAATGGGGGTTCATAGCTCGCAGGCTCCCTGCCTGTTGCTTTTTTTTTGCCTTTTTCCTATGCATTGCATTTCCCATTCCCTTTTTCTCGGTCTGCAAACGGGTTAACAAGCTGCGGCTAATACCGACGATCAATAGGCCTGCAAAAATGCAACAGCCAAGGCGAGTTAGAATTGCTTGGGTTTTCCAACTAAACAATACCTTGTATTTCTTTGAATCGATCGTGATTGAACGTGCGACCTGAGCAATAAATATGAAAGTTTTCTTAAAACTGCAGTAATAACTCGGAATATGATATCACAATGAAGAAAAAAACATTTGGAAATATTTCACAACCATTAATTTTACTTATGCATTATCTCAAAAATTTTAATCCGATTAGAGAAGTACTTAAGCGGCTCCCAAAATAAATGTATCAATACGAAAAATCTTAATCCAAATGATATTTTTCCAAATCGGGGATTCAATACCTCCAAATAGGGAATACCCTTGAAAAATGCGTGTGCAGGGAGTCCTCCCGTTTAAGGGGCATTCCATATTTCATAATCCGCTGTCTGACAGCATAACTTTTAGCACCTTTGAGCACCTTCTCGGCTTCGCATTTCGCCAATGCAAAAACACACACACTCACATCGCACTCGGGGGGGCTATAATTTCTTTGGATAATTATTACTCGTCTGGCATATTTTTTTAGCTGGCATTTTAAAGCTGCTTTGACCGGCGCTGACTCTGTGAAATTTTTGCGTTAAAGCCACAATTTTATTTTTGTTGCTTTTTGTGCGCTCGTTTGCATAAACACCTAGCGGATAATTCGGAACGTATTTTACTTAATTTAAATAACTCAGCTTAGGAAATTTCTGTTAACTTTCCTTTGGGCAACGCAATGCAAAAAAAATTGCAGCGGAAATGTGTACAAAAACAAACATATTTATGTCATTCGATCTGGCCCCTACTTGTTTTTCGGCAATATTTCTGTAAGCGTGTTTGGTTTCAGTTATAATATAAATACGAGTTGCCTGGGAAGTCTTAGGAATGTAAATCGGTAATTCGAGAGGCTTTAGGTAACGAAAGCTTTGACTGATCTGGTCTGGTAAGTGACAAAGCCTCTGGTTTAGGTGACTCAAATGCGCTACAGATCGCAATACTGGAATTCACAAATGACTCAATGTTCTGGCAAGAGAAAGCATTTGGATATTTAAGTTTTTCGGTGTTTCCGTTTACTTGGATATTTTTAGAAAACATGATTTAAGGGGGATGTTTTCTATTTGGAACCGATGAGGATTTGTTTTTTGTAATTTTAGATAGTTACAAATATTTCCAGATTTTGTTTTAAATTGTAACTAATTTATGTTTAATTTGGTTTTAATGTTCTGATGTCAATATTAATATTAGGGCTTATTGTTGTTGTTATACAAAGTTGATAATATTATTTAGTTACAAACTGATTAGTTAGAAGAAACTAGCTATATTTAATACCAAAAAGGGTAAAAATGAAATAGGATTTTATGAAGTTTTCTCGAAGCTCATTTGATGTTGTTTTCTCAATGGCCAAGCACATAAGGCCGTCCCATTTGCCCCTTTGGCCACTTCTTCTGGATGTTGTTTGGCCGACGCCATTCGAGACGTAACTCAAAGCCAATTGCCATGAATGAAATTCGCATTTCATTACATGCCGTCGACGCCTGAATGCGACGCAGTCGGTGGCCGGTTTCTGTGTGGTTTTCCACAGCCAACGACAATAGCTACGCACGTTCGGCGAAAACAAAAAAGAAATTGTCAATAAAGTGCAAAAGGAGACGGCCAGGGGCTGGGCAAAAAACGAAAAAAAAAAAGGAAAAAAAGAGGTAGAAATTGCCACGGAGAAACGTGTTGCAGCGCCACGGGGGCTTGGTGGCCCATCCCGAATTCGAATCGAGTGCAATCGTGATACAAAGCGACCGCCTGTAAATTCGTATTAACTATCCGCTAGATACCCGTACTTTCACAAAAACTCGTTCGGACCAATGGCACAAATATGAGCATTTTATTTACTGCAGTCTTTTCTTTTTTTTTTTTCCGTTTTATGCAATTTTTGAGATTTTTTTCCAGCATGGCGCATAGTTGCTTTATTAGCAACGTGCCAAACGCAAACAAACCAAGACAAGAAGTAAGGCAAACAAAAAGGCAAATCAACTGAGCAAACAAGAAGTTTGTAAAGGGAAAACTGCATTTTGGCACGAACTTTCGGGGAGGGGGTGCAAAGGGGGTGGGTTACGCAGTGGTTTTAAACTTTAAAGCGAAATAAACCCCACAATAATTATGCACACAAAGCCAACTTTCCCCCAAAGTGTTTTTAAAGGCACGCACTTGCTCATGTTTCATTTCTATTATTTTATTTTACCTTTGTTTCTGTGCGTCCGCCGCTCATTGTTTACCAAATATGTTTCCTAAATTGTTTGCCTTCATTGCCGTTTGCATAATAATCGAAACGATGCAGATTAAACGTCTGTGGTCATGGATTTCTGTGCCCTTTGTTTGCCATATTTTTCACCAGCAGCCTCATCTTCTCCCCGCCTTTTTCTTTTTCCCAAGCTGAGTGGGCGATAAGCGAAACGTGATTGATTGAATACAAGCTGGGAGAAAAGAGATATGACAGTCGGGGACTTCGAATGGGTCTGTGTCTGGGTCGCAGTCTTGGTCTCTCGGGGGTCTGGTTTTTATCTTTATCAGTTGCCCCCGTTGTAGGTGATTTATAACAGGTTTTTGGGTTCAATGCGATAAGCAACAGCTGCAGATATTGCTTGAAGATAATTGCAAACTTGAACTTTGCGAATTCGTGTTTTCTAATCTGGGTTAAGAGAGATTTGATAATGTTTGCAGGTCAGATTTCTGTTTATTTGGATGATTCCGTGTTCTCACTACACAACTTTTTAATATCATATATTTAATGAAGTAATTAATTAAAAAGAAAGCTTAAATAAATTTTGATAACTAATAAAAAACAGAAAATGCTTTAAATATTAAATATATTAAATTACTTACTAATATTAATAACTATTTTAGATTAAAAATTAACTTAAATTATTTCAAGAATAGGTACTTCAAATTTAATGCCTTTTGATACGGTTTATTTATCAAAGCTAAAGTGACGACTGGTTTAAAATTATTACCACAATGAAAGCAATTATTTATTTTGCTTACTACCAATTCTTTCACGACGATGACACTTATTTCTTATTTATGTCTGTTTCCGAGTGCTAAAAGTTCAATTTCCTCTGACACCCTTCTTTTTTGCAAAATAAATAAATAACTCGAAAAGCCCACCAAAGATCATTTCTTTCGTTTTTTGCCAGTAAATCATCAGCTTGTTGTTAATTTTTCGCCCTCCTCTCTCTCTCTCTACAGCCGTCGTGCCGTCTCTTTCTTTGCCTATCTTCTTTTTCGTGGTGCGTCAAGTTGGCACGACAGGCGGCGGGAGAAAGTTTTTCTTTTTCTTTGCCAAACTCGAAAAATAAAACTAAAAAATTAACGCCAAAATATAAAATACAAACAAAGGCGAAATACACAAAAAACGCAACAAAAATGTAAAGTATGCAATGCAAACATGTGATTATATATCCCCACACACACAAATGCGCCTTATATAAGATATTGTCTGAGGCATTAAAAACGCATAACAATTAATTGTTAAAAGAAACAATCAGCGACAGCAAATGAATCAAAAGTAGATGACACTCTTGGATATCTGCAATAAAATATCCAATTTCAATGGGGAAAGAAATGGCCAACGAGTGATTTTGAGCGATTTGTTTACTATAATTTTGGCCACCAGTTTTTGAACACACTTATCTTCAACAAGCATGCCACGCATGGCCATCAAAGTAAATTACTTAATTTATGCCTCAAATGTGTCGTCGAGCAGGGCGGCACTTTCTACCGCCCCACCGAAAAAAAACGCGTCTCTTGCGTAAGCGACTTTAAACGCATGCAAAACGCGTGCAGCGAAAGCAGGGCGAACGTTTATGTTTGTGGTTACATCAGATTCAGATTGAGATCCCCAGTGCACCCGGGGTCACTGGAAATTAACTGATAAAAGCTGGGACTTTGCTCCCCCGGCAAATCAATACCAAATTGTAAATAATTGAGGCAGCCCAAGCCAAGGTCTGACCCTCATTACTGCTTTATCAGCTGGGGAAAACCGAAATTCGGGGAGCTGCACTTTTCCGACAGTCTGCAATTTATGCCATCGAAAATGGGGGAAAATGGAAAAATTCTCAAGTGCCAGGGCTAGAAGACCCCAGAAAAACTAATTTCGAATTCCGAATTTTCCATTTCTATTTTTGAAAGGCAAGGGAGAAATTTATCTTCGTTCCCGAAAAGCAGAAAGGGATTTCAATTAAGATATTCAAGTAGCTAATAAATAAATATTAATCTCATGGATATTGATCAACAAGAGAATTCCATTAACCATTAAGGCTGTCTCTGCAGATTTTTTTTCACAGATTGCTCAGGGCTGGCGGTTAATGTTAATTCAATTATATTCAGTAAAAGTAATTTACTTTTTTTCGAGCCGGAAAGGCGGAGAAAGAAGGAAGGTGGAAAATGAAAAATGAAAGCGTTCTTAATTGCGAGCCGACGACACGTCAGTTGGTTTTTATTTTATTTGTTGTTGCCTTCCACTTACATAGTTATTTTCTCCTACGCTCACTTACAATATTTATGGGCATGAAATGGAAATATCTGGCCAGGATCCTCGCCATCAAATTGAAAAATTTATTTGCGCATGCGCAGCAACTGGCACGCCATACAGAGTTGCATTTTTTGTATCTGCATGCGCATGCGCAGTATTTATCTGTAACTACATATATCTGCGTCTGTGATCGCGCTCTTCTTTCACTCCCCAGACATTTTCTAATAATTGAAAAGCAAAGTGTGGCCACGGCAGCGGCGGCAGCAAATTGAATTATAATTTCAATTATGAACCGTTGAAAGCGGAAGAAAGGCCAGCAACAAAGAGCCTATTGAGCAGCGTTCGCCGCTGCGAACTGTAAATGAGGTTGCTGGGGCTACAGAAAAAAAAACCATAAACCCCACAGATACGCAGATATACAGATGCAGATACCATCTGGCATCTGGAGTGCTAAGCATGTCAATCAAGAAGAACAGTAAATCACTTCTGGCCCTAACGATCGGCCGCTCTGCCCCGTGGGCCCAGCACGATCTCAATCTGAATCTCGATCGTGGCCAGCGTTAATTGCCACCTAATGGCCGAATAAGTATACGCCATGTGGGTCAGGTCACCAGCCAGCCAAGCCAACGAGCGGCGGTTGTCATAAATATAAAAAATGAGCTGTCAATGTGGCAAGGCCCCATGAATGCATCTTTGTCCGGGGAATACTTGCATAACGCATCTCTGGCCGACTTGAGACATCTTTCCGGCTGCATTGGTAACCCCTTTCGAGGGATCAGAAATCACTTTCAATTGTGGGCCGTTGCCAAATCACATTCGGTCTGGTATTTATGGCCTTGAATTGTGGTCAAGTCGGGTCGAGGTCTGAGTGATTTCATCGAGCTGTCGAAGAAAAAACTGAAAAAAAGAGTGCGGAATAGAAAAAAAAAAGAAATAAAACGAAACGAAACCCCAAGTTGTCAACAGCTTTGGCTCATTATAATTTTCGCCACAAAGCTGCCTCGATGACTAAACGCAATCAGGTTTTTGGTTTGGCTTTTGGTTTTGCTGTCAGTTGGTTTTTTTTCGTTAGAATTTCCGATTTGCGATTGCCGTTCGCAGTTTGTCTGCTAATTGGCCCAAAACAGCTGCGCGATATCACTTTGATTATTAGCTAACCATTAAGGTTCTTGCTTCATGGCTCCACCTGGCGGCGCCACTTGGCACTTCGCCTCCAATCGAATCGACTTGCCTGCCGCTAATTGAATTAATACGTGTTGCACTTGCTACCGACACAATGCAATATTTATTCGCATAATTACCTGCCGCCGATTACGAACTCATTGAGCCATGGTCCACCAACACAGAGTCAGGCTTACAATGTGGCTATATAGCTGGCCAGTAAGATTTCCTTGTTTATGGCTCCCCCGATCGAAGTTGAGTTCGAACTCGGACCAGTTCCGGCTCCACAAACTCAGTTAGCTGGCTGACTAACTGGTGAATGTGCTGGGCAGTCGGACTGTACTGCATGGTAATGGCTAATAATTGCAGTCCACGATTTCGCAAAATAAAAAAAAGACCGAGGAGAGAGTGATGGACATGGATGGCAAACGTCAATAAAAGCGCGCTTAATCAATAAGAAAAACAGCTTCGATTGGCGGCAATTGTTGCCGCTCCAGATCGAAGATCAGCGATTTATGGTCCATCGTGGATGGTTATATATCCTCCAGAGTCACGTCGCCCCAGCTATTCCCCCGTCCCCTTTCCGAAAATCGCTCCAAATCGAACTTCAAATCCGTGATTTAGTGAATGCCTTCAAATCCCTGGACGGCACGTGCAGCATTGGGGCATGAATCGCGAGGCGTGCGGCGAATTTCACTGGCTTTATTCCTCAACTTAATGTAGCTTGCTGCACTCGGGTTTTTTCCAGCCCAAAGCTAAGCTGCACTCGGTGTGGGCTGTTCTTGGCCTGGAATTTGGACTTTGGTCGGGCAAAACTTTTTGGCTTTGTGGCCGCTGTTAGCTCGTTGCAACTGTGGCTCCACAGAGAAAAAATTTAGTTTTATTTTATATAGGGAGAGTTGGCTGTAAAACTAGTTTAAAAAATTAAAAAATCAATTATGTCGTGATTTATGGTACCGGCTTTTAAGTCATATTAATTAAAAGAATATTCAAATAAATACAAAATATTTCTTATATAGAATAATCTATAAAGTTCTTCCCAAAAAATCACCCAGAACTGATTTACATAAAAATCTAAAAAGAAAGCATAATTTTTAGAAATAATCTTCAATAAACCTTTGTATTCTTTTTATTTTTTATTTTTATGGTAATTTAATATTATTAGTGTCACTAACATGCCAAGTACTTTTTTAGGAATAAAAATTATTTTCTTTAATAGTAATCCTTTGAATGTTTTATTTTCTCGCCGTGTATGTGGGTGTGCGCTCATTGTGGCAAGTGAAAACATTTTGAAAGTCGTTTTAAGTGGCACATGGAAATGTTTTCCATGTTCTCGCTGCAATCAACTGTACGGACTGTGTGTGTGAGTGTGTGCCTTTGGTAACATGGAGTAATTTTCCATTTCTAAAATGTGCAAAATGCGTTGATTTATAGCAGTCCAAGTTGGTGTAAATAATTACCAAGTTGCGTTGGGGTCAGGGTCGTAACTTTTTGATTACAATTTAAGCTCGCTCAAATATGCTGTAAAATTAGCCTCAAATCTGAAACCCTATCTTATCCTATTTTCCGTGTTATTAAGTCCATTATCCAATTTCCAGCTCGCACTGCCAACGCTGTGAAACATTGCCAAATGCAACGCCCAAACATATTGAGTCAGCCTGTTGCTCACTTTTGTTTACCCAACAATTAGGCACAATTACAAAAGTTGTGCAATTAAATATTGAAAACTTGTTTGTTTGCCCAGGTTTCGCCTTGCCGCATGGAGGAAAGAAAAACTTTGCAATTTCCAGAAAGACTTCCTCAATTCCGCAAGAGGCGTGGAAATATTGTGATAAATCTTTGATGAAAAATCAGTCAACTTTTGCTTCCGTTTAGGCTCGAAACATAAAAATATCGAAATACTTTGTAATTAATTAATCAAATTAAACGTAAACCCATTTTATAACTACTCTAATATTTTTTGGTGTGGCTAATTTGCCGCATTTAAGCAATCAAATTCGATTTGTTGCAATTAGTGGGGTTTGGTAATTGAGAGCGACAACTGGAAATTATGCAAGTGTGATATATGGGATAGAAAAAAACGCCCAGCTTGAGTTTTAATTAACGCACCAAAAGTATCTCAAAGATACTGCATTCATGAATCTCGATTTGGGCTTAGTGTGCGAGCGCGCAGCTCTTTCAGTCATTTTTCGTTGTTGTTGCTCACATAACACCCGACATAAGCCGATTTGGGTGTTTTTCTTCGAACTTCCTGCTCATTATTACGACAAGCGCTATCCATTAGACCCATAGACCCACATCACTGGCACCCCGATGCAAAACTGACTGAGAGACTGGCTCTGGTGTGTGACAGATTTGCAGATTGCATCGAGAAAATGATTTGGTCCCGCTCTCCGAACTTCTCCTCCAGATGAACGACCTCGATGACGACTGCCTCTGGATTGAGTTGCACTAAAAGGGGGATGGATCATCCAGGGAGTCGGCGGCACTTGAGTGTTTTCAATTGCCACTGCGGGGAATGCGACCCAGGCTCGCCATTAGCATCATCATCATCGTCTTCTCTTTTTTTCTGCCCTGCCTCGTTTACCGCACTTAATGCATTTGGCCCTTCGGAGGAGCTGCCGTCCAGGGCATCGACTGCAATTATGCACTTGGATCTTCCCTTGATTCCCCCAGTTTTACACAGGGAAAAAATCTATTGTATTTAGTAAACAGAATATAATTGAAATTGTATGCACATTCTACATTGCTTTGCTAATTGTACTATTTTTTCATAGTATTATTATAAACTTAAAAATGTTTAAAAATCACATAATAATTCACTCATGTATCATAATGAATTATGTAAATCCCTTATGTAAAATCTCTTAACTTTAGTACATAAAATGATTACATTTTTTGAAGAGCTTTCGAACAGTGTTTGGAAATTTCAAATATTATAAAATGCAGTAGTCTTTCGGAAACATTCTTAAATAGTTAAGAAATAGTTCAGTTTGAAATGATTTTCTCAGTGGTCTGTTGCTCTCGATTGATTGGGCTGGCATGCATGCGTGCAGTTCGAGGCGTTTGTTTTCCACATGCAAAAGGCCGTACAATCAAAATATTTTCCCATTTTCAAGCACAAGGCAACGCACATACGAGTAGGAAAAGCGAATAAAAAATAAACAATGGTTGGCATTATCAAGGGGAAGGCTTTTGGCATCCATCTAGAGGTCATTTGTGGAATTTCACAATATCTCCCCCACCCATCCCCCTCATGAATATGCATATGTTGAGCTTACATCTGATCTATGATGAAGATCATTATCATTATGATGATCAGCCAATGACCGAACACACTGGGAGTTCAGGCTAAGCGATGTTTTTTTGCTTTTTTTTTGCATTTGACTGGGACGGGACTTCATTATCGCCGCTCTGAACAACGGCTTTTGTGCGCCTTTTTGTATGCTCCCTGCCGAAGCGAAGCGTTTTATGCCCCGGCTCTTGACCGGTTTGTACAGCTATCGAACAGCAGCAGCAAAAAATACGGCTAAGAGGCAACAAGTTGCCGGCTACTCAAGAGGCCAAGAAAAGCCAAGAAAAAAAGACACTGAAATTAAAAGAAACGGAACATTTTGCAATGCGACGAGGTCAAAAAGGTGCCCCCAGATAAAGGTGCAATCAAATGTGTGCTACTACCGACCACTGCTGAAAACACTGGCTACTGGAAAACCGAAACCAAAACGAGAAAAACACGGCACAGATATTTGAGAGCTATCATGCCAGAGGCCCATTAACCTCAGTGGCCGGCAAAAAAAAAACAAAAACAATATGGTCAATGCTTCATGTTGCCGTTGGCCAACATTTAATATTCAAAATTGTGTTTGAATGCGGCTTTGTTGTTTGTTGGCTTATTTACTTTGGACAATTACAACGAAGGCTAAGGCCATCTCTGCGGAGAAAGAGACGGCATGCGTGGGCGCTGTTAAGTCAATGTTAAAGCGCATGTTGTTCCAATGTTAAGTGCTAATAGGTAAACACTGCAAAAACACTGGCAATGAAAGCCCTCTTATGTCACAGACCAAAAATAGCCAATTCAGGTGGAGGAGGGGAAACTGAAGACCAGACAATAATATCATAACATCGATATAAGGTGAGTGTCATCCTGGGTAATAGGGGAAATAAGTTTCCGAAGAGCTTTATAAAAGACTTACTTTCATCTGTAAACAAAATCATTGTATCTAGGATTTCCTGAAAAGTATATTGGTAAATTATTATATTCTGTCTACGAAACCATTATAACTTAAATATGATCTCACTTCATACTTGAGCAATCCATAAACAAATCAGAAATTCAGCTAATTTGTTGAGCTCTAAAGAACAGAATTTATGAATGGCAGACCCCAGATGAATCTGGATAGACTTGTTTACTCAGCCATACGAAAACTGGCTGCTAATCGAAATGTTATCACTTATGCATGGCGAGGAGGAAATCTGCAGGATGCTGTCAATTACCATTACGTGAATTGCATAATGCCCCGCACAAGGTGACATCGCAGGCCTTACAAACGAGCAGAAAAGATGCATAAAATCGCCTCTTTTATTAGACAATTGTCTCCCATTTTATGAGGGGCTGCACACTAGGTGGAATATATGTATGTGCATACATCTATAAAAATGCATGAGGAGAATATCTGGAATAGGAAGAGGGATATGGGATATGGGATATCCAACGCAAGCGGAACTGATCACTTAAGGCTGCCGGGACAGGGGGCGAGGGCCTAATAATAGCCACTGGGGTACGCACAGTCCCCGCCAGCGGAATATGTCTAATTATATATGTGAAATGCAGTCCCAGCTCGGCGGTTGTTTAGGAAGCGCATAAATGGGGAGCGATCATCAGCCTGCCATTGTGTTCTCCCCCACAGCCGATAGCGATGAAAATGCATTTCCACCCAGGCCGTTTTCTCGCTCAGCGAAAGCGCTTTGATTGCATCTACGCACTGAGAACAAACTTTGTTTAAATGTAAAAAAAAAATATTTTTAAAACTATTCATATTTTAATAAATAATTATTGAAGAACAGACATTTAACATTTAAAGAATATTTAATATTCACTATGTATCTCATTCCATACATATTAAAAAAAAGTTTAATATGTAATTATAATACTTTTCTTATTTTATTAAAACGTCTTTTGAAAAATTAATACCTACATCATTTACTTTAAATTGTAGAAAAGGTAAAAAATAAATTTATATATTTTCAAACTTTTTCTCGAAGTGCAAATGGAGGATGCACACACGTGCTGCATGATCATGTGATTTATGACCGCACTACCCCCAAAAACGATAATAACAACTAGGGATTGTCATAAAGATATGTACATAAGTATGCAAAAGAAGAAAGCTAACCTTTAACCGCGGCCGAGGCTATTTGGAATGCTCAAGAAATACGGTTTGTGGCTTTATCTGCCCCTTTTTTTTGCGACATGGCCGGCTGGTCAACGAAACTGAAATATTTCGGTACTTTTGCTTTCCGACTTTAATTGAGTAGCGGAGTATGGTGAAATGAGCGATCTCCACTGGGCACGCACAGTGCGCGTCATAGATATAGTCTCTAGATATGCGAAGCTCTCTCACACACACACACACCAGCTCACACATACCTGTTAATTAGGTTCTGCCTTCGGCGTGTAGTTCTATTTTATTTATAAGCTCATAATTATGCTCTTGGCTTCCCAGTTCGACTCGACTTGATCTCGGATCGTCTTGGAACGGACTGTTTGGGGTCATTCAACCTTCGATCAATCACTCGGCTGGCTTACTTCTTTTGTTTACAATCGCACAGCATTCTCAACTCTCTATTCCACACATTCCCAAACTCCGATATGCATAGCTATCCTATCTTTCTATATATCGGTGTATATCTTTTAATAGTCATTATGCGCATTACGCTTCTCGTGGCTAATTAACAGCGCACAGAAATGCCAAAAGCTTTTCAATGCCTTTTTCGCAGTTGTCTTTGTCCAATTTGCCAAGCTTAGAAATGCAAATTACCAAAAAAATAAAAATAAAGAAACGGACAAAGAGCTATGTGAGTGATGGGCAGTGAAGGGAAGTTCTTTGTTCGGATCCGGTTGGGATTCTCCATCTGAATAGAAGCAGCAAAGAGGCATCTGCAAAATGTCTAATTAAATGTGCCGAATTTAATGATGATAACCTGACTTAGACGTTGGCTGCAGTGCAATTTTAGCTGGCTTTTGGATTTTGGCCAACCGGTCAAGGTGAAAGTTGCGCCACCTGCCACGATGCCTTGACAGATTACCCTCCCCCTGAGCTCTTGATCTTCAGTTGCCACCGTTTTTGACAAATTAATTGTGCGGCTAAGCGGCCATTAAATATGGCCAACAAAATTGCACTGGTTATTGGCCCCAAACCGAAATCAAAATCCCACTGTGGCCCACTGTGAATGCAGCAATTTGCATGCTCAACTTTTCCACTCAACTGGAAACTCCGATGCTGCTGCTTCTGCTGCTGCATTTACTGCAGCAATGTCAATGCTTGAGTAAATTGACTTCAACTTCATTTGCGACATCGACGGAGGGAGTCGAAACGAACGGAGTGAGATGCCACCAAAAGTTTTCTGCTCCATTGAAGCATTCGATTGCACTCCACTCGAAACTGCGAGCCGTAGAAAGTTTCAGTTGCTGTTCAAGTTGAAGTTGCAGTGGCAGTGACGCAGTCAGGAGAAAGATGCAGATAGCACACTCATCTGCATTTGAATTGCATTGGGGCACGGCGGCGCTGGTCACTTAACGGTTAGAAGAGAACGGAAACTGGTTTGGATCCGAAAAAATGAAAAAATTAAAAAATCGGGAAAGAAAAGGTGTCATAAGCGGCTGATTATGGGGCACAGCTACGGCTTATGTGAAGTCTTCAAAGCGGTTTCCCCAAGCAAGACAATCTTGTGAGATAAAGTTCCTCTAAATCATTGACCAAGTCTATGAACCCCCTTTTGGGACTACGCCTCTGGCTAACGAGGATGGCCTGCTGAGTGAGTTTTAGAACCGGTTAACCGCTTTCTGATGACACTTACAGTTATAGCCAAATAAAAGCCGGCGAGAATTGGTCGCCGTCTGTGACTTATGTAAAATGTTTGGTTTAGTTAGCGAAAAGAATGCAGGAATTCCACTAAGCCAGAAACCGTTAAATCATCCAGGGAATTTGATAACCACATTCGGAACACATTTTCAGTAGCTGACCCAACCCAAAATCTTTTCAACATTCATTCATAAAAGAATTCTATTAATACCACATTTTATCAACTTATTTATGGTATGATTTTTGGCGAAAAAGAAAAACAAAAGTTCAAGTTCATAACTTCTTAGGAAAGTATTGATTTTCTGTCGAATGATATCTAAAATATGCTAAGCTTGGGGCTTGCAAACAGTAATATTCATAACAATTTCAACAGCTGTTTGACAACAAAAACTTTTATTAGCCCAAAGAAAGTTGTTAAAGAACTGTCGTAAATCTCAAGTATCTTTTCAGTTACTTTAAGTCTTCTAAAAATCATTGATATGGGATTTTTAGAGTTCAACAGTATGATTTTAGACAAAGAAGGATGGTTCATGACATAAAATTCATAGACATCCAGTTGGATACTTTATAACGAAAGCTGGGTTACGCTATTATTTTGGCTTCAGTCTTATCTGAAACCCGTTTCATCACCCGCCAAGTGACCTTTAATGGCATCAGCGCCACCATCTCCATTGGCCATTAGCAACCAGATCTGCGAACAAGGCGTTAACCCGGCGTGGGCATAAAGCCATGTCATCCGCATCTCCATCTCCATACCCATCTCTTCATCATCGTCATTTCTTCATCTCTTCGCCGGCGGCATCATCAGCGGCGGAGATGTCGCCAGTAGTTGTCGTCCCAACGATGAATGACAATTTGCAAATGGCTCTGGGTGCATAATTTATGCAGATGCAACTGCTGCAGCCGGAGCAACTGGAGCTGCAACTGCAAAACTGGCGGCATTTAGCGCGTTGACTATTAAGGCAAACTTGTTGTTGGGTTGGGACAGCTGGCCAAAGGGGGGAAGAGGGGGATTCCGGGGGACAGTGGACCCACAGGCCGTCGCTTCGCCCATGCATATTCAAACGCCATAATCCCAACGGTATTTTAATGCTAAATGCTTACTCACTTCATGCTGCAGAGGCAGGCGTAGAGGTTGGCTAGAAAAACCCGTTTTTCCAGTAATGACCTTCGGTGCTGTTTTATTATCACTCCCGCTTCCGCTCCAGCTGCTCCTCCAGCTCCTCCGGCTCCTCCTCCTTCTTTACCTTTTGGAGCACTCTTGGAAATTCCACAGAATCGCATAACAAAAGCCCGAGTTTATATGTTTTGTTTGTTAGCTTCTTCTCCTCCTTCTGGCGTTTTCAATTACCTTTTTTCGGGCTAACTAACACACAAATTCCACATGTGGTTTTGGCCAATTTCACTATACCCTTGCAGAGGGTACTACAATTCCAGTCAGACGTTTGCAACGCAGTTAAGGAGACCTTTCCGAGCACATAAAGAATATATATTCTTGATCAGCACGAATGGCCGAGTCCATATAGCCATGTCCGTATGTCTGTCTGTCCGTTTCTATGCGAACTAGTCTCTCAGGTTTGAAGCTATCGCGATAAAACTTTTTCCAAAAGTCTTCTTTCTATTGCAGATAGTACATACATGTATGTCAGAACGAGGTAGATGGGACCACTATATCTTATGGCTCCCATAAGAAAATCCAAAAAAATATTGAAAGAACATTAAAACTATGTAGGAAGTAGGCGTTTTGATTTTTAACAATTTAAAAACAACATTTTAAATATTCAATAATATATCTGGAGTCCCTGGAACAGCACGAGTGAGCATTAAACTATAGGTATTTATCTTAAGTGCAAGGGTATATAAACTTCGGCTTGTCGAAGTTAATCTCCTTTCTTGTTTTTTGTATTTCCTTAGCTCATCTTAGCCCGGCTAAGGCGTTAGGTAATTGAATCCTTAGTGTTGAAAAATGTTTAAACATTTTGCCATTACGATTAGCGATTACTATTGTAATTCCTTAAATCTTCAAACTGGTCCTACCATTTTTTGACATTTCTCAACTGGATTTTCACAACTGGCATTTCTCAACTGCAATACGAAAAGGGACGTTCCCGGTTGGCCAGGCAGAAGAAGCCCTCAAGTCCATCATTGAGGGAGCCACCCCGATGCAGTTGACAGAGGAAGAGCTGCCGAATCTGGAGATAAAGCAGAAGTGCAGTTCCCTGTTGAGAAGCAGATGCAGCAGATGACGGTCGGTGGCATAAGGTCCTCGGCCGCCATCTCCTGCATCTGCTTCTCAATTAGCGAACTGCACATGTGCTTGGTTTTCAGATTTGCCAGCTCTTCTTCTGACAATTGCATCGTGGTGGCTCCTGCTTTATATTCAGATTCGCCAGCTCTTCCGCTGACAAACTCACGGAAATGGCCACGATCCTGGGGATAGTCAAGGGACTGGACGCGACTCAGAGCACGGCTGCCGCCTTCAATGTGGTCCTCCAGTTGGCCAGCGAGAAGAACCTGCGTCTCATCCCGCACGGGAACATGAAGGACTTCGCAATCCTCAAGATCTTGGACGACCAGGAGGAGGGTTAATAGACCAAAAAACCATATTGTATTATTCTGCTAGAATTTGAAATAAACTTGTTAATTTGATTGCAAACACTTTTTATTCCCTTGCATTGGGATTATAATTTCAGTCATAAATTATATGTATTATCATCTTGGGAATAATCCAAAAAAGAATAGAAAAAGGGCGTTTTGATTTTTGACCATTTAATAACAACATTTTAAATAGGCAATAATGTATCTAGAATATAGGTATAGGTATTTATTTTAACTGCAAAGGGTATAAAAATTTCGGCTTGCCGAAGTTAACTTCCTTTCTTGTTTTAATTAGCTTTATACCGCAGAATTTCTCTCACTAAATCCGTTTAGAATATCAACTCAGTGCACATTGACAGCTGCTCCGGGGGCTGAGAAGTTAATTAAAAGCCACTTGCGAATCGAAATCGATAAGCCAGTATATAACGATACATGCAATTTGCATTCAATGGCTGTAAGCCGAACAACAAGTGCTTCCAGGGGTGCGGTTAAGATTGGCTTAGGGTTTACAGTGGGAATTATGGTTTGAAAATTGATTATAAATTATCATAATCTGAAAGAAATCTAAACGAACAAACAATTTGTATAATAAACATTTCTATTATGTTAAAATTTTAATATTATTTTATTGATATAAATAAAATATTGTTAAATAAATATCAATTTTAATAGTAATGTCAACTAAGCCGCTGCCGTTCTTGTTAATTAATTCCTTTTAGCCTTTTACTCGCCTCACCCTGGAGTGTCATTTTAATTGGATTTTTTGCCCGCTAAATATGCTAATATATATGGCCGCATATTCAGGTCTGATCTGTCTGATAGGCGGCGGCGGCCTTGCAGCGGTCAGTTTTTATCACACCATGCTAATTGACAATAGAATTGGATTTCCACCGTCTGCCAATTCCCATTCCCCCGAGAAAGAACGGACAAGTGCGCCTTAAAAGCCAGCCACTTGGCCAAGTTAACCTTGATGGAACAGTTCTCTTTATTGGTAATCCCCTGCCTCCCTCTCTACCTCGGGTTAACCGGTGTGCTCAAGTGCATTTTAAACCGGCTGCAACTTGTTCTGGCCAAGTTAAGACGGGCCAAGCCAGGCCAAGTTGGGCCAAGCCTGGCCAAGACGAGGAGAATGACAATAAATATTTTGTAGCTTTTGCAGCTCGATTACAGTGTTCAATGGGGGGTGTTCAGGGGCGTTTCGAGGGGCGGTATGGAGGAGGGGTGCGTCAAGTCGAGACTTTGCCAGCGATTAAATGCCCCGAAATGCCAACTGTTTTTAGACCCCGAAAAGGGGGAAGGGGGGAGGCAGTGCAGCTCGTAAAATATGAGCTCGACGTGCACTGAATTCGGGTCATTGCATGGCCAAAAGCCTAGAAAAGGGGTTTTCGGTGGGGTTCCGAGGAACAACTGGCGCCTTAGCATTTGGTAATTCGATTACCTCGATTTTGAGTTACGCCAAACGAAATTGGCTAATTTTGCATGCGCGCCCACAGGCCATTGAACTGCAGTCCAGTATTCGTGGACAGCGGTCAAAATTTTTATGTTTTCATGCCAATTGCTTAAGATTTGGACTCAGGGCTCGATAAATAAATCAAAAATTTAAATAATAAATTACACAGAAAATGTAATATAATATAAAGTATATAATATTAAACTTAAGATAAGATCTCTATTGATATTTTTGATACTCTTCTAATTCTCTAATTCCCTTTTCAGATTGTAAAAACCAAACATTATAGACTGAGGAAAACCAGGCGACAGGTGAAAAAGTTGAAGCAGGTAAGGAAAGGGAAAAGCTAAATCGAATTCACACAGAATGCAAAAATGCGTAACGCTAAACGTAACTTGGTAAGCCCGTCTTGGCGTGTTTTCCATAATTTACACTTTCGTTGCCAGGGCAATTGGCATGCCAATTGAAGGTGCACTCCCAGGCCACAAACAACATGGGTAATTCGAGGCGGCTAACAATGTGTTGTCAGGTGTGCAAAGGTGGGGATGGGGAAAGGAGATGGGGTTGGGAAGAGCCATCTCGACGGGTCCCAGGCTTTTCGAAGACCAGGAAGACTCCGAGTGGAAACGGCATGCTGCAGATTGCAAAATCCAACTGGCAAAGTGGCAAACTGACAACCTGTCGAACAATGGCAGGCGGCCTAAACGGCAGCCAAAGTGTTCGAAGTGTTGCAATTGCTGGCAGCCGTGTCTTTAATTATCGGCCTTAATTGGCCGCTTATTAAGACAGCCACATCGGCAATGTGTGTTAAATGACGCAGAAATTATGCGAATGCTGAATGCCAACGAACTCTTCTTTTGCCCTGGGATTCAGAAAATCAGAAAATCGCTTTCGCTGCGAAAACCTTTTTGTTTCGGGCCAGCTTGAGAAACTTTCCATTGTGCTAGAAACAGAGTTTCTTTCAGAGACACACGTACATATATATATCCTATATTCATTTAATGCAGAGATAAATCTAATTTCATACCAAATTTATTGTACAACTCGCCCGTAAAGCGGCAGAAGCAGAAGTTGTGGTAAAAAACGCCATTCCATTGTTGATGAAGGCGGTTTGCTATGGTCGGACATCGTTCAGTCAGTCAGTCACAATTGAATAGATTTTCAGATTTACTTTTTCAGTTAGAAACAAAAAAATAAATGTGTGTAAATAAAAAACCCGCCGCCAGAAGAAGAAAACGAAAACGAAATAATAGCAGCTGCCGGCTGCATTCGACAACAACGTTTAGTCTCAGAGATTTGCTTTCGAATGATGGCAAACAATAAAACTTTCCATTTCTAACAAAATTACACTCAAGACGAGACGAAAACAAAGCCAGACAAATTTGTCTAGTTATCTGATGTTGCCCGGCACTCATCGCTCCAATCCCCGGGCATCCACATCCACATCCCCACTCATCTGGCTGAGAATTTGTTTTCTGGAATTTTTTCTGTTTTTTCTGTTTTTTGCATAGACTCCCACTCGGGGAACTCGAATGGAAATCTTTGCAGCGACACAACCTCGTAAATGTTGCATGTCATACCACACAATTCCATTCCGTTCCCCAGGTGACATGTTGCACACGTGTGTGGCAAGCTCCCAGTCCCTTCTGGCCCATATAATACCCACTATATGTGGCAGTATGCTGCCCGCTGATTTGTGGCGTCGTTTATGTGGCGGAACTGTTTATTAATTAACGAGCGCATTTTGGCTTTATTCTGTCGGCATTTCTGGCCTTCCAGTGGGTAGCAAACGATTAGGTGCTAAACTGTTGGCCCGGCTAATGATAATTGAGGTAAATGAGCCGCTGGCATGCAATGTTCTCAATCAGCTGCAGCGGTGGCAACCTACATAAGTTCTCGTAAGATGATGAGGTGATAAAAAGGGTGAAGAATATATCACCATGTTGCATAATGATTGTGTGGAAAAAGTCTTTTCAATACGTAAATTTCATAAAAAGTCTTTTGGGCTGCATAAAACTATAAGAATAAATCCTAACTCAGTGATCTGAATTATCTAATTATATGAATTCCTTTCCGTTTGGTTAAAATTTTTATTTAATTGACTTTTACCAAATTTTAAGATACTTTATATTCCTACTTTTAGTGAAATGTAAAACTTTCAAATAATATTTTTCTTATTATTATAACATTTCTGTATTTTTGAGATCGCCCTTTTAGGAAACTTCATCAAATCCTTAATATAAGGAATACCTCTTCAGAAATTTCAAAATTTTGCCAGACTTATCCCACCTTTAAATGTTTAACTTTTTAATTTTAACATTTCTTGCTTTAATCTAAACTACTTTATATATAATATTTCTCTATGTGTAACTAGGCTGCTTCTGTCTAATGGCTGTTGCCTGTCAAATTGATAATGGGTTTTGGGTAAAGCTGCCGCCTGGATGGCGCATAGCGATAAGCCTGGCCAAGACTCGCTCGAATGCTTCAATTGAAACTGTCAATTGCAGTGGCTTTTGGCTACCAATTTTGGTGTAGGCGAAACAGTGAAAGTTGTGGCCATGATTGGCCAAAAAGAGGGGGGCTATTTGATTGAGGGGGACGGCAGTAATTAATGCCAATTAAATGTCAAACAAGAAAACAAATAATTTTACGCTGGGCGTGTCCCTGTTTGCTGGCAACTCAATTCAATTTTGCTGACCAAACTTTCGAAAGGCTGCACAGATTAATTAAGCCAAGTTCAAAGCCCACCAGCCCAGCCGGTTCAATTGATTTAATTTCCCATGAGCCTGTTGTCCGCTGCACTTTCTACGTCAAACAAAAGAAGGAAAGCGCTTCGTTTGCCGGTGGCTCAAACTGTGTACGTATGTGGTAAGAGCCACGAAATAGAAAGAAAGAAAGAAAAAAGCGTTATTTATGATTATTTAATGCAATTGCTAGGCTTTTTTGCTGCAGGTTCATCGCCCAAAGACAAAACTCAGCGACTGCAAATGCAAATTGAATCGCGCGCTTTTGCCCTGCAGTTGAACTATGTCGCCAATGAACCCGAACACGAACCCAAACCCAAACCCAAACCCTTCCTCTCACTTGGCTAATTGCTTGTCGCTGTCAACATGTTGCTGCTGCTCGTCTCTTGGCTTTTGTCGCTTCTTCCATTGAACTTTGAACTTGGCCAGCCTCGCAGTGGTTTACTGACTTTCTTTTGTTGTTTATCGCGCCAGCCGGCGACATTTGCAACTTGCAACGGCTAACGGCAGCAGCAACAAGAGCAATTGCTGCAGCTGCCACTCATGTGGCATGTGGCATGTGTGTGTGAGTGCCTGGTAAGCCATAAGTCTTTTGTCTCCGTCTGCACACGAGCTATTGTTCGGCCTTGCACCAGTGCGTATACGTAATATGTGCGGACCTCTGCTTGACAAACGTTGCGTGCAGTTTGTGCCCAATATCCAGATGTAGATGCCATCACACTGTTGCACATTGCCCACAAAATGGATTCCGATGCTTCCGTTTCTGTAGTTGGCATTGCAAAAGCGATGCGGAAAGCAATATTTTTTTCTAAATTCGGACTTCAACTGACACTAGAAACATGCTGCCACACTATAGGAATTTATTTTGACTTTAATTAAAAAAAGTTAAAGGTATTATAGAACTTTACAAAAATAATAAAACTGTCGTATCTGCTAAATGGTTACAAATGCAACGCAACATTTCAGTAATTGTTTTATTTTAAATTTGAATTTTTCTCAACACTACTAAAATGCAGAGTTGCCACATATTTTAAGTGGCCCTGGTTTAATGAATCTTTTCCATTTTCAACACTGATACCCTAAAGTGACCAAATTTTGATAAGTTTTCACAAAAATTTGCTGACTAATAACTGATTAGTCATTGTAGGCCAAAGTTTCTTCCCAATTGCAAAGAATTGAAAAGATCACGTTGTCCTTTAAGCCCAGAACCTAATGGATATGAGGAAAATGAAGCCAAACAAATTAAATTCCGCAGGAGATAAGCAGGTTCCGTTACCAACATGCAACACGGCAGACTGTCACGTGATGGATAAAATCAAATCAAAGAAGGAGTGCACCCAATTGGTCACGGCTCCCTTCGTAGAGAAAAAAGCACATGTGGATGGAGATACAACTGTTTTCCAAATCTCCGGAGAGGCGGCCAAAGTAAGCGACTTCCTCTCGCAATCCCAATCCTCGGGAGGAGTGCGGCCCATTTATCGGATTAAGCCTGGGACCCATGTTCACATACTCAATTATATCGTAATCGACGATGACTTAATGGAGAAAGTCAAATCTGGAGACCAGAAGATGGAACAGATGCGCCTGAAGTACCAGAAAGAATGCGCCATCGCCGAGTTGCAGAAAATGATGGCCAATCAACACCTCTCAACACCAGCTCCTCCAAAAGCGCGTTCTTCCGAGGTAGTCGCAGGTCCTGTGGCATCTTCTTCATCAGAACCTTCTTCTGAAGTGGGCTACCATGGCTCAACTGCAGGCGGAGCTGGAAGAGCTCCAACGCAAAGTAGCTCAGCTGGAGAAGAAGAATACTCGCTAGATCTCTGATTATTCTTCTCGGATAAATCTAATAGATATCAGTATTAATCATTCAAATGTCAAACACAATGTAGAAAAACAAATTATTTCCCAAAATAAAATCACATTGAAATTTGAGATAAAATAACTAGATTTTGTGATTACAAATAGTTCTATCCCCGTAAAATTGCTAGAAAATATTAGGACAATGGAACATCTGTACCATTCTGTTGTATTTCTAACATTATACATCGCTAAGATTATTTGAAGTTGCAAACTTATACATGTTTCTCGCATATATTGGTGTGCCATTGTCTGGCCTATTGGCCATATTTGCCTTTACCAAATCCAATACAGTTGTTGACCTCTGGCATACAATTACACCACACCAACCTCCTCGTAGCCATCCCGCAGACCCTTCACCATCGGTTTTTCTGAGACAATTGCCTTAGACCGCCGGCAGACATCGAAAATTGTGTCTTGCCAGTTGCTCAAGCCAAATGGGCAAGCTGTTCTCGTCTTTCCAAGTCTTGACTCAAGTCAAACTCAAATACCGAATGTTTTGTATTTGCTTTTATTTGGTATTTCATATTCTAATTGTGCAATAAAAGTCAAACAAACAGGCATTCATAGTTCCCATGGCGAAACAGGTAGTGGAAGCCATTAGAGGGCAGCAATTGTTCTTGGCCACTTTTTCGGGCTTTTTTATTGTTCTGGTCAAGATCTCAGCCGCAAACCGGATAAAATGGCAGTCATCGCCCTGCGGTGAAAAGCCACAACAACCACAAACATGACTCACTGCTCCATTACAAGTTGTCTGTTGCTTTTGCAGTTGCAATTGCAATTTGTGCCTGTCCGACAGCCAGGCACTTACAAATTGTCCAACAAATTGGGGAATGTGGCGCCAACAAAAATTATCCCACGCAACAGGTTTTTATTTGCTGTTTGGTGTCCCCAAATGCAGCCAACTGAAAAGTTCTCTTCTACGCTCGTATTCATTAGGACTCAGTCATCGTAAAATAATTTAACGGCGAGTTATTAAAAATTAAGCAAAAGTAGGGAGTGTGGTGGGGCTAGTCATAAAGTCAAGTTACGATGCCAGCGACAACAGCTGTTGCTGCTGCGGAGCAACAGAATACAAAGTGGAAATCGGATCCCAGTTTTTTAGTAAGCGACACATTCTGCTGCAGGAGGGTAAAGTGGGTGATTTTACGGGGACCAAGGGAGCTTGTTTTTTTTAATTAAGCAAGATGTTGCCGCAACACATGTGCGTGCTACTAAGAAAATCAACAGCAAGACAGCAGCAACTATTTGGTTTTGCTGCCCCGGCAACAGTTGCATCAATGGATGCGTTTTCATTTATTAATTTGCACTGTCTTGTGTTGCTGTTGTTGTTGTTGCTGCATGTTGCTGCTGCAATTTGTGTTGCTGTTGCTGTTGCTGCTGCTGTCGTTCTTTTACGCCACGTTGCCAGTGCCTTCTTCAGCTTCCTTTCATCTTTTTCTCTTCATTTTGGTTTGTGTTGTGTTGTACTCTTTGTCTGCGTCACGCAACAGCAAATGAAAACGAAGACGACATGGGAACTTAACCTTGAAATATATGTTTCTTGCAGCCCCCAACCGACGAAACCAACTTCCCCCCATTATTTTCTGTATTTTGTGCAATACCAAAAGGGCGGATGGCGGATGGATGGAAGATGGAAGATGTGGGTGCGCTCACAGGCATAAATTCTCAGGCTTTGCTTGATTAAGGCAGCTCCTCCCTCGCACTTTCCTGGAATATCCTTGTGCGAAAATGAACATAAAACATTTCTCCGTAATCAACTGGCTGCTAAAAATAACCCAAACTTTGCCAGGGGCCTTGGGCTAATGCTCGGGGGCCCATTGGTTTTAGCGGCTTAGCGAGTATGGCAACTTCAATTAACCCGACATGATATCGAGTGACTTGGCAATATTGACAGCTAGACGCGAAGCTGTGAGCCGGGCTCGTTATTCAGGATAATTGACAGGCGAACAAGTAACTTTTGGCCCAAAGCATTTGCAGAATGTGTCAGGCTATCAAGAAATCATGTCGTCTTGGTCTTGGGTGGTCGAATTAATGTGCCTTGGCACTTAGGTTCGTATTAAGACCTAAAAGTAATGACCCAAAACCGCTTTCCTTGCAATTATGTAAAGAAAAATATAGAAATAGTCTGTAAGGGCCTTTACTACAGTACTATATACTCTTATTAACATTACTATTTTGTATATACCAAACAAATCCAATCTTTCCACTTTAATCACGCTGTGTTGACTTCTTCTTAAAGCAGGTAGTCGTCAGCTATGTTTATGCTTAAAAGGCTTCAAACAGCCAGCGGCACTACAGTAATTTCCACTCCCCCTCCACAAACAACTTCTTCACAATTTAATTGCTGCTGTGCTGGATGTTGCTGCTGTTGTAGATGTTGTTGCTGCTGCTGTTGCTGTTGACGCAGCATTTGTTGCTTTGCTGTCATTTTGTTGTCATTATTGTGGTCGCACAAGTTTGTTGTATTACCTGTTGACAAAATTGCCCTGCTGCCTGCACCAACATCCGGCAAGTTCTCGAGAGCAACAACTGCCAAGCTAATGGCAACTTTGACTTGGCTTTAATTAAACAATCTCCCAGCCCAATTTTGTTTTTGGCTAAGCGTGTGAACAGGGAAACGGATTAATTTTGTGGCATATATCATTCGTATTTGATTGCGGGTTGACATTGAAAACTGCACAGGCAAAAAAAGCAAAGCAAAATCTATTTCTCATTGTCAAGGAGATTTTTATTGGACTCTAAGTATACAATTTTATATTAATGAGCTTACATGGAACCGATAAGTGTAATATTTTTAATTGTTGAAATCTTTAGAAAAGCTTAGTAAATAGATCACATTAAATTTTTCAATCCAAAAAATTAAAATAATTGTTAAAATATATAGAAAAATTAATTAAATGTTTCAATCCAGAAAATTAAAATAAAAACTTTATTACCGTTTATCTAGTTTCTTTAGCAATGTTTGTTACATTTTTCCGTGTGTAAAGTTTGAATTTCAATCCTCATAATTTTCCTCTTTAAACAATGTTTGAGTTTCCCACACATGGAGAGCTCTCAATAAGCAGCTGATTAAATTTGAAATTGTAATTAGGCCTAAAGCAGCGGAGAACAATGCAACAAAATGCGAAGTGCACTGCACACGCTTGAACTTGAACTTTGAACTTTAAAGCCATAAGCTTATGACGGCTTAGAGATTCAGATATCCAAGTCTTTGCCCGGCGTCTAATTGGCAGTTTGCCTTTAAAGGCAACGGATCGGGCCCAGAGCAAATAGTTGACATTTGGCTAATGGTGGATCGCCCACAACATCCGTTCCGTTGGAGCTCCAAGTCAGAAACTCAGCGGAGAGGCCCAACCCAGCCAAGAATTCTTTTGGCCAAAAACTTCGCCGAGTGCCTCTGCATAACTTAGCCAGGGTAAACAAGGCGGCGGGCATTCCTCCGCTGCTTTGCATAATCTCGAGCGGAGCGAACATAACACAGGTGGATATGGGTTATGGATGTGGATGTGGATGTGGCTGCCGTGCATATAGATCCATTAATACGTGCGTACACATAACGATAAATGTATAAATAAACACCAGAAGGGGGCCGAAACCCCTCATAAATCTCACGTGCAAATGTGGAACAAAGCTCTCCCCCTTCTCATCCCAAATTTCCAGATGGAACCCCATATAGTATATCGTATCTCCATCTCCATCTTCGCTCACCTCATCTCATCTCGCGCTTCATTTCGTTTCAATTTCGTGCTTTTGCGCTTTTCGCTTTCCTGTTTTCAACTTTAATGGGAATCAACACTCGCTGGTGATTAAATTAAAATTCGGTTCTGGAAATTTTTAGCGCTGTGGTTGCGCTTGTCTGAATCAACGGATTTTAACCCACTTTCCTGGCTCTTTCGAGTCTCTTGGCCAAAATAAAGAACGGCAGCTACTAACCCAAAGAAAGACTAGGATGTGTTGTTGTTGCTGTTAAGAATAGCCTGCAGAATTCTCCTGCTTGGGGCCGAAAAAAAAACCTGTTGGCCTCAATCGGCGGACTGCTGCGGTCAAGCTAACTGTTTTGCCCGATCAGATTAAAGCAAATACAGAACGCCAGAATGCAAAATATCGAAATGGGTTGCTGTTCCCGGCGGAACGAAATGTGGAAACGGGTTTCGTGTGTGTCCAATTGGCAGACAGTGTGTGCAAAATGCAAATCCAGATCAGACGGCACATCGATTAGTTTGTAACGCCCACGGATGGGGGTTCCTTCCATCCTCCTCCTCGAAATCCATCACCAAATGTCAGTCAGTCAGTCCACAGTGATCCACTCGCCTTAGATAGCCAACTTGGCTAACGAGGCGACGTCCTGGCCAAAGCATAAATTAGCCATTTTCGGTCAGGAGTTTAGCGCTAGCCTGAAATTTATGTAGATTTATTTGTGTAACACTTTTGCCACTCTTGATATCTCTTTTCTGGCCAACCATCTAAGCGGGGGAAACAGCATTCCTGCCAAACTTGAAAAATAGCTTAAAGATGTTGTCTCGATGAGGCTGCTGCTGCTGCATTCCATTTCGAGTTGCTGCTGCCACACCATCTTCATTTCGATTGGAGTTTGGACTTGGGCAAACGGCTTTTATATGGTCAAATGGGCCCCACAATTTGTTGTGCATTTTCTGCATTTCTTTTGCAGCCTTTGACAGTTTTCCAAATGCCCGGCTATTTCACTTTTTTTTCCCTGACTTGACTTGTACATACATATGTAAGCGATCTCTGGCGATCGATCCACTTGCTTTCCATGAGAATGGGCACAACTCTCATCGCCTTTTTGCCTGGTTTTGTGTTCGCTGAGTTTGTGTGTGGCCATAAATAAATGGCCAATCGATTCCGCAACCGAATGCAAATGAGTGAAAGAAAAAATGCAAACAATTAACAAATAAAAAAAAACCCGTAGCAGAAATAGACAGAAAAACAAACGGTAACGAAAACCGCGAGCGGAGGCTAAAATTTATGGGTAACAATGCGGGCAAAAAAGGAAGAAAAAACAACGCAGCAGCAACATTTAGCTGGCGCAGTTATGCAATTTGCCCAACCAACCTTCCCCTTTAACCCCCCCACATCCTCATTTGAGGCCAATTGTTTGTGGGACCGCATTGCACAGAGCCGAGATTTATGCATATTTACGTCAAGTCAAAATGCTGACCCAAAAATGCAGATCTACTAGTAGCACTAGAGAAGCATCTGATGCAGAAATCAAGCGTGGCAGCAACAGAAGTCGAGCACGCCGGCAACATTTAACAATGGGTCAACTTTCCTTGGCGCTGGCGTTGATGAATGTTGGCCAAAACAAGCCCAAAACCGTTGTGTTTGCTGCTGTTGTCATCTTCATTATGGTTGCTGTGGGTGTTGTCGTCGCCGCGACAGCAGCAACATCGCTAAAAACGCCAGCAACACCAGCAACACTCTCCCAATTCGGCGCCTTAACTACGTGTTTTGGTTCAGGTGACACACTTGCGTAGATGCTCACAGCCATATGAAGAAGTTAATGGCTTAAAGACCTCAAAATCGTTACATTGTTAACTGCTGGTTTGCTGGTGTTGCTGCTGGCTTCAGTGTGAATTGGTTCAGTAGAAACGCCCAAAATTGCTAGTCATTCTAGAAAGATCTTTCAGATAAACAGTCATAATTCGTTGGCCAGTGATTTGATCTAGCAATGATATAACTACGAGTATAATAACAAGATGAGTTTCAAGAAGATCATTCACAAAATTAGTGGTTCCATTAGCTTTTTAGAGAATAAAAGTTTCCCATAAAAGTTCTCTCACAAATTACTCATTAAATTAGCCCAATAAAGTTCTACAGGAAATTTCACAGAGCCACAAATCATTTGCTCTTTGTTTGGGAAATTATCAAAATGAATGGTTAGTTCCTTAGAAGGAAACCAGTTTGCCTTTGAAATCATTTCTAGAAGCTCTGACCAAATAAAGTCGTCAGTTTTAAGGCCATAAATGAGTTGTCTGTCTGTTTAATTTGTGTGGCATTTCCTAGGTTTTTGGTTAGTCATTTTTGCGCCCGCTAACATGTTGCACATGCAGTTTGGGCCGGGTTTAGAAAGTCATTTGCAAACAGGGGACAAAATAGACGGCAAACAGAAGCCAAGTAGTTAACAACTGGCGGTTACCCAACAGCAATCGAATGTTTGCTGCCAGGAGAGATGTGACAATCAAAGTTAATTATGTGGTTGTCAGCCCATCTAGCCTTCCCTTACTATGTGATTTTCCCACATTTTCCCAACCCCCCAATCAAGACTTTTCCGACCAAGTCCATGGAGTCAACAGCAGCAGCAGCAGCAGTCACATCATCATCGGCAAAATTTCAATAATTCCATTATCAAGATGAAGATTGATTGATAAGCTGGCTGCCTGGGCAAATGGCAGTTTGTGGCCATGATTTCGGGGGACTTTGGCTGGATGGTGACCACATGGCACAGTCGGGCTTAACTTCTCCACTCAATCAATATTGAGTCATGCAGAAGGCAGAAGTTGAGATTGCGTTGCAGGCGGGCAGTGAAAGTTAATTGTGGGCTTGCGCAATATTTTTGCAAAGAAAGTTTAGGCTTACGAACTACTAAGCTTCACTAACAACCTCATCATCAGCAAACCATAACTCACGACCACTTATTTATATTCCTCTTTTCCCCTTTTTTTTACAGAATATGGCCTAAGGTTGTTCGTCGGCGGAAGCAGCAGTAAGCAATAAGAAACCCAAAGCGAGATGTCGTCCTCGATCTGTTCGCACTTCACCCAGAATGCCTGGAAGAAGGACTTGTGCTCGAACTGCTTCAAGTCCAAGGACGAGCACAAGGCGGCCGCTGCAGCCAAAATGGGTGGCGGCCAAAAGGCAGACAGAGAGGTGAAAACGGATTACCCCAACAAGCACAAGACCCCGGCGAAGAGCATCATTAAGAAGGCCTTCGGCGTTCGACTGACCAGCTCCTCCTCCAGCTCAAGTTCCACCTCCACTGCGACCTCGTCAAAGTCCCTAAACTCCAAGGGTGGCAAGGTGTGCTTTCCCAAGCAGCTGCACGAGGTCATCGGCTATGGGGGAGAATGGTCGGAGGACGACGACGACGATGACGATCACGATTTCATGAATCTTGGCAATGAGCACGATGACATGGCCATCACGGAAACGGATGACGAGGAGACGGTGGAGCTGAAGAGGATTACCAGGGCCAACACCGACTTCAATATGAACAATGGCAATCTGCTGGGCGATGCGGAGGAGAACATTAAGAAATCCTTTGCCGCCTTGAAGTTGGGAGCTCCACAGGTGGACAAGGAGGGCAAGAAGCAGACGCTTACCATCAATGTGATGCCTTTTGGCCAACCCATTGGCAAGACACCCTCAACTCCAGCTAAAAGTGCACCCGCGGAAAGCAAAAGCACAGCAGCAACATCAGTTGCAACATCTTCAGCGGCAGCAACACCAGCAAAAGCCAGCAAACCAGCCACCATAACCACAACAACGACTGCCATCAAGAGTAGTACTTTGTTGGCCACGGGAACTACCAGTGTTACCAAAAAGGTGACCACTACCCTAACGCCCACGCTAACCATGGCCAAAAGCGGGACAGCAGCAACTACAACATCTTCCCGCGATGGCAAAGACAGTCCGCCCATTGAGCGAGCCATGGAAAAGTCACTGCTGGACGAGATCTCCGAGACTCTGGAGCAGAAGCAGAAGCTAAGCGAGACCAGTGGATCAACAACATCTTCTGGTAGCAAGAGCGACATCTCCACTTCCACCAGCAGCAACAGCAAGATCAAATTCGAGCTGAGTGCGCTGAGTGATTCGCCGAAGCCATTTCTCGACCTTAAGAAGCCCATCGCACGGAATGCGCCCATCACCAGGGACCAGACCAAGCCCAAGGTGAATGTGTGCCACAAATATTCGGATACGGACAGCAATTGCTCGGACACAGAGAATGGGGTCTCGGCCTACTACGATGTGGTGGAGACGCAACTGAGCTACGAGAATCTTCCCGACGGCAAGTACGCCGAGCAGGTGGGCGTGGCCACGGCCGCCCAGACGGAGAGCTCCGGAAACTCGCACTACTCCAGCTCACAGTACATCACCGACATGCTGCTCAGTTCGAAGACCCGGGCGGCCAGCTACAATCTGCACGAGGGCAACTTCATGACCAGCAAAATCACCTCCGATGGCCTGATTGTGACCAAGTGCAGTTCGGACGACGCCCTGGACTCCACGGGCAGCAGCTTCGACGGCAGTTCGGACGAGGAGAATGCTTACAACATGATTCGCAGTGAATCGGACTCGGGCATTGGCATTAGCCTGGGCAGCGAGTACAAGAATCTGGGTCTGGCCAAGGGAATGGCCATCAGCAGTGTGGCGGAGAAGAAGCTGAGTGCCAGCACCAATAACTCGGACTACGAGGACATTCAGATTGGCGACCAGGCCACCCCGAAACCGGCTGTCAAGAGCCGGGAACTGCACGGCGAACCCGATGGCAGTGCCGATCCGGATAACAGCCTGGAGCAGCAGAAGCAGAAGCAATCGACATCGACGACGACGACGTCCAAGGAGGCGGATCAGCAGCAACTGCTTCCGGCGCTGCCCAAGTCACCGCCACCACCCATGAAGATCGATGCCAGGCCCTCGTTTCTGCACGGCCTGAAGAAGCCCGAGCTGCCGGTGAAGCCACTTGTCAATCCCAGCCATCCCAACAGTTCCCAGAGTCCCAGCAGCCAACTGAAGAGCTTCCTGGTGGGCAAGCGGCAGCCCAGCTGCGCCGAACAGCAGTTCATCAGCCAGCTGCAGTCGGCCATTTCCAAGTCCAGCGAGAGTCTACAGCTGGCCAAAGAGAATCACCTGGCCAGTCTAGCCGCCGACGAGGCCAAGCTGAAAAAGGGCAAAGCCCCGAATCCGCCGCCAGAGCCGAAGCTGAGTGCTCCGCCCACGCCGGAGCGAGATTACAGTCTGGTAGTTGAGTTCGAGCAGGCGACGAAGGCGGCCGCAAAGCCAGCGGAAAAGGCCACGTCATCGGTCTCAAATGAGACATCATCATCACTGTCATCGACAGGAGAGAAACAACAAACAGCAGGTGCAACAGCTGCAACATCTGCAACTGCCACCAGCAGCAATCTGTACACCAGGAAGCCAGCTCTTCCGGCGGCGGCGGTGGCAGCTCCTGTCATCCGGGAGAAGGACAAACGCGAACGGGCCGTGATCAACCCCAAGTTCCGGAGTCTCAACACCTTCGTGATGCAGCGCGCCAATGCGGCCAAGCAGATGCAACTGCAGTCGGCCAGTTCGGTGCTGAGCCTCAAGCAGCCGATGACGCCAGAGCCAACGCCCCGGAATCAGCGTCATCTCTCCATGTCGGAGGAATGTCTAGCGGCAGCTGGGTTGGACAAGAAATCCCCCACGGCCTCGCCGCCGCAGAAGCAAAAGTCCAAGTTCTCCATCAAAAAGTTTCTGCGCATGGGCAGCAATGGAGGCGGAGGTGGCAGCAAGTCCGGTGAATCTCTGGCCAAAAAGGAGGCCAGCATCTACACGGAAATCTGTACTGGGACGGAGGAGGGCAGTGCCTCTGGGAAGCCCCGATTGGTCATCATCCATCCCATTGACATAAATCCCACGGCCGTGGAGGTGGTGAAGGACATCACCAAGACCAGTGACTCCGTTTCGGCCCAAACGGTGGCCGTGGTTACGGCCAAGCCCCCCGCCCCGCCCCTGCGATCGAGCGCCAGCGAGGGACAGCGCGCCCACGAGGCCAACAAGCCGGCACGCCCACCGCCGCCCAAGAGCGCCGAACTGAGGCGCAAGCAGAAGACCGAGCTGACCGCCACCCTCAGCGGAAGTAGCGTGGACTCCAGTGTCCTGCCACTCGCATCCGGCAGCGGATCCGGATCTGTGAAGCTGAAGGCCGACAACGTCTACGCCAATTTGGGTGAGTTTTGTTATGCGGTGTGATCCAAAAATTCAATGTCTGACGAAAATTATTTCTGAAGAACGATTTAAAGGGAAAGGGATTAAAGTGAATACATTAATAATAATGGATCAATATTAAAAAACAACAAATCCTAAAATTTACCTGTAGGTTAGTCACTAGCTTTTTTACAAGATATGATATAATAGAGATCAAATGGCTTATGGTAGACGTAATCGTAAATTTAACAGATTTATAACTAAATCACCATTCCTAAAAGCTTTAAAAATAAATTAGAACTAAATAAAATATCAGATTAGTCAACAATTTTAACACTAGAAAAACTGATTTTTAAAATATTACTTAGAAAAGGAATGTAAAACTTATAGCCTGTCCATTCCACAAACATTATTTTAATAGGAACTAAAAAGTTTATAGCCAATCTCCCATAATGTATTCATCCAAATATGTTGTTAATGTAGAGCAAATAAGCCTTTAAATTCGCACACACATTTTCGTTTTGGGCCACTGAGATTCCTGCATAATGAGTAAGCGGAATTCCGCCACTCATGAAGTCAATTTCCAACTCGTTCCCATTGACCCGATTCCATGAGTTGTTGTGGGCCACACATATCCATATATCCCCTTGCTCCCGCATCACGAATTTCTCCTGACTTTTTGCGATCGCATTCCAAAAGAAAGCGTAAGCAAATCACGTTCACTGACAGCGCCCAGAAATTGGGCGACCTTCAAAACAGCCAGCTCATGTTTATAGCATATAGCATATGGTATGTGGGTCTGAAGGGTCTTGGCCACTTCACCCACTTCTTTGTGCCAACTTGTTGACTTCAATTGCAGCCACAGCCACAAACACGAAACGAGAAACGAGAAGCGAAACAAGAACACGAATAAAATCACCGTAAATGGTAAAACTCCTCTGAAAGTAGAACCCAAAAGCCCAAACGCAGAACAAGTTACGCATTTTAATCAATATAACGGGCGCACAAAAAACAAACACACACAATCCGAAGTACGGATACAGGTACGCCACTTATGACCATATCCGCCGCATCCAAACGAGTGTGATGAGCCGGCTCGAACTGGGTTAAGTGGCCAAAGCCAGAGAGCCAAATAGTTTGCCAGTGAAGCGGTGAGGAAAAAAAGAAACAGAACAAAAAAATCGAAATGAAAATAAGCCAGGCCAAGCCAATGAGGTAACCACATGTTGATGGTTAGCAGGAAAGAACCGACTGCCGACTGGCGACTGGTGAAACTGGCGGACCAGAGACCCATTTCTTTCGGCCTGACACTTTGCGGTCAACGCGAATGCGGCGAGAACTTGTTACACCTGCCGCTGCACCTGGCACCTGGTCATGAAAAAGCACAGCCAGATCCAGAGAACCATTTGTTAGACATCTCGTAGAAAGACGAAGAGCAAACTACTACCAGCCCCAGATCCAAGAGCAACCACATTCAACCACCCTGACCAACAGCAGCACCACCATGCGAATTGTAATTTGGCACGAATTTGGGTCAAAATCGCAATTAGTACTCACAGGTTGTCTAACTACTTGGCCCCGGTGAAAAAAGTAGGAGGAGAGGGAGGATAGGAGCGGGAGGGTGGAGCTGGATTTTCCACAATTCTCGGGTGCCAGCAAACATTTGGCATCGCCCCATGAAGGCCAAGCAAATTTGAGGACGGCCTGGGAAATCTTATGAATAAATTACAATATGGCAGTGAAGAGCTCTCCTCTCTACCTCTATAATTGCGTTTATTCATTGGTACTTGAGCTGATTTTGATAAATTGGGCACAGCTGGAAAAGCAATACAAATGAACTTCAAATGAAAGACAAATACCGGAATTTGTACCTATATCGTATGAAAGTTGGTTTAGATGAAATACAATTAATTGATTTTGCAACTGATGTAGGTACCTTAGAGAGTCACAAGAATAAATATAACTACAGTCTGAATCAATGCAAACCGTTTAATTCGATTTTAGAAAGTACCACTGAATTTAAAATACAAAGTACTCTTAAAACAAACTCAATTACAGTAGAACTTTCGTACTTTAAACTTCACCAACTTAGTTTTTAAAAACCAAATGGATTTAGGAAGTAAATTAAAAGTCTTTTAAATAACTAACTCAAGTTATTTATCAATTAAAGAACCCTTTACTTACAATCATTCTCTTTCCTATATTCCCCAGGGGAAATCCGCTCCTCGATTGCCCCACGAAAACCAGAACGCACGGCCAGCATGCGGGAGCGGGAGGCCCAGCTGGAACTGGTGCGCAAGCGCGGAGTCCTCACCGACACTATCTCCATTTGCTCGTCAAACGGTGAGAATGTAGCCACGGATCAGGGCAAGGCGATGGCCAAGTCAGGTGCCAACACCACGGGCCAGGAGGCAGGAAAGTCCGTGTCGGCAGCCAACAGCAGGACGAGCACCTTCGAGCGCCAGCCGCAGCCGAAGAAGAGCGAGCCCAAGATGTCCATCTCCAGCAAACTGGAGATCTTCGAGCAGCGGTCTTTGGATGCCGCGGATGCTGCCCAACGGAGCAGCCTCAAGGATTCGGTGCGCAAGATCAACAGCACCATCGATAGCTATCTGAAGGACAAGCGCGACTACGAGAACATGTACGAGTTCGTGAAGATGGGTTCTCCGCCGCCAGCAACGGCCAATGGCAATACCACGCCCACGCCCTCCACTTCGACGCCTCCGCCGCCACCCACGCGCAGTAACATCGATCTTTCCGTGGCGGGTCAGAGAATAACCCAGGCCACGAGACGCAGCAATAACATCTACTCGGACACGGCCTCCATTGCCAGTTACACGCGCAGCGAGTACGGACCGGTGCGAAACTACGGATTGAACAACAGCTTGGGTAGGTTTCGGGGTTCTCTACAGAGTCCTTGATGAACTGAGAACTATAATACATATATGTGCTTTGTTTTACATCTTGATATTCCTTTCCATACCCAAATATAATTTATCCTGGATCTCCTTCCCCTTACAGCCAACATTCCACGCATCATCTCGGCCTCATATGCGGGCAGTGAGGTGGGCGAGTTCGATATCTACGCTCCGTACAGCTATTACGGAAGCGAGGCGGGCGGCGATGTGGCCACGGACATCAACGACAGCGTCTGGGGCATGCCACAGGTAAATATGACTTATAATATATGAAACCATAAATCATAAACTAATTTAAATGTTATTACAAACCAGGCCAACAAGAACCGCAGCAAGGCCACGAATCGTTTGCGCATGCGCAAGGGACGCAGTGTCGTGCACAAGACCATCGAGGATAACTACACCGCCGTGGTGGTGGCCAATCACGAGGCCCTCGCCCAGGTGCTAGATCAGGTGGGGATTTCTGATTACTTATACAGTTTCTAATTACTAATGCTCTTTCGGCTATTAGCTCCAACAAACCCCAGTGGTTCCGGCTGCCCTGCGTCCTCTGGCCAATGCCATCAACTTGCGCTACGAGGACTTCACCATTCTGGAGGGCACCCAGGCCTTTGTGGTGGGCAAGAAGGCCTTCCATGCGGCCCTCTGGAGCTCATCGCCGGTGACCCTGGCCCTGTCGGCTGACTGCAACCAACTGGCCGGCGTGGGTGGGGAGCTCAGCCAGCTGACCGGCGGCGTGAGCGATGTGCTCAACCCGGTGACCGAATTCTGTGACCTGGTGCCCAGCTACCAGTTGCCACTGATGCCCTCGACGGAGGTGACGCTGCTGCAAGCCACCATCTCAGTGCTGCCCAGATTGCAGCTGGAGACTCTACAATCGATCGGATCAATACTCAAGGGCAAATCGCAGGTGCTGGACAAGAGCAACTTCAACTTCCGCGGCTCCATTCCGAATCTCAGTGGGCTGAAGGAAGGAAATGGAACGCTGGCCGGGAATCTGAGGAATGTGGTCTCGGTGCAGAATCTGAGTACCCTGAACGAGGAGTCCTCGGCTACGTCGATGGGTGGCGAGGATGGGTCGACCAATGCGAATGCCATGCCAGCATTCGATGACGTGATGACGCGCGAGGTGGCCTTCATCATGCTGCAGCTGGTCAACGGAATGAAGAACCTGCAGGCCAAGGCGATCGAGGAGACGCCGCTCAGTCTGTCCAATGTGGTGCTGTCCAAGGACATGGACAACAAGGACGCCCAGGCGCGACTCTGCGTGCTGCAGGGGTGAGTTGAAGCTTAATCACTTTCCATTATAAATACTTAATCAATTTAAACTCTTATTCCCGCGTAGAAACAACAATGACGATGATGAGCCCATGGGTACGCTGTGCAAGTGCGCCCACTCCGCCTTGACCGACATGCTGCCCGCCACAAAGATCACGCCCATCCTGGCGGACATCCTGCAGCAGGAGCGAGCCGAGTCGCTGTCCAAGGCGAAGGCAGTGCTGGAGTTTGTGCTGTGGGGTCCCTCGGATGTGGCGCTCACGGGCTCCATCAAGGAGCGGGAACTGGCCCTTCAGCGGTGGCTGGATCTGGAACGGGCCACCGTTCTCCACGGTCTGGTGCGAACCCGGGTCGAGCTGACCGTCTACGACGAGTGTCATCTGATGTTCCTCGTCCGCTCCACGGCCAAGATGATGAACGACGCGGCCAAGATCGTGTGCAACTACCAGCAGACGAACGGATCGTCTGCCAGCCAGGATTAGTTAGGCACCAGTTAATCTGCTAGTTAACCCTGCTCAATGCTAAAGGAATTATCTTATAAATACTATACGAAACTGTCATAGACACTTAGTCCTTAGAGTCAACGAACGATATCTTCTGAATCGCCCCATATAAACCATACTATACATATTATATACATATCTATATATCTTTGCCCAGCGTGCCAAATTGTTTCGCGCGGAAATTGTCATGTAAAAATATGCTTATCGTATGCAAACTCAAACGATTTGTTTTGTGCAACTTTAATTAATTTGTAATCTACTATTAAGTCATTAATCTAAACGAATATTTATATTTCCCTATACGAGTACGTAAATCTGTATACTTCATCAGATTGCAACTATTATCTATGAGTATGCCAACAATTTGATTAGTAAAACAAAACTTTTTGGTGTTTGAACAAATACATATATGGTAAACCTAAATAAACTACAGTCTAAATAAATAAATGGAAGCCTACAGTCGATTTTTAATGGTTTATACGGAACGGAAACTGATTCTGGCTTTAATCAAAGTCCCACTAAGCCAACGAAAGTTCATTTGGTCTGATGAAATGGTTACCAGTTGTCATGTGAAGTTTTGAAATTGTTTGCCAACGCAAAAAGTTGTACGGAAATGCTTTGTCAGCTAAATTCGCGTTTGCTGCCCAGCTGATTAGATAAAGTTTTCGCCCCGAAACACTCTCTTTAGCGTAACAATATTTTTGAACCTATGCCAATAGAACTGACCAATCCTATCAACGATGATACTACTTATTTTGTATTAAATCTTGGGGTATATTGTTTAGTTTATTGTTTATAACAATTTCTTACAAATTTGCGTATATACGCGATAAGAAACGAATCTCAAATTTCTTTATTTGCACCATTATTTTGTTATGTCTTTTTTTGGTTTTCACCCTTAAAATTTTTAAAGTTTCACTCATATTTACTCCAATTAAGGGGTATATTTTAGTCGATATTATGACATAAAGAATAAGTATGTAGTTTTTTTAATCAACGAATGTTTGCCATATGTTTTCGTTAGCAATTCTCAAATACTCGCGAACCTGTTTGGCGCTCCCTCTCTTCAGCTCCCAATCTATCTTTTAGCGTGCTGTTTTCGCCGAAATCAGCAGTAAAGCTCGCCGGGTGTTTGAAAAATATATAGCTAATAGAACTACCGCTGGGTATGAGTAGTTTCACTTTGACCGTGAACGAGCAAAGTTCATAGCGTGGCAAAAATGTTGAAAGGGCGTATCGGTCTAGTAATACAACAGTCGCACAAAGCGGCCCTCTTTTCAGCCAGTCAACAGGTAAACAAATATGGGGTTATTAGAAACAATGAATTTTCCATAACTTATATATACATAATAATATTATTGAACCATATTTTAGCGCTGGCAGACAAATGTGGCTGCAGCTGAGGCCAGAGAAGATCCGGAATGGCTCCAGGCCAAACCATTCGAACAGATTCCCCGGGCCAATATGCTATCTTTATTCGCGAAAATTGCTTTGCCTGGGGGAAAATACAAGAATATGGAATTGATGGAAATGTTTGACGCCATGCGTCAGGATTACGGAAATGTATTTTACATGTCCGGCATGTTGGGAAGTCCAGCGTTTGTGATGACGCACAATCCCAAGGACTTTGAGGTGATTTTCCGCAATGAAGGTGTGTGGCCATTACGGCCGGGCAGTGAGACATTGCGCTACCATCGAACCGTTTATCGAAAGGACTTCTTCGAGGGAATTCAAGGAATCATTCCCTCCCAAGGAAAAGCCTGGGGAGACTTTCGATCAATCGTGAATCCCGTTCTAATGCAGCCCAAGAATGTTAGGGTATACTACAAAAAGATGTCCCAGGTTAACCAGCAGTTTGTGCAGCGGTAAGGGAACTTACGTACACTACAAATGGATTTTAAAGATATATATGTGTATTTTTGTAGCATTAAGGAATTAAGGGATGCTACCACCCAGGAGGTTCCCGGTGATTTCCTGGAAACCATTAACCGTTGGACACTTGAGTCCGTATCCGTGGTGGCCCTGGATAAGCAGCTTGGTTTGCTAAAGGAGTCAGGAAGAAATAGCGAAGCAACCAAACTTTTCAAGTACCTGGATGACTTCTTCTTGCTCTCAGCCGATCTGGAGATGAAACCCTCCCCCTGGCGATATATTAACACACCGCAGTTGAAGAAGATGATGAACACTTTGGATGGTCTGCAGAACATTACTTTGGGCTATGTGGATGAGGCGATCGAGCGATTGGAGAAGGAGGCCAAGGAGGGTGTGGTGCGTCCGGAGAATGAACAAAGTGTCCTCGAGAATCTACTAAAAGTTGACAAGAAACTGGCCACTGTTATGGCCATGGACATGCTAATGGCCGGAGTGGATACGGTGAGTGGTTAGACAAATTCAAGGAATTGCTATTAATAATATCAATTTAACTGTATGCAGACTTCGAGCACCTTTACGGGACTTTTACTCTGCCTTGCCAAGAATCCCGAGAAGCAGGCCAAGCTTCGTGAGGAGGTGATGAAGGTGCTGCCCAACAAGGACTCCGAGTTCACCGAGGCTTCGATGAAGAACGTTCCCTATCTGCGTGCCTGCATCAAGGAATCCCAGCGTGTCTATCCTCTGACTGTTGGAAATGCTCGCGGACTGACAAGGGATTCTGTAATAAGCGGCTATCGGGTTCCAGCCGGTACTTTTGTGTCCATGATTCCCATAAGTTCCCTCCACAACGAAGAGCACTTCCCAAAAGCTTCTGAGTTCCTACCAGAACGCTGGCTACGGAACACCAGTGATTCCAGTGATTCCGCCGCAAAATGCCCGGCAAACGATCTGAAGACCAAAAACCCATTCATATTCCTGCCCTTCGGCTTTGGACCTCGCATGTGCGTGGGCAAGCGGATCGTGGAAATGGAACTGGAACTGGGCATTGCCAGGCTCCTTCGGAACTTCAATGTGGAGTTTAATTATTCCACGAAGAATGCTTTCCGCTCAGAACTGATCAATCTACCCAATATACCACTCAAGTTTAAGTTCACCAATGTTCCCAACTAATGGGTTTAATATTGGTGCTTTACTCTGATATTTTCTGTTGTGATAATATAGGTGTGGTGGAAAGTGTGCTATGCAATGGTATCGTATTAAAAATAAATTTGTGTCCTTTTATTCGGATAATAAGTTTAATAATAATTGAAAAGAAATACCTCAATAAATTACTAATATAATTAGTAAAATTATAAAATTTCCTAGGTTTTATTCAATAACGTTGAATAATTTCTAGTCATGGTGACAATAATTTGTTGGCATTGACACTGACCGATATGAACGGGGAGCCGTTAATTTGTTTGTGTTTATTGGGGGCTTGTTGTTTGTCAAAGACAGATAAAACTTTTTAAAAATATGACGCATTCTTATCAAGGTTAAAATTCGAATAGGTTTGTTCCCATTTTACTATTAAATTATTTTGTAAATTGAGCGAATTCTAAATAATGAAATAAATATTTTCAATTTACTCGTAAATATGCTCTCCAGAACCTGTTCGCAAACCAGCTCTCAGTGGGTCGCTATCTCTCCTATCCCTCTGTTTATGTGTTGTTATCGTCCAATTAAGCGTTAAAGCTCTCGCAGCCTTAGAATTATAAAGCTAATAGAACGCTCACTCGGTTCTCAGTTTTATTTTCGCGGTGAACGAGACTAGTTCTGAACATCGCAAAAATGCTGAAAGTGCGCAGTGTGCTGTCATTAATTCAGTCGCAAAAAGCGGCTCTCTCGCTCAGCACTCAAAAGGTAAATACATGTATTAAATATAAACAAATAATCTAGGAACTACTTAGCGCTTTATCATTTTTTATACATTAGCGAAAAGGCCAACAAACAAAGAAATAATAATGTATATAATATAAATTATTTCTATAATATTTTTAGCGCTGGCAAACTAATGTGGCGACGGCTGAGGCTCGAGAGGATTCCGAATGGCTGCAGGCTAAGCCATTCGATCAGATCCCTCGCCTTAATATGTTAGCATTGACGATGAAAATGTCCATGCCCGGTGGAAAGTACAAGAACATGGAACTAATGGAAATGTTCGAGGCCATGCGACAGGACTATGGCGACATCTTTTTTATGCCTGGTATAATGGGTAACCCATCGTTTTTGAGCACCCACAATCCCAGAGGACTTCGAGGTGATTTTCCGCAACGAGGGAGTATGGCCTCACCGTCCGGGAAACTACACCCTGCGCTATCACCGCGAGGAATATCGAAAGGATTTCTACCAGGACGTTATTGGCATCATTCCCTCGCAGGGAAAGCCCTGGGGAGACTTTAGGACCGTCGTCAATCCCGTTCTCATGCAACCGAAGAATGTGAGACTGTACTACAAGAAGATGTCGCAAGTCAACCAGGAGTTTGTGCAACGGTAGGTGACCCTAAGAAAATATTCAATGCTTTATTATTATAAGTTACCTTTTCCATGAAAAGTATAAAGGAACTGAGGGATTCCGAAACTCTGGAGGCGCCTGATGATTTTATAGACACTATCAACCGCTGGACCCTTGAGTCCGTATCCGTGGTGGCCCTGGATAAGCAGCTGGGATTGCTCAAGGATTCGAAGAAGGAGAGCGAGGCCCTCAGGCTTTTCCACTACCTAGATGAGTTCTTTATAGTATCCGCGGACCTTGAGATGAAGCCTTCTCCCTGGCGCTATATCAAAACTCCCAAGCTGAAGCGATTGCTCAAAGCTCTCGATGGAGTCCAGGAGGTGACATCGGCCTATGTTGACGAGGCTATAGAACGATTGGACAAGGAGACCAAGGCTGGTGTGGTGCGTCCGGAGAACGAACAAAGTGTCCTCGAGAAACTGCTGAAAGTTGACAGGAAGGTGGCCACCGTTATGGCCATGGATATGCTGATGGCCGGAGTGGATACGGTGAGTAATTGGCGAAATGATCCCTAACGGTGTAGTTCAATTATTATTTCCATCCAGACTTCGAGCACCTTTACAGCTCTTTTACTGTGCCTTGCCAAGAATCCGGAGAAGCAGGCCAAGCTGCGGGAGGAGGTGATGAAGGTGCTGCCCAACAAGGACTCCGAGTTCACCGAGGCTTCGATGAAGAACGTTCCCTATCTGCGTGCCTGCATCAAGGAATCCCAGCGCGTCTCACCCACTGATTGTCGGAAATGCTCGAGTCCTTTCCAGAGACGCTGTTCTCAGCGGATATCAAGTGCCAGCTGGAACCTATGTGTCCATCGTTCCTCTGAATGCCCTGACCAGAGATGAGTACTTCCCACAAGCTTCAGAATTCCTGCCGGAGCGTTGGCTGCGAAGCCCTAAGAATTCAGAGTCAAAGTGTCCGGCAAATGAACTAAAGTCCACGAATCCATTTGTTTTCCTGCCCTTCGGATTTGGACCTCGCATGTGCGTCGGCAAACGCATCGTGGAAATGGAACTGGAGCTGGGAACCGCTCGACTCATTCGCAACTTCAACGTGGAGTTCAATTATCCCACGGAGAATGCCTTCAAATCTGCGCTGATAAATCTACCGAATATTCCGCTCAAGTTTAAATTTACCGATTTGCCTAACTAATATATTGTTGCTTTTATTTTTGGAAGCATTGGCCAAATTTAAATTGTTGTGATACCTTTAACTTTTTCTATTTTATAGTAATTTGAACCTAGTTTTAATAATTGTATGACATCCCATTGCACAAAATTGTATAAAAATATATCCCATTAGTAAATAAAACACCTTGTCTTTTCTATACATTTAAAGCTATTTCATTTCCAGTTTAATACACACTCAAATATATATATATTTATGTATCTTTGTAGATGTATAGGTATACGGATACTAGACATTAGTACACTCAATACGGTATATGGTACATTCGTGGTAAACATTTTACAACAGTTTTACAGTTAAACAGCTCATGGATTCCGGTAAGAAAGAGGGCAGGTGCAGTGACCATAACTGCATTGCGTACAATTGGATTTGGGTGTTTTTGTTTTACCAATTTCAACAATAAAATAGTTTTCTAGCTTAGAGGGCAAAATGCTTGTAGAGAGTAAATATTCAATGGAAATTCCTTGGTTTCTCTTTTTTCTTGTTTTTTTTTCAAGGTATACATCGAGATATATATATATATGTTTCTTTTATCATAGCTTGTTCGTATTTTTTTCGAATTTTCTTTTTCATATGGGTTGGTCCAAATTGGATATTGAAACTTTAACAAATTGGTTCACTTGGTTTTATTCCGCTCTTGGATATTATAGTAAATGTTATGTATATAGAATAGTTTTACATAGATAGATGACTTGAAAAGTAGTTGAACTTTTGATTTTATTTTTTATTGAATTTCTTTTATGTATTTAGTTAGAGGTTAATGATTTGAATATTGAATTCTACTAGAAGTTGCTTTGGATGTCTGTTAATAAAATCAGTAAGAATTCAGTCCTAAATTACGGATATGGAGAGGTTCTTCTTGAATTTACATTTATGGATCGAAAACTTATCAGATATTTAAGTATTTAATTTACGGTTGGCATGCTTAAGTATCCTCTTGTCAAGCTTTAAGAAAAAAAATAACGCTGTTTGCCAATAAAGGCAAATACCATCCGCATGGCCCGTTCCAAAGAGTCCCATCTTGTTCGCACACTTGGCTAGTTATACATATTTTATTGTACGCAACTCATGTTGGCAAACTGAATTTTTATGCTTATACTTTAATGCACAATCGATACGCGGGGGCCGGGCGATGGAATTACGCACTAGGGAGGCTTGATATGTGGGTGCACGTAGGTGAGGCCATAAAAGCCGAGCAACAGGAAAGTGAAAACGAGACCCAAAGAAAAACGGAGCCAGGCTTAAGTCCTAAGCCACATGTGTGATTGTTTTCCGTGTTCGTATCTGTTCCCAGGCCTGTGTTTGCGGTGCGTGCGAGCGCAATAAAATTTAATTTGATGCAGGCACACAAACAAAAGAGCCCCCAGAACCCAGAACCTACCGCCCCCAAACGTCAGGAAAAAAAATGTGAATTTTTTCCCCGGTTCGCAAAACAAACGAAACGAAAACAAAACAGCAGGGCACACAAAACACTGCATAGTTCTGGGCTGCAAAAAAAGAAACGAAACCACAAATGCGGGCGGGACGGAAGTGGTTACAACTCCATGAAAGGAGGATACAAAACCACCGCCAACCCTTCGCCGCAGGCCCGTTTAAGCGGGCGGCTTAGAGCTTAGGGCCGGGAGGCGTGGCAGCGACATAGCCATGCAATAAAAATGTGGAGAGGCGGCGGTCCGCAAAGGACCCTGAGGATAGGGATACGGTTGCGGATGGGAAGCCCCCGCCTATCTCAGCCTGGCCAAGAAATAACTCAGTGTCTGTGTGTGTGGGATGTTAATTAGGTTCTGCTACACCGCTTTGAAACTCAATTTGAGGTGCTTTAAGCTGACCTTTGCTCGGTGTGGCACTTGACCCGCTTCGGATAGACAGGCGCCAAGGCTTGAGCCGCCATAAATTTGCACCGACAAGGACATTAGACGGGCAAAGCTTTTCCCTTTTTTTTGCTTCCACCCCACACAGACATTCAAATAGGTATAGTATAAAGTGTATATGCAAAACAGCAAATCAATTGTCGCGTCGTCGCCTGCCGCTGACAGCAGCAGTTGTCCAGGGACGACGCTTCGTCCGGCAAATTGCGATTGCATGCAGCTTTTTCGTTATTTTGATTTTCGGATTTCAAGCACACATGTTTGGGGACTTAAATTCAACTGCGCGCCGATCGATGCTTCATTAAATATATAAGCATCATAAGCTCTCCCACAAACATAAATCAAAATCGCTTATTGATGTCTGCGCAACACGCTGCGTATACTCGATGACATAAACGTGCCGGCAAACAAAAGAAGGCAAGGAACGGAAGGGAAAGGAACCAAGGGGTTGCTGAATACATACAAGTGACATCATTTCTTATGACAACAATAAACGAAATACATTAACTAATATGAAAAAAACAACAAGAACAAAATAATGGTCTAATGGAGCGAAGCCACCTCAATTATGAGGCGCGACCATAAATAGATAAATTTGTGGCGGGAAGTCAAACGGTAAGGAATATGCAAATGTCCGCCATCCGCATTTCAGTATTTCAGTATTCACTATGGACTATATAACCTGCTCAGTATTTGCGGGCAAAGCTTGGCGTGCCCGGATTCAGGACGCGGCAATAATGCGAGCTGGTCACGCAATACGGATCCCGATCCAGATCCCCCTCATCGTCATCATCGTCGCCGGCGGCCAGTTGGTGTTGGTGGTGTTGATGCTGCAGATGTTGCTGCGTCTGAGGCCTCCGGCGCATCGATAACGGTCATTGGCGCTGTGTAGCGTTGCTGATGAACTCGCCGTGCTTCAGCACCTGCGAAAAGGAGTAAAAAAGAACGTGTATAATATATACATTTAACACTTTTTTGTGGTAGCAGTTTTACCGTAAAACGGATTAATCGTGTGAATCGTTTTGGTTCAGGGCAAACAGAATTATTAAATACCTAAGGAATGTTTTTCTAGCGACCAACTAATGGGTTGAACTTATTTAAATGGACTCTATAAATAAATCATTTGTAGTCCCACATTCAACCTTAAAAACCTCAAGCTAAGTAAGGCTCATAAAATATATGTGTAAAATTGTGTAGAAAATATAAAACAAAATTCTTGAACCATTTAAATTATTTGTGTGTCTAAACAGGAAGAATTTAAGTACTTAAAAGGAACAACATTATTTCAAAATACGTGTAGCATTTAGTTTTAATCAAGCTTTGTCATTTACTAACAAATATATATAGCAATTAAATTTAAATGTACTTTAAAAATAATTTAAAAAAGAATCTGAATTAAATGTTCAGAAAGATTTAAGCACGAAACGGATTTATAGAAGTTCCCCTTAAGCTTTATTACGGCACTCAGTCACTTACCACATCGGCCACGATGGGCTCCTCGATCTCGAGTCCTTGCAGCGTCTGCTCGCGGCTCAAATGCAGCTCGTAGGAATCTGTGGGCGTGACGAACACCACGCGATGTTTGCGTGTCTGCAGCACATTGGCAATGACCAGCTGTAACGATGACGCGGAAGAAATTAGAATTCGGATTGCGGGGCTTCCGGAGTTCCTGGCTGGCGGCAGGACTACTCACCTTGTGCTTGTATTTGTTGAGGCTGTCACGTGCCTTCACAATCAATAGGCTCTCGTCCGTTTCCAGCTTAAAGGACACCACAAAGGCGTGCGGGACCCACAAACTGGCGAGGGGGGCCAGCATTTTTGGCACCAGCTGAAGCGAAATCGTCGGCGCCCCATCTCCCGATTGCATTTTGTGGGTGGGCTGCAAAATCCGTTGACAGCGGTTAGTGTTTTAATGGAATGATGGGACCACGTTGCGTATACGCGATGTGATGGGATTGGTTCGGTTCGGTTCGTCGGTTGGCTGGTTCGTTGCCCACAAAAGCCACCGCGGCAACATCCTCTTAAATGGAGGAGAGGACGAACACTCACACACACGCACACAATGCAGCACTCACACGCACACTCGGCCAACAAAGTGTCCTTGCAAAATAAACAGACAGACGGCAAAATGAAAGGCCAGGGCTGCTTTTCAGCTTTCGCTTTTTTTGCTGTAGTTTTTCTCCCTTTTTTTTGCCGCCACGTGGCATCTGAATTACAACTAATTGAAAGCATAACTCAGCCGTAATGAGCTAACGACAACGCCTGGCTGCACATCCTGGGCAAGGATCTTTTTAAAGCCTTAGCTAAAAATATTGCTCATACGCCATGTGGGCCACCACCAGCAACTTGTTGAGCGCCCCCTGTCCGTTCTCATTAACTGAGCAACGCCGTAAGCTGCTCTAAGCTGCTGACCAGTCTCATTTATCCGGCACACAAAAGCGGGCACAGCCGGACAATGCGGTCGGACAAACGGACAAACGGACAGACGGACAAACGGACAGCAGGACAAACGGACAACTGGACAACCGGACGGACACGCCTAAGTAGCCGGGACATTGGACGAGTAGAAATGAAAAATTTAGCTCAAGGCATTAAGTCGACAACGAAAAGCGAAAGGAAAGTCGAAGGAGGGGAACTTTAAGCTTTTCGGGGGAAAAAAGTTTGTGGGGTCTCCGGCTCGCTGGGAAATGCTAGCAGCTGTTGACATTGAATTCGCTTTTCTGCTTGTCCTGCCTTCTCGTTTTTCCCCTCTGTGGAAACCAACTGCAGTATGGCTGTGCGTTGGTGCGTGCTCTTGTAAAATCTTTTGATTTGATTTGCGGATTTCGGCACGTCGCCTTTTGTCCTGGTCTCGTTTTCGCATTCGTTTGCCTCCACTTAGTTTACTCTTTTAATTTTCTGTTTGTTTTTACTTATTACGAGTACAATTTACTTTCGGTTCCTCCCCGAGCCCCGAATTAATTCAAATTGTATGGCAAATATGGCCTTCCTCTCCCCAGACCGTGCATAAATTTGTAAAGGCTTTTAGGCCTTGTCTTTCCGGAGGCGTGTGCTTCGGTCGAGATGATGCGATTGTGAAATTGAATTTTTAGTATCATCTTGCAGTGTACCAAGGACTATATACACTCATTTATATGTATGTAAGCGGCGACGACAAAACTTTGGCAAGTGGCTTGGTAAACGTGTCTGGGCTGTGGTTTGACTTGTTGAAATTCAGTATGGGATCTGACCTTGGCTTTAAGGCTAACGAGATGGCGGAGCCAGATCTTTGGGAATGAGTTTTCAATTTTCCGAGAAACTCGGCTAACTGCTAACAGCTAATGGGGGAAAATAGATTTTAGTTGCCTACTTTTGAGCAGGCAAAGTCCTTGAAATCGCTCGAGGAACAACTTGAGCTTGGTTTATTTTCAATGCATCGAGCTTGACTGCTTCTATTTATACGATGCCAAGAGGTTATTATGCAAATCCAAATCGATTGCTGGCAATTCGTGTTGCCCCCGGGAAAGGCTCCGAGCAGCACTCAAAGATGATGCCAAATATGCGCATAAATTTGACTAGACACGTGCATAAACATCAACAGGCCATTTTCGCCATTTTCGGCATATTCTACATATTCTACATTTTACCCAAGGCAATGGGCCGTGAGAGTATCTAACAATTTAATCAAGTGAACGGACCATTTGTGGCTAACACACACGTTTAGAGCGGGAGACGTGTGCACACACAGACAAAGTGGGCGAATGTCTTGGGCGAAAAAGCGAACGGGAAATGCACGAGCTGAGCGGAAACAAGGCGTAGGAAATGCCACGGCGATGCTCGGAATCGGAATCAGAATCAGGCTCAGATGGTTGGCGGTGGCAAGGGGAAGATGTCAGTGTTTGCCACCCATAGCATCAACCAAGTGGTATACAGATAGAGTCAAAACAGCAGCACATAAGATGGAATCTTGAATCTATCAGGTAGGTTTCTTAATTCAAAACAGATTTTAATAATCGATCATAAACGGTTATTAGAATTTTCCAACATTCTGTGTCTTTAGTATTGACCATATATTGTCTTTATTATCTAGCATGCATAAAATTTATAAATCTTCATACTTTTAAAAGCTACCAACTTCTCATTCTACTTACAAACAACTCTTTAAAAAGTAAATGGAAAAATATGGAGTTCTCAAAGCATATTTCCTTGAATATTCTACGTTTCTAATTTATCAATATTTTGGCTTTCAAAATCTCTTAACTTGCAATGCAACTTTTAATTCAAACTTTTCAAAATATGAATTAAAAACAAGACAGTTCCCAGAGGAATGGCAGTGCTATAACTGTGACCTCGAGTGTGTATTCCTGCAAAATGCATGTGTGAGGGTGGTATGCAAATGCAAAACGGGCAGGTAAATAAGGAGGGCTGACAGGCGGAGCCATTCACGCCCCACCAATGGACATTTGATGCACTCGAAAGCCTTTTGCTGCTGCGCCAACAAGTCAGCTGACAGACGGCGAAGGATGGGCTCCCGACAAGTAAGCACGCCCGCCCACCCACTGGCCATAAAGCTCGCATGAAAGCGAAAGGTGAAAGGAGACTAGAAATACTAGGGAGCGGGTGACGGGAGTCTAGCGAAGCGGAGAGCAGAAACACGCTAACAAGCAAAATTATGCAAATCAAATTATACGATGACAATGTTAAGGCTGCTGGGCGGACAAGGCCACAAGGCCAGCGTGAGTGACACTGACAGCCTCTGATAAGGCTCCTGGTGGCCAGCCGAAGGAGCTGGAAGGAGCAGCAGAGGCAGCAGAAGCACCAGCAACCATAGTTGACTTAGCCCAGTCGAACGTCAATAATGTGGAGAGGAAATGTGTCACAGTCCGGGGACTTCCACAGCGACCGGGAATCGGAAGGAGCACCAGGCGCAAGGGCAGCGAAAGCAACTAGAGATACACAGAGAGAAAAGGTCAACTAAAATTTCAAAAAAATCACAGATGATAACCAAGACAAACTCTACGAGGTACCCGAGTTTGAAGAGAATCTATGTTTTCATATGCGCAGTTGAGAAATTCTTACCCAAGATAGAGTACTGGTTTTAGTTCATTCAGTATGATCAATTTGCTTTTTTTAAACATTTTCCCAAAGCCATTAGTTTTGCTATATTTTTTATTTATAAGTTCCAGGTAGTTATTCCCATTTTTCCTTAGTGCAGCATTGAAAATCAATATGAATCCATAATCATTATGCTTTCGCCTTGGCCTTACTTGAAGTACCAAGTAATATTTCCTACGTTTTCCGCAGTGCAGCTTTGGGAATCGATAAAAACCAATTTCCACTCACTCATTCCGCACTCGCCCAGTGACTAGCGCAATCAATTACGAGATTTCCCACATGGCCGCCCACTCGCCTCATCCGGCAGGAGTCTCGACTTACCATCATGTCCTCGGGTATGTAGAAATCGGATACGGCTGCTGCTAGGTAGAGCACGGCCCGCTCCTCGAAGGCGGCCAGGCACTCGCAGGCGGCGCGGAGCAGCCACATGTAGTCCACGACGCTGGTGAAGTTCACGTACAGGATCATCTGCGTTTCGCGGGCAATCTTGTACTTGGCCAGCACCGGCGCGAAAACGTCCACCGAGTCCGGCTTGATGGCTATCGTCGAGCTCTGGCTGTTGTCCGCAATGTCCAGCATGTCGAAGAACTGCTGGCCGGTGAAGTGCCGGGTGAAGGGCTCCAGCGACTTGTGGCGGTGCATGAAGATCACGGCGTAGTCGTGATCCAGGAAGTATTCCGCCGAAGCGGAGCCCCGTGTGCCAGCGCTGAAGTTGTCCACAAACCGCACTGTGTTGTGCTCCAACGGAACTGTGGTGCCACCGGACTGGAATTGTAGGAAAACAGAGATTTATATTAGATATTTTAGTTCTGATTTATTAAAAGAATTTTGTTTAAATTTATACGATGTTAAAAATCTGATTTTGGATTACCCTCAAGATAAGAAAACGTTGTATTAATGTAGACATTACAATTAAAAATTGCTAAAGTTTTGATTTGATTTTTGTTTAAACTTTGTTTTTATTTAATCACAAATAATTCTAAATTAATCCTAAATTTTTTCATAAATAGCATTATATCGTAATTAATAAATAAGAAACGAAATCCAAAACTATTTCACTTCATCATGTGAAATTCAGACGTTCAGAGAAAGTTCCCATAAATTTGGGCGAGATATTTCATCCTAGGTAGTTAATCAAATCTGACATACGTATGTATCTGCTCATTGGCCATGAATCTTAGAAAGAGAAACTAATATGCCTTTTTGCTAACTATTCCCGTAAATCATACAAGGATTATACCGCCCCAGAGAATAAACACTAGTTGACCCACATAACTATTTAACTTTCTACTTTAAGAGCCATTTACTGCCCTTTTTAAGTAAACGAAAACCATTATAGGATGGTACTCTACCAAAGTTTAACTTTCTACTTTAAGAGCCATTTACTGCCCTTTTTAAGTAAACGAAAACCATTATAGGATGGTACTCTACCAAAGTCTGCAATATATTGGTCACATTACATTTTAATTATTCAAGGTAAATTTCTAAATAACATTTTTTTTGTGATTGTATTTTTATATATTTTCTATATCCAACTACAACGTATTTATTTTCTATCCCTGAACTCATTTTTGATAGCTTTTGTTCTGATTTAAATAAGCTTTTTTAAGAGCAAAAAATATATTAAATATACATATATTTATAAAACAGACTAAAAAAACAATACTAAAAAAAGCAAGTCGTTTTTAAATTTAACTAAAATGTTTATGTGTTTATATAAAGTTAGTTAAATTAATGTTAATTAATGCAATTTTCAAAATAGCCTTAAACATGCATGGCTTTTCCCTTTTAAAAGAAGAAAACAGAAAAATAGTTTTAAAATGTTTAAACGTTTCTGACATGTGCTTAACCTTAAAGGCTTTCTAGTTGACTTAAATTTATGCACATCCACACTATATGGGTTGTTTTTAGAGCCCCTGGCGCCCGCTTTGCCATTAAAGCTTTCACCAGCTTTGGGGTCAGCTTAGCCCCAGTCCGCCGGGCAGTTAATTAAGGGAGGACGGTGGTTCTTGGACCCCAATCCCAATCCGGGATCGGATTACCATTCCCTGCTCACCGTGACAAGGACGATGCGATTCTGTAACTTGTTGTGCCGTTCGCAGAACTCCTTGAGCAGCGAGCGATTGTCCTCGAAATCCGCGGGCGGCAGGTGCGTGTTGTAGAAATCCTCCCAGTGCGTCATGTTGGTTTATCCTTTTTTATTTATTTTCTGCTGTGATTCCTGCTAATTGGCCACCAAACGGAAGCTCGAAAATAACGGAAAGTTGCCTTTTTCCGCCGGAAACTATGCACTGCTAATTAATAAACACAGAATACGCGCGAGAGAAGGGTGGGCAAACGAAATTAATTAACACACGCAATGCACTATTCGGCGTACTATTTTAATTGATTGATTTGCTTTGCTTTGCTTTGCACTTTCGGAAAACGGGGGGCTGCTGGGGGCGGGGCAGGGGGCGGAGCGCTGCTTATCAATGGAATTGTAGAGAGGAGCGCGCGCGGAGAGAGCGGAACGGAGCGCTCTAAGAACCGGAGAGAGCGAACCAAAAAATGCTGAAAACGCAGCTGTGAAAATGCGATGCGATGTGCACGGCAGCGAGTTCCGCGGGATTCTGAACCGAAGGTGCGATGGACAGTTGGACGGCGGAGCAGGACGAACCGGAACGCGGACAGGCGCACTCAAATTCGTATCTTTATTCGAGCGAAACGAGCGAAGGTTCAAAGTGCAGGCCAAAAAACGCGAGGTCCACGAAGAACAGCTGATGGCAGTGTTGGCCAGCGCGCGATTTGGGGGCTGCGCGAACTGGTTCCGGCGAGTGCAGCAAACTTGTTGCTTGCTTCAAGACCAAGGTAGCCATATATCGATCTAAAAACACTTTGTAATGCAGTAACGTAGCTTAAATATTCGGAAGACAATAATTTCGTCCTGCTTATCTGTCAGCTAGCAGGTTATATGGGTGAATATTCATCTTAATGAACTAGTTCACATATTCTAGGTGCTTATGAACCAGCCAAGCAAAGTTGGCTGCGCTTCGCATATCATTTTCAGTATTGTTAATTCCACGAAAGCGCGCTAAATTCAAATTCAAATTTTTAAAAGAAATGAATAAAGCAAAGATGTAAAACTTTTGTTTAGACTTACAGAATAATTAATAAATAGTGAACAATGTAGGTTTTTTAGTTTGAGAAGGAATTTAAAGTAAGACTAATTCCAAATGTGTATAAGTTTGATTATTTTTCCTCACAAAATAATACTAAAATAATTTATGACTTAACCTCTGACTAATTTTAGTGTGATTCATTGTTGTAACGGTTGTTGCAGGTTTATTATCAATTGGCGGTACTTAAATCCCCTGAGTGTTCCGAAAATAACAATGTTTCATGTAAATCTTAAAAAGGTTTCAGAAAGGAATGCGTCATCACCAATAAGCACCATTTAAAATAAAAACAAGAGAGAACGCTATAGTCGGGTTGTTGTCCCGACTATCGAATACCCGTCACTCGGCTAAAGGGAGTGCGAGGGAGATGGAGATATAAACTCTGATCAGGCTATAACTTTTTAACGAATGGTCCGATTTAAAAAATTTCTTCTGCATTTCGATAGGTATTGATTAAACACAACAAAATTGCATTTATACTTTTCAGAAATATTTGAAAATGTGGGCGCCAGACACATTTTAGAATCGTTTGTGGGCGACTATGGGCGATTGTGGGCGTTAGAGCGGGCGTGGCAGTCTTCTGAAACAAACTTGCGCTGCGTAGGAAGCTCCAAGAATCTTCATGCCAAATACCAATCCTCTAGCTTTTATAGTTTCCGAGATCTCAGCGTTCATCCGGACGGACAGACGGACAGACGGAGAGACGGACAGACGGACAGACGGACATGGCTATATCGACTCGGCTAGTGACCCTGATCAAGAATATATATACTTTATAGGGTCGGAAATGCTTCCTTCTAGCTGTTACATACTTTTGCACGAATACAATATACCCTTTTACTCTACGAGTAACGGGTATAAACAACAGAGAAAGGCTTCATTTACATTTACAAATAGTTGTTTATTATCGATTACCAACGTGGGCTCTATGCATATTGTTAGTGCAAGGACGTACAAAAGAATCTCTAGAACAATATCACAGAAACTTAATAACTAATTGGGCTTGTCAACTGCGCTGTTAGAAATCGGCGTGACCTTTAGCATCGCCATTAGAGTGTAATTGGGAAGCGGAATGCTATTCAGCTTGTCGTGGAAATTTATGGCATTCATTAGACGGATTGAGCGCTCAGCGCTCTCCATCCTCGTTGTCGCTGGGATTGTCGTCTGAATTGTGTGTTGAGTGTGCACTTTAAACCGAAACCAGGTCCAATTGTCGCACACCGGATCGGATCAAATCGGACCAGATCTCGAACGGACTACGCCCTAGGCGTCGTAGTCGGGGCGTATACGTGATAATCGACATCATCCGCTCCACCCGCTTCCTCCTCCAGATCCCGGTTCACCAACCGTTCGCGCATTCCATACCGCTGCCTGTTAAATTACCAAAGAAAAGAGCAAAGAATTAGCACTCTGGAAATTAGGACAATTAGCTAAGAACTTACTCCAGGTGCGAGCGCCAAATGACCAGGCCGGCGTACAGGGCGATGGAAACCAAGGCCAGTGCCACCACCACGATGCCGAGCAGCACGTGTCCCTGGCTAACCGCATCCGCTTGCACATCCACCGGAGTCACCTCGATGTTTTCGGAGGCAAATGTCTCGGTGTCCGTGCTGAAGACAACGCCGCGTCCCTTGAAACGCTCCTCCAGATCGTCCATGTCATCCATGCCACTGTCATCCTGATCAGCGTCTCCGGACTCCAGGATCTCCACATCGTACTTGTAGTTCCCGGCCAGCACCAAGTTGGTGGCCGAGTTCAGTTGGTCCTCGTCGCGGTGGGGAAACGATCGCTTCGGCTGCTCCTCCGATTCCGCATCTGAGTCGGAATTTAGGGAAGTATCCTGCAAAAAACGGATAAAATAAAAGTTAATATTACGAAATCAAAATGTTTTACGTATATTTATTAAAAATTGAATCGTTTGTGCCTTATCTTATCTATCTTAAATCTATCTTTAAATAAAAAGTGTCACAATTGTTTCCTGTGCAGTCTCGGTCGCCAAACAAAAAGAGGCTCGTGTCATCGATGCGGCTTTCGCTGTCGGGTTGAGTAATTGATTTCCCCAGGCACGAGATTCTATGCGAGTTCTATGCCGAATTTGGAAACTAGCTGTTGAAAGTGGGTGGTCTCCCTAGCATTGTGGGGGCGTTTTTAAGTTTCTTTTAAGTGGCTCATAACATCTTGAAATCATTTCTATTTATACAACGGGAAAAGGTAGCTTTAAAAAGGTATTTTTGGTAGTAAATACTTGGAAAAACGGGTTAAACGAATAAAATAGCAGCATGGGCTTTTAAAGTGCCTAAAAGTGAGATATTACTAGGTGATAAAAAAAAGTTACCGAAATTTGTACATATAATAATTAAACAGTTTTTATAGCCAGTTAAGAGATTCAAGTCAGACAAGGCAGTTAGAAATGAAAGTTTAAATCTTTTATGACCACACTCACTTGAGAGAAATTAAATTCAAAACAAAAGCAATAAGATTTTGGTTGAATATAATACAAATGTAACTTGTGATATAAATAAACAAACTCTATCTTCTACTCAATTTTGAATCAACGAACTTACATTTCGAGTGTACAATTAAAGCCAATAGTTGGCTTGGTAACGAGACTAACAATTAAAACTAAAATAATGCAACAAGGAAATCGGAGGCCCGCTGACTCATAAACTGAAAATTTCGACGATTTGCGTAAGCCAAACTTCTCCCCATATTAATCATCACCAAAAGCCCGACTCACCTTTCAAATGGCTCAATTACCCAAGTTAAAGTGATAACGGTCTGCTTTTGATTGGCAAGCACCTGTGAAATCTTTAGTCATTTTTGCTTACAGCTGTTTAAATTTGCCATGTTTTTGGATTCCACCTTATCAGTAAGGTCATTTGAACTTATCTTGCATAATCTGTTACCCATATTTTTCCACAAAGAATGTTAATTGCTGCCGCAACTACTTAAGTTGTTTACAAAAACACGGTCTACCCAGAGATCACTCTCACTCAAAGCCCTTTGTACATGTAGATTGGTGACCCCGATGACCGCCGGGGGTCGAACTGTGACATTTGTAATTGGCGGTAACAACTTTTTACGACTACGTGACTGGTTTTCTTGACTCTGTCTCAATCCCGCTTGGCGTATGCTACTTCATCTCGTCTAATTGTCCGATTTGTTTACAACTAACGACTTATAAGCAAGCCGTTTAGAAAGGTGACAAGCACGAGATCGGATGGGGAGATCTCGAAAATCGTAATCTGATCGGAGAGAATCGGGGGATTACCCAGGTGAGGGTGAAGCGGGGTTTCTAAATCTGGCATTCAAACGTCACGGCAGCCGAGGAATTACCTAGAATCGGATTGCCACCGTGAGTCACCGAAAAATCAGGGGAGTTGGGGTATTATCTCTCTCAATTATAAGGCCCCCGTCGACGGAATTTCGTGACTAAGGCAATGAAAACCCTCTAGACGCCGTTTCTTTAATTTTATGCAAAGTTTCATTGCGTGTGCTTTTTCTTTTTGTCTTTATAAGCGTTTCTGGTCAGCCGGAGACCCCTTAAAAGGCAAACGCCGCGCGTGTCTTATGGTGGTTTTGCATTTAATCAAAGTGAAAATAAATAAACATTTTTAAAGCGTAAATTTCCGGTTCTGGGTAAAAATAAACCGAAAATGCATTGCCATTGGATCGTATTTCAGCCGTTCCCTACTTAATGCGTCAGTCCAGTCGAAGTGGTTTCGGCTTTGGCTCCTTAGCCTGGCCCAGTTACCCACCGTTTTGTTTTTGTTCTGTTGGCCAACTCACCTCCACGACAGCTGTCTTGTTTTTGGACACCCCAGATCACTCAGCTCCTCCGCTTGCGTTGGGCTCACACTCAAATCCTGCGAGGGCTTGGCATGGGCTAAAAGAGAAAGCAATTAAGCAGAAATGAGATAATGCATTCGGTTGAATTAGCCGGGTATTTTGTATTTGGTATTTGGTTACAGCTTATCGGACTACCTGAACAGATCTTCCTGCTTTCAGGGGAAGCGCAAATATTTACCTCGAGATTTCGCAACTAGCACCTTTCAGCCTTTCAGTACATTGCGGGCCAGTATCAGATATGTTTGCTTATCTGCCAACTCTGATTTTATTCAGAACTAACCAGACCCAGACAATACGGACTTGTTTCCCTTCCACCGCTTTATCAGTTGACACTGAATTTTGGGTTACGCTTTTTGGCAAACAAAATAAGAGCGTGTTGGAGCTTATAAACCGGCATTATTTAACACAGTCGGGGTTAACTAAATAGTAACGTTGGGTTTTGTAAAAAGCTAACCGAACTAACCACAGCTATAAATTATAACCAGTTTAATTTAAATAGCTTAAACAATAATTATGCAAACAATAGTTTATAATTACATGTATATTTAAACCAGTTTTTAATATACCATTCCTATTTCTTTCACTGCAGCTGTATGATATTTCTCAAACCTGTCCATATATACTATATAGCACAAATCAAACAACAAACACATTTCTAATGCTACCAACGATTTGCCAATGCCGATTGTAGATTCGCATGAAGCGCTCACGAAACTAGTCAAAAACGTTCGGTAGCTGGGAAGCTTCCAAGAAATATTCCACAGACAAAAGCCGAAAAAATTCCAAAAAGCACATGATATAGCAATGACGTCTTGAAATTTATTGCATTCGACATTCGTAAGTCACCCAGTTTGATTTCAGTACGTGACGATAGGACAAAGCCTTGTCCCAAAGAAAACTTGATCCACTTTTGACAAGGTGTCAAAGAGTCCAGAGCTTCTTATCATACAATCGCGGGTGCTAACATCTTTAGGACAAATAATATAACTTAAGACTCTGCTTATAAAGTTCCGACACCTCATAATCTGCAAGGTAAGACGGGTGTCTTTTGGCAATTTGTTGTAAAATAATTTAACTAGTAAAAAAATAGGAGTATGCATAGGTTTATGCGAAAAACGTGTGAACAAATAATAAATAAATTAAAGAACTTTTTTATAATCTTAAGAAATAAAATAATTATCTCAGAAAAGTTTACTAAATAAAGCAATTTTGGATCTAAATATTAAATAAATAATTATGAAAATATTCTAAGTTATTACAGCGATTAGTCTATATAATATTTATTCTCTTCAGATCCTTTTGGTTTTCTCCCCTATTACCATAAGCTATTATTTTGCCCACAACTGTTTAGTTACAATAACTGCGTATCAATCATGGTGCCATTAAACGCAAAAGCCCTTGCGAAATCTTATCTGCACTGCGGAGCCAGCTGGAGTCCCCGGGAATTAAAGTCTTGCAATTTAATTTCGCGACCTGGCGGGACCTTGATGGACGATTCATTGCGACGGGACGGCGGGCGGTCCCCTTCTTCAATAAAGCCCCCATATTTATGCGCTGTAAGGCTGGCTTACAAAAGCCCCAACCCGAACCGGACCTGGTCTTCGATCTTGGCAGGCCAGGCACTTAAGGCAAAAAGGGTGAACCGAACCGTAAACTGTTAACTGTCTAGCCAAGTGGTCGCTCCATCTCGATCCCATCCAGCTGCGCTCGAAACTAGTTTCCCCTGCAGAAGTGGAAATATCGAGTTGTCCGTCTGTTCGGGGCTATCTATCTTTTATGGTCGTTGTCATTGTAGATATATCTTGTAGTACTTACAATCTGCCAGCAGCAGAACCACCAGAAGCGCGCCGCAGAGGGCGAAACTTTTCCGCAGAGCCATTTCGCGTTCTAAGATATGCGGGTCTCGTCACTTCCTTTATCAATTAGCTCCTTATCACACGCGCACAGGTAACGCGCCACCCGATCGTTGGATATTTTTGATGAATAAGCGCTCGCTTTATTCTGCGGGCCCACTTAAAGGTGTTTATTTGTTCCGCTGCCGAGTTTTGCGTGCGTTCGCGGCGAGCTTTGGGATTGAAATGTTCAAATGATGGAATGAGAAATTGAGACGAAGGTGAAAAACGAATGGCGGTTTTTACGATTTCAAATATCGGCATAACGTCACAACGTAATAAAAACGTGAAGTGCAGTACGTACACACAAAAAAAAAAACTATGTAAAATTAACATAGAAAAATAGTAGTTCACTATTTTCTGAATTTTTCATGTATTTTGTTGTTTTATTTTTTTGTTCATTGAATAGTATTTAACAATTAAAATAGTGAAAAACCTATTTACGAAATTTTCATGTATTTTGTTGTTTTCTTCATTTGGAAAATTAATAGTAACGTCTTAATTAATATCGTAGCAAAACTATTTTATTTGTTTGCGTGTATTTTGTTGTTTTATTTTTTGGGGCATCGAATAGTGACACCACAATTAATATCGTAACAAAACAATTTTTTTCCTTCATGTATTTTGTTGTTTTAAAAATACAATTATAAATTGTAGGTCAACTATTTTTCTGGACTTAGGGTGGTTAGAGTATCCGACTCATAATCTCTGGGTCGTGAGTTCAAATCCTGCTTTTGCAGATGATGTTTTTCCTTTTTCTTTTTTTTTTAAATGTTGATTTCAAGTCAAAAGATATTCCTCTACGAAAATCATTCTTCTGTGGCCTACTGAATAGAGTGCTCGACTCCGACGATTGCGGCCCCGGTTCGATTCCCAGCGGAGGCAAGAAACCTGATTTGTAAGTTTAAGTATTTGTGAAATGTAAGTGTCTATAAATAACTTCAATATAAATTAATATAACAAGTTAAATTAAAAATAAAAATAATTAAAAAAATAAATTTAAAAAAACTACAATATTTTTCGGGTAAAATACTATTTTGTAGGTCATCTACTATTTTTTAGGTAATCTACTATTTTTTGGGTCATTTTCTATTATTTATTGGTTGGGGCAGTTTTCACTATTAAATCGTTGATTTTACATAGTTTTTTTTTTTGTGTGTAAGAGCTGAGTGAGAGCGAGTAAGGAAACAGAGAGAACGATGAGCGGAGATGAGAGGCTAACGAAGTCGTTGGCTCTGTTAACCGATCAAGGTCTCAAGCAGTAACATAAGTTATCGTAACAGAAAGTTAGGGATAGTCACATGTATCTTTTACATTCTTAACGGTTCTTAATACCCATTTTACATTTAAGGAATTATGCACTAATCTTTAACTATGAAATGTTTAGTGTCGTATAAACCATACAAGTTTATCAATAAAAAATTCTCAAAATTTAAATAAATCTGTTTACAATTTCGTTAGCTTTTATTCATATCGATAGGGATTTCTTATTTATTAAACAATGTTTTAAATTGAGCAACAAACAAACCTACCCAATTAACTAAATTCAAAATTCCTTTTTAAACTTTTAGCCAAATTTTTTGCTTTTTAAAATATATGTTCAATATTGGAAAACCCAAATTAATCAAATGGATCATGTAAAAGTATTGGAGTTTTTATTTTATACACATAGTAGCCTGGCACTTATGGTTTCCCAACCATAAACTTGGATGTCTGTGATTAAGGTAAGGTAACATAACACTTATATCTCAAGAATTCACCAGTTCGCTTCGATGGTATATCTCTAAAAATATTGAAGTATTTATTTTTTCTAGACATTCTGAGAGGCGCTCGGGTGTACGTACAACTCTTTGGATTCCGTGTGTACAGTCAATTTGCAGTGCCCAAGCTGCCCTGGGCGAATTCCTTATTTACAAGAGACGGGGGTCGGGATCTGGATGGGGTGGGGGGCCTTAAAATACCTAAACTCAACTATACTCAACAATTTGTCTTATGGTCACTACTTGTACGCCTACGCTGGCGTTTGCACTTTAAGCTTCAACGTTAATAGATTTGGCCAGGACACCAGCGGAGGAACCACGATCCCGACGGCCAATCCCCGCACCGATCCTGGTAGCCGTGGACCGGTGGGGGGCGTGGCCGCAAGGAACGGCCGACCGGGGGCGTCGTTGGGGAATGAGACGCGCCGGTACCGGCAGCCTGCTGCGCCCGGAATTCGTGGGGGAATCTTTCGCGGGACCGACCAGCAGCCCTCTGCCGGGCGAACGCAGTCGACTAGTGGCGGACAAAACTTTCAAAGCAATCGAAAGCGAAACCTTTGTACACACTTGATAGAGTCCTGCGGGTCGAGTTCGTGGTCAGTTCGTCGTCAATGCTCAGTGTCCAGTGATCTTTTCGTTCGTTTTGTGGGTGAGAGAATGAGGGAAACTTAAACGGCTCGGTAAAAAAGAAAGGCATGGCAACGCGCTAAACAAATTGCTCCTGGCTGTTGGCCGACAGCTCCATCAGCCGCCAGGCAGCCTTGGGGTTGAGTTCGTTGCGGTCGCGGCACAGCACCCAGACGTAGTGCACCCGCATCACCTTCTCCGGATCGCCCTCGACCACCTGATTCTTCTGGTCCCGCACGCACATGATCTGCTGCGCCTGGAACGTGATTATCAGCACGGGTCCCTGCTCCATCACCTTGCCCATGGCCAGTTCGATGTTCTCGATGTCGAGGATCTTAGAGTCCAGGTACATGCCGGCCTTCTTCGCCTCCTTGATGGGCGTGGCGATAATGTTGAACGTGCTCTCGAAGCACCAGTCCTTCAGTATCTCCAAATCGCCCCGGACAATCGACTCCAGGATGTTTGGAATGATGTCCGTTTCGCAGTCGTGCAGGAAGTCCTTCTGGTCGAAGCTCGGATCGATCTTCACCAGCTCCGTCATCGTTTCGGACAGCTCCGTCTTCGAGAAGAGGCCGCCCATCACGTCGGACACTTTGTCGGTGAGCAGGCGGGAGGCACGGATCATGGGGTTCTCCGACTCGTCGTACTTCACCTTCCAGTCGAGCACCTTGTTCACGTAGGTATTGTTGTTCTTGAAGTTCTCCCACGACTCGTAGAACTTGGAGTCCTTGTGCAGCTCCACGCCTGCGAATTGGGATGCAAGTTAGTTAATGAACTTTGAACTCATTGAGAAAGAGATTCAGACTAACCTGTTGCCTCCGTGTTGGGCTCCACAACGCGATCGCTGTCGCTCATGTCCAGTTGGACGCGCTTGCGCAGCTGGAGAGGCGCCCGGTAGACCCGGTTGTCTATGCTGGCGTTGTCCATCTCCTTCTTGATGATCGTCGTCGTGCTGGAGATGGCCTGGAAGGCGCTGGACTGACCCAACTTGCCGCTGGTGTCGGAGATCGTGTCGCTCACGCCCCTGGCCTTCTTCGACAGCTCCTCGGTGACCTTCTTGGCCAGGTCCGATTTGCTGGCGTCGTCCAGGACATCGCCCACGCGCTCCTTGATGGCGCCCAGCTGCTCCTTCAGCTTGCTGGACGACTTCTGCGCCTCCGATTCGACAATGTTGAACTTCTGGCGCGCCGACTTGAGGGCGTCCGACTCCTCCAGCTTCTGGGCCTCCTCGCGGAACTTTCGGATGTTGTCCTTGATCTCCTTGTTCTTGTCCATCTCCGACTTCATGTTGTCGAAGAACTGCGAGAAGAAGCCGGCCCTGCGACCTGGCGCGCTGTAGAAGCGGGGCTGCGGAGTAAAGTCATGACTTAGTCCGGGTGCCCCCTGGTGAGTTATCAGCCCGAGTCTAACCTGCTGCTGCTGCAGATTCTGCGACGCCTGCTGGCACGTGAAGAGACAGGCGCGATCCCGCGCAAGGGCAGCTATTCTGTACTGCAAGGAGAAGGGAAATCATTGAAAGCTCGTCCGTTTTAACCTCGAAATGGGCACATGTAGGGGGGCTCTCTTGGGACACCTGTGCAGGCCGGGATCTGAGTGAACCTACCATCGTGGGGACTTGGGTGACCTTTCGCAGGGGATTCGACCGGTGGCGAATGTTCGGGAGTATGGCGTCAGAGGCTCAAAACTTTATGTAATTCCTGGCCGCGAACCACGCACGTATCAGTCAGCTGTTCTCTTCGTCGAGTATGTGACGAATCACCCTGTGGGCACAAATATGGCGCACCCTGTGGGCCTGTTTTGCTCGAGTTTTTTGGCGCAAAAGTTGAACTGTTTTGAATTTGAATAAGGAGTCCGATGGCCCCGGGCCGATATCATGAGAGCCGTCACAGCGCGCGGTATTCGAATTGTGTGCAATGATTGTTGTTGTTGTGACGGCGTGTGGCGCGTGTGGGTTTCCAGTTTTGGGAATTGTTTTCCTATTTTTCGTTGATATGTCAGGCTTAGTTGCTGTGTTTTTGGATTAGTGACGGTCGGTGGTACTTGACCACTAAAAATATTAATAAAATAACCGAGGATATAATAAATGCGAAATCATTTATGTTAAAAAATGGCCGCATCTAACATTTGTGAGCGCTGTTAATTGCTAATTGGTACGGAATTAAGTATCGGGACCAACCATCGATATTAGTACTATCGATTGTTTTTCATCTACTAGCCTGGAACCGTTAGATGGCGCGCAGCTTTACCACAAAATTCCAAGAACTACATTCCGCCGAGAGATTCTTCTGTTCTGTTGCTTAGGCCATTTGCCTCCAGGAACATACAATTTTTTTTTGACTCCGCGCCGCGATTCAAGACCCAAAACCGAGTTCTGTTACATGTACATTATTATTAGATAAAGGAGTATCGCGAATACTTCAGTTGAATAAACCCGACTTGGTTTTTGGACGAGGATCTGTGGAAAGCAGAGAGTGCGCGATAACCGTAACTTTTGACCCGGACTTTCGCCATGTTCCGCAGCAACTTGGAAGGCAGTGGCGCAGCAGCAGTAAGTGTTTAGCCCCCTTCGGGACTATCCCCGTCCCGCTTCCCCTCACACACAGATTCCCTACATTCCAGGACAACTTTGCGGCATTCCACGCAAGAGGAGGACTCAACATGCTGGGCCTGCAGGACATGTACCTGGACACCAGTGGCGCCAACTCGACGGCCACTCTCAGTCCGCCCAGCACCCCCCTGACGCCGCTAACCCCTGACCCGTCGACTGCCCAGTCGACGCACTTCCCCCTGCTGGCGGACAGCGCCGCCTCTGCCAACACCCTGCTGCTTCAGCGCCAGTATCACTACCACTTGCTGCTCCAGCAGCAGCAACAACAACTGGCCTTGGCGCAGCACCAATTGGCCCTGGCTGCCTCGGCGGCGGCGGCCAGTGCGAATCACCAGCAGAAGGACGAAATTGCGAGATCTTTGAAAATCTTTGCGCAGCTGACGACAGGCGCAGCAGGTGAGAAAAGAGTGGACAGAGAGAATAGCGAAATGGCGTCGTTGAAAACGGAATGGCCAAAGCAACGGGCGAGAGCGAGACGACTAGCTGTGCAAGTACAGTTAGGCCAAAGTCAGGGGCTTGTTTCAAGAGGGGGTTTAAGAAAGCACAGCCCATAACATTCCAAGTGGTGTTTACTTGATATTTAATCCAATGTTCATTATTTTGAAGCTACTTAAAGAAACTTCCTAGGCTTAATATGATACATGTATTTGTGCATTTTAAAGTTTATTAGCACTTTTTAAATGTCTAAAATAAGATTTACCGATACAACAAAATATCTGAATCCCCTTAAGATTTATTTTAAAACGCCTCTGGCTTTACGGCCATTGACCTTCGAAACTTTTGCGCTATTCCTTTTTCCCAACATGCCAATTCCAGAAAGCCATTTTGGCGTCTTCTCTGCTCTGTTTACGATTCCTCTTTCTTTGCTTGATCTTTCCCGTTTTCCGCACAAACTATTGTGCCTTTAACTGTGTAACTGTATAAATAATCATTAAATGTCTTTGATCGATCTGGACGCCGTAATGAAAAGCTTCCTATTCTCAGAAAACGCGGCTGGCTCCATGCAGGACGTAATGCAGGAGTTCGCAACCAATGGCTATGTGAGCGATGATATTAGCCGCTTTTCCTACGCAAGTGCTCCGCCACAGGCTCAGTCGCCTCTGCCGGCGCAGCAGCAGCAGCCACAGGGAATGCACATGCCATTGGGACGCAATCCTGCCCAGCCGCAGTCCAACGGAGCCAACTTGATGTCCGTGGCCACTCCATTGGCCACCCAATGGCTGCACAACTACCGCGAGCAGCTGAACAACGTGTGGCGCCACATGTCCTATATGCCGACTGCCAACGGTGCCGTGGGCCAGTCCCAAGCATCAGTTACAATGTCCCCCAATCTCGGCGTGGGAATGGGTCTGGGTTTGCCCGTGCAGGCCGACCAGCTGCGCGGTGCCTCCAACCCCAGCAACAATATAAACAACAAGGTGCATAAGCGTTACACCAACAGCAAGGCCAAAGAGGTGAGCTAAAAAGCTAACAATAAAATCCTAAACTATCCTAAAACTATTGTAATATCAAAATTATTTCCAAGTTATTTTGCTAGTTATAGAAGATATATCATAGATATTTTCTTAGATCAGAAAACATTTGATTCCTTAACAAACTATTTAATCAGAAAGAGGTTTAACTTATAGGTATATTTAAAAATTTCCTACCAAAAAAACAGCGACATCTAGTTAAAGATAAGGAAGGCATTTAAGGCATTTAAAGCAAGTAATTGGCCAAATTTATGGATTTTAAACCATTTGTTCAATACTTATTTTACTATAAGATCCCATGATCATTTTCAAAAAATTCAAAAACCTTATGCTTTTTGTTACTATCTAAGAAAAACTATGACAAAATCTTGAAAAATTTACCATTTTCAACTTATAAATTAGAAACTATAAATTTTTGTTTCTAAAACCATTACAGATCAGCCGTCACTGCGTCTTTTGTGAGAATAACAACGAACCAGAGGCGGTGGTCAACAGCCACACAGTGCGAGACAACTTCAACCGAGTGCTGTGCCCTAAGCTGCGCACCTACGTCTGCCCCATCTGCGGGGCATCTGGGGACTCGGCGCACACCATTAAGTACTGCCCCAAGAAGCCGATCATCACAATGGAGGATGCCATCAAGGCGGAGTCCTTCCGCCTGGCCAAGAGCAGTTACTACAAGCAACAGATGAAGGTCTAAGGACCAGCACATCCAGCAGGAGCAGAGGCTCTGGCAGCTTTTGCAGCGTTTATATAGCCTATAATATATATACGCGTTCCGATCGAAGCTGGACTAACCAGATAGATAATAACATTTAAACAGCGCCTGGCGCGTTCGATTTTACTGAGTTTCAGAGACTTATCTCGTGCCTATATTTACTATAGTATAGTCAAAGACAGATCACTCAAATCAATTTCACTTATTCGAATATTTATGTCTGTTTCTGTGAAAAGGAAACCAATTTTGTAATGGAAGAGTACTCACAATATCGTAATATTTGTTCAATCGTCGTGGCCGATAGAAACATCTCACAAACCGAAAGTCAATCGATGGAATTGGTCTGCAACTGGTCGCCCTCATTTTGTCAAATGTTCGTTTGCGACCGAATAAATTTCGATATATCTGCAAGGGATATATAATCTGTACTAAATTTTGAAATAGAACACTTTGAATTTCGAACTGTCAATCGTATTAAATATTAGAATTTCATTTGAAGCTTGCTAAAGGAAAGAGCAAGGAAAACTTTCGTTAAAATCGGCTACACTTACATTTGTGAGTTTTTAAAATTTGACATTCCGCAGTTTTTCATAGATAAGCGAATAATTTTTTTATTACATGTATCGCTAATATTCATTCCAACACACATATCTATATAAATGTTATATATTTATTTAAATGTGTTCCTTAATCAATACTCAAAAATGTAAATCAAGATTATATTTTAATTTTTTTTATTTTTTTATAAAGATGTACATAACTGAAGTTGATAAAATTCAATGGCCTAAGTGCCAAATAAAGGTTTAGTTTACATTCTAAGCATACACTTCGTTTTCTTGCTCCTGTAACTACTCTTTATCTCCTTCGCGGCGTTTTTCGAAAAGGGCCAAGAAGATGCCGTCGGTAAGATCGCTATCCGGCAGGGCGTAGAGGCAGTTTTTGCCTATCTTGGGGTACTCCTTATCGCCCACATTGTTCCACTTGTTGCGCAGCGCCTTCTTGCAGCTGAGGAGCTTAAAGGATGGATTGATCTGTAGGCAGCGCTGCACCACCTGTTCGTTTTCCTCCTTCCACAGCGAGCAGGTGCAGTAGGCGATACGTTTAACGTCCGGAAACGCGTTCATCGCGTGGGACAGGATCTTGATCTGCAAACCCGCCAACAGGTACAGCCGTCTGTCGTCCTTCGGCTCGTCGCACACGGTGATGCGGTTCTGCATCCCGCTGCCAGAGCAACTGGGGTCCACCAGGATGTACTCTACGCCCGGAAAACGATCGGGTACTGTAAAGGGGTTAACATTAATGACCGGACTTTAGCTATATTACCAAGAACTCACAAAATGACAACACACAACCCAAGGTGGGCGACACAATTTCGCAACCAGCCTGCTCGGTTATGTCGCACAGGTCACGGTAGCGATCGGAGGACTGCTCCACCGCGTAAATGCGTCCCTTGTTCTGCATCACGTTGCACAAGTGCGTTGTCTTCATTCCCGGAGCAGCGCACATGTCCAGCACAGTCGATCCCACTGGCGGAGCAAGTAGTTCGGCCGCCAAGCAGGTGGCCTTGTTCTGCAGTATAAACTTCTTGGTGCGCACCAAGTCATGGGTTACCCAGTAGCTTCCCCACTTGGGATGGAAAATGAGGACGCCCTCCACATGCATATCGGTCATGAACTCGTCCTCCTCCAGAGATTTTACGGCTTTCAGGAAATCATCGTAGCTTGCGTCCGCCGGAATTTCCTTGCGACGCCACTCCTCGCCAGCCAAATGCTCCAAGGCCTCCGCCAAACTGTACAGATTCGTGTTGATGCGCACATACCGGGGATTGGGTGCTATTTGGTTGAATAGAAGGACAAATAAAATCAGCGTTTAAAAGTGTGTCAAAGTGTGATTTATTTAGTGTAGTTACTGATCCTTGAAAAGATTGAAAATTCTTGAAATGGTTTGGTTTCAAAGATGGTTTTTAGTCTTTAGACTAGTCTTTTTTGGGATAACTTCAAATGCTACTCATGTCACTGCTCCTTCTTGTTCTCTACAGCTTCGGGCTCTTCCTCCTCATCCTGCCGCACCTGCTCCAATGGTGGAGGAGGCTTTTCGCGGAAGGCCTTGAGCACATACATGGCCACCACTAGGTTTACGACCAGCACAGCGGTGAGTACAGACCAACAGTTGACCGTAAAGACGTCCAAATGTGGGAAGGACTCCTGCAGCCAGCTGCGCACTCCGTAGAAGCCCAAGAAGGGCAGCGTGAACATGAGAACACTGAAGGCCAGCAGCCAGAGGAAGACCTCGGTGCTGGTGTCCTCCTCCTGGGGATGTGGTTCCACCGGAGGATCAACCTCTGCTGGAGGATCATCGAGGGCAGCAGCCGCCACCACCTCGGCCTGTTGTTTCTGCTGTTTCTTCTTGCCCATCTCAGCCGGCTAATACTGCTAGTTGTTGGTGGGTAGTGAACCTGCCTTTCTTCTGGATTCCGGATCCACTGACCGCCTGCTGCAGTTTCTCCTGGTAACTTCGCACCGTTTGCACGGGTCTGCTGTCGCCGTTCAGCTGCTTCCGGCCGAAGATGAGTTCGGTGACCAAAACCTTGGCCAAACACGGCTCCAGACTGGGGTTATCCTTGAGCAATCCTGCCTGCTCGATGGCGTTATCAATGGCACCGCGATTATCGCTATAATGTTTCAGCACCGCCTGCAAACTGCGAACACGCTGCAAGTGCGAGAGAATTTGGGAAAATGATATATTCGCCCGATTCCCGGCCGGCAGCTCCTGCCCACTCACCGCATGCCTCTCCTCGGCTATCAGGGCCTTGATGGACTTCCTCTGCTCCAGCGCCGTCTTCAGAATCTTGGCGGTCGCCCTGTATTGGGTGGGAACTTTCACGGAATGCGGTTTTTTACTCATTGTCGTCACGTGCACGTGTGTGTGTTGTTTGCGATAGCGGTGGGATGGACACTCGCGATAGGATCAATATATCGATTGCTTGGGTTTGCGACAGAATAACGTGATCGGTGATTACTTTTCCAGGAGTGACTTGTTCAATACAGCATTGCCAGCCCAAAAATATGTAGTGCGATAAAATGTTCCCGCGAATCGGTTTTAATTTTAAAAGGCTAACTATGGATTTCATTAGTTAAAGGCATAAAAGTAAACATTTGTTGATATTATTCTCGATAATTTCATAAGTTAAAAATTACAGTTTTGTTTTACCATTATTTTTTTAGGTTTTTCTTTGTTTAAAATGGAATGTTGTTTTAAATTTAAAAGTTTTATTTAAAAAATGGGACATCACTAAAAATAAAGTGAATAGATAAAATGAAAAAGTCGAAAAATGTTGTAATTCGACCACGACTTTTTTTTAAAAGGATTGACAAGATGGAAAGTTTTTATACCCGTTACTCGTAGAGTAAAAGGGTATATTGTATTCGTGCAAAAGTATGTAACAGCTAGAAGGAAGCATTTCCGACCCTATAAAGTATATATATTCTTGATCAGGGTCACTAGCCGAGTCGATATAGCCATGTCCGTCTGTCCGTCTGTCAGTCCGTATGAACGCTGAGATCTCGGAAACTATAAAAGCTAGAAGATTGGTATTTGGCATGAAGATTCTTGGAGTTCCTACGCAGCGCAAGTTTGTTTCAAAAGGATGCCGCGCCCCCTCTACCGCCCACAATAGCTTATATACGATTTTAAAAATTTAAATATTTCGGAAAAGTAAAAATGCAGTTTTGTTGTGCTTATCAATATCTATCGAAATGTAGAAGACATTTTTTAAATCGGACCATTCGTTAAAAAGTTATGGCTAATCAAAATTTATATCTCCATCTCCCTCGCACTCTCTTTAGTTGAGTAACGGGTATCTGATAGTCGGGGCACCCGAATATAGCGTTTTCTCTTGTTAAGTTTCGGATCAGGCAAAATCCGTTTAGTTTTTGTAGCGCTAGTCTCGGGTTTCGTTAACTTTAAGTGATTTTATCTACAAAATTAAACACTTTTTGTAAATGATAAAAAATAAATATAAAGTTAAAAAAATATGTGCAAAAAACATGATACCAAATTGATAAAAAATGTTTCTTATATACTAGAGGTCGACACAATTTTAACTTTTTTTTGGCCGAAGTTTAAACGTTACAATACCGACAAGTATTTTAAATAAGTATGTTAAACCCAAAATATCAGGGCATCATTTTAGATCCATTTTAGATACATAAAATGTATCTCCGGGGTTCGTTGTTATTAATGCTTAATATTTTTTACATTATTATTATTAGTTAAAACTATAAACTAACAATGGTTTTATTTTAGAGCTATAGCAGCAAAAGGCCTTAAGCTCGTATTTTTTACATAAAGTGTGGTGATGAAATGTTTTTAGGTTTTGGATTGTAGTGTACACTGTACTGGCAAAATCCATTCCGGATTTTTGGCGTTTAATCTTGGGCTTTGTTTTTGTCGACCAGAAAGATTACAAACAAAAATTAATTTAAGTTTTAAAAATGTATCATAAAATAATTATAAAATTTTGTTTACATTTATAGGGCATTTTACCTAAAAAATTGTTTTCAAATTGAAAGATAATAATGTTCATAATGTTTGTTATAAAAAGTGTTTAATTTAACTGGTCAGTAAACCATTATAGGAATGTGGTCCTAAAAAGAGTCGGTGAAATCGAAAGGGTCAAAGACACCCGGAAGGATGCAGGATGATGGATGTGGATGGGATGGCTGGATACTTTTTATTCCCTCTCGCCAGAATTTGGCCCAATTAAATTCGGTATTCCAAAAAAAGAGCACGCCTCCCTCTCCCTCCCCGAACACATAAAAAACGGAGGCGCCAGAAGAGCCGGGAACAAAAAACCGGATTCGAGAGAGAGAGCGAGAGAGAGAGAGAGCGACACTACACACATAAAAAACATAAACAAGCCTTTTTTCAATACAAGCGAGAGAGCAAAGAGAGCCAGAGCGATTCGATTCCGTCGTTTTCCCTCCCTCACTAGATTAGTAAAAAAACGCGCTCTTCGCAGTGATTTTTTTCACTTTTCGAACGAACGCGAACACGAACAGTCCCGCTTTTTAGCTCCTCTTGTTCTGTTTTTGTGTTTGCCGCGACGTAAACAACCGAAGAGCGGAGCTCACGCCTCCTCCGCCCCACGCCCCCTCGCAACGTGCTCGTTGTAATTGCAATTAATTGCTGTTGGTCGCCGAAAAAATTCGGGAGTCCGAGAAGTTGACAAAAAAGGGCAACAAAAAGCACAAGTGCAGAAAAAAAAAGCAGAAACTTGCGAGCGCGTGTGTGTGAGTGCTGGTGTGCGTTGGTGTCTGTGTGTATATTTTTGGCGTGCGCGGCCATTTTTTCTTGTTGCCACTCTAGAGTCTCTTCTGTGTGGGAAAGAGAGGCCCGACCGACCGCAAAGAAGACGTAGCAAACTACGCAAATCCCACTAAATTCGCTAATTTGCGCAAAATAAATCAATCGCGAGAGGCGCCGAGAAACAAACAAAACGTACGAAAATAAAGTGCCGCAAACCACAAACAATTTACCTGCGTGTGTGACCGTGTCTGTGTGTTAGCCAAAGAAGCGAGACCGCCCAACCACCCACAATCAGTCGGCGAACACGTGCTCCAAAATATCAACAAAAGTTGGCCCACAAATATCAAAAGGGGGCAACAACTGCATCGGAACCGAACGCCGGAACACAAAAGGCACTTTCAAATTGGTTAGTACTTTACTATGTACGAGCATGTTTTATTTATTTGCCTTATTGGACAAACACACTTGGCGATTGATGTTCGATTGTGTTTGTTTCTCTTTCCCGCGCTCGAAGCACAGTGGAAATTGAAGACAAAATTCCAGAGCTTGGAACATTTTTAAAAAGTATATTTTTGAAGTTGTTTAATTCGATTCCATTAATAGCCTCGAGTTTTATTATAATTGTGTTGTAGGTTGGTTCAGATGATGTGAACGGACAGGAAAAAATTATTGTTTGACTGTTGTTGATGTATACTTATCGTTCAGCAAAATTATTGTTATGAAAGTTTATTAAATTTAGTTATCAAAATAATAAAAATTTGTTTAGTATTTGAAGTCGAAAATAATCTTAAATTTTTGGTACCATTTCTTAAAACAACGGTATTTTTGTTGTTTTTTTAAAAAGAAATACAATTTAAAAATAAATATATTATAATATAAATACTGTTTGCCCCACTGTTCCGCTGGTCAAATATTAAGGCATTTGATTTAATTTCTTCTCTTTCTGCAGAAATAATGTAAAAGACATTTTTGTTAGCCAAATGTGACTGTCAACAAATAATTAAGCTAGAACAATTTGAAACCCATTTTTGCAAACGTGCTCCATTATTTGACCATCCGTTTTGTCGCTTGTTTGACTTTAATGTTCGTTCCCATTCATTCGGTGGCGGTTTTTTTTAATGTTTGTGTGTCGTTGTCTTTTTTATCTTCCACCTTTTTTTGTATTCATCAAATATTCGCTGTTTTTTTCGCACACATGTCGCCCCCAACCAGAAAGAGAGAGAGAGAGCGGTCCGAATTGCGGTTATTGCGCTGTTGTTGTTGTTGACCGTCCGCTCGTTTGTTTATGTTGCTCTCTTGCTCGCTCTTCTGCTCTCTTTTGTTTTCAGCTGCTCGCGCTCAATTAATTTTCGTTGATTCGTTTTTTGTGTGTAGTGTAGGTTTTTTGTGTATACCATTTTATTTATATGCTTTTTGGGCTTCTCTTTTTTTTTTTTTTTTGGGGTTTCTTTTTGTTGTATTTTTGGGGCCTGCCGATTGCGTTTATTTATTCCCCATTTGCATTTATCAGGTTGAGTGGCCGATTTTCCGTGTTTCTAGATCTGTAGTTACACAATTACGATTCCGACTTCTGTTTTTTGTTGGTCGCCACTTTCGCTTATTTTGTTTTATCGCAATTGTTTGAGCGGCAAACAATTGTTTGTTTGTCGCCCCTTCTCGCTCTAAATGTGCGCAACAAGCGAGTGGTGCGTCCTCTTTTTTGCATTACATTACCTTCCCCCTCCCTCCTCTCCACGGAATTCCTGCTACCATGCTGTTCAATTGTCCAACGTCAGCATTAACAACAACAACAAAACCGGTTATTTTGACCAGGCAGAAAAAAACGAAAAAAAAAACAAAAACCAAAAATTGAATTTACCTCTGACGTCAACACCCACCCGACCAAAAGGTCGTAATCAAATTCGCGCGCAAAACTATTAAGATTTACATATGTATGAATGTATTAAATTTCCCAGGTTAAAATATTAGTTATCGTTAAAGTGGTGGCTTTAAAATTACTTGAGATAATCTGCTTTATTGCTGGAATTACTCTTTATATACATAGTTGTTTGCAATAGATGGACATCACCAATAGATTAAAAAAAAACAATTAAAAAAGAATTAAACCTTTTGATTTTTAGGAAAATAACATAATTGTTCTGTCTCTCTTATAATCAAAATATACTACAAATTTGTAAGTTTACAAATTGTCCATATAGTAAGAGTAAAAGTAAGTTAATGCTAAAATTCAAAATATAATTTGTTTCTTTTTTTAATATATGTATAGTATCTTTTTGGTGTTCGAAATATACTTACATATGGTATTATTACACACATTAAAATTCCTACGGGCCTATCTAATTTAGAATGAGGACCCTAAGCTATTGTGTTTATTGACTATGGTGAACAGGATTACATGCTATGCTATAAATACATACTATAGTCATTACAATTCGGGGAATAAATATTATTCATCCATTTTAAACAAATAAACTCATTATTAGCAAACTTCAATTTGTTTTTAGTTTTATCTCAACTAGTCCGTTTTGTTTTCGCTTCCTTGTTGAATCAACAAGCAAAAATTTTGAAATAAATTGATAAAAATTTCTAAATATTTTTTAACATTATGAATACATATACAAGTCTGGTGCCTGGTACGGATTTAAATAAATTTTAAAATTTCTCCTTAATTTCAGCAGAATTTTTAACATTTCATGGAAATGGAATTAGATAAGTTTGTGTTCTTGGAAGTCAATCTAAAGTTTTTATCCTGTTTTTGAATTTGTACTGGACTTTATGCGAAATAGACTTTTTAAATTTCTCTGTCGTTTTGTTTCGGCATTTGTACTCCAAGAACATCATTGGTCCATCGAAAATTTTTCTGTACCGCCTGAAAAAGTGCCGGAGATGTAGTTGCATTCAGTTCTCGAGGTTGTTGACACGTTCCGTTGGCGCCCCTGACTTTTTTTGTTGCCAGCCCATCACCTCCCCACAGAGTAACCGCGATTGCGATTTCAGTTCTTCAGGCCAAAAGCGATTCCATTTCGCTTTCCATCGTGTTGTCACCAACAATTTCTGGCCGCAAGCGCCTTTTTTGTTTATCTTGTGACTTTTTCCGTTGACCAACTCTTTTTTGCCCGGCATTGTTATTAATTCTTTTCGCTTTTTGCGCTCCATTGGCAACTTTTTTACTGGGCTGTGCAGTTGGGGGTATAATAATATCTTCTTCGGCCACTTTTTGGCTTTTGTTCCAGAGCGCAGCACGTTTAATTCACAAACAATTAATTAATTCATGCACATTTATGTTAATGTGCAGAAATTAATGTACCCACAGGCGGGGAGTAGAGAGGCGAATTGGCGGAATCGAAAAGTAGTTTAAGCACTTGTGCCGACTGGGCACAATTTTGTGGATTCAAGAATTACAATATTTCTGTACTTTCAGCACAAAAACGCGCCGAGTTGTGTAAGCCCGCCAGTGGAGTGTCGACTTCCCGACGACGAAGACCACCGCCTCGTTCTTCTTTTGCCCAACCCCGGATAGGCTCAGTTCGCTGCCAGCCACGCCCCCAAGCTGGACGCTCGCACCATCGCCTACCGCCCGCTGACCCTTGGCGGCCACCAGACGCCGCTTATGGCCGAACTGCCGACGGCGCCGAACGGCGTCCCCAGCGGCGATTATCTGCACCGCTCCATCGACCAGCTGCGTTCCCTGGGCCACCTGACCACCGCCCAATTGGTCCACGACTACAAGCCCTTCAACATCAGCGAGTTCCGCCAGAATGTCGCCGAGCGACTGGACTACTCACTGAAGAACGGCCTGGTGCAGCATCAGCAGCAAATGGTCATGGAGCAGCAGCCACATCCCGATGCGCAGCAGCAGCAGCAGCATCTGCACCACCCACAGCAGCAGCAGCAGCATCCGCCGCAGCTGAAGGTCAGCTACAGTGCGCCCAACTCACCGCCCACGCCTCACGAGCAGCAGGAGCAGAAGGTGAGTGTCTACATCTTATAATTTCAAACCGATTTTTAAAGAAATATATTTGAAGAATTCAGTCTAAAATATTACAGCCCCAAACCCTCCCACATCCCTCAACCACTTTTTAAATTTCTTTCCCCCACCTTCCCCACCCACACCTCTCCCCCCCTAACAACCCAAAACACAACCAAAAACTAAATACACCCAAACTCACCAACCCACACACACCCCCACCCCCCCCACCCCCCCCCCCCCACCCCCCACACCACCCAAATTCCCACCTCCACCCCCCCACCTTTACGCTCCGTTCCCCTTCACCCTCCCCACCCACCCCCCCCCAACACAAAAAAACCAACAAACCCCTCAACTTTTTTACTGTGTTTTATTGGAAACAATTATAAAATGTACAAAATATTTTCGTTTTTGTAGATTTTCGTTTAAAGTAGGCTTTAAACTTTGAATTCCCATAAGTTTTTACGGTTTAAACCCCACTTTAAATTTAACATACGGACAAGAAAATATACCCAAACATTCATATTTGAATCATTGTCATTTATTTTTACCTTAATTGAATTTAAATTTAATTTATTTATAACTAAATTATATTTAAATTATATAAAGCTTACAACGGTTGGTTAAAAGATCACTTGTTCTATTGTAATATTAAATGGACCATTTTTAATCTGATAAAAGCTAAATGTTCTTCTTAAGCCCTAAAGAAATCGATTCTACTTTACTTAATTTAAAAATCTCGAAATACGAAATACACCATGTCTATTTCTTTTCAGTATGATCCGAGTCGGTCGCCGCCGCGTCAGCAGATGAGCAGCGCCAGTGGGAGTGGCAGCAACGGATCCTCGCCGGAGGAGGAGAGCCGCCGGGGCGGTGACGGTGATCAGGCGAAGCCATACAAGTGCGGCTCGTGCAGCAAGTCCTTTGCCAACTCCTCGTACCTGTCGCAGCACACGCGGATCCACCTGGGGATCAAGCCGTACCGCTGCGAGATCTGCCAGCGCAAGTTCACGCAGCTGTCGCATCTGCAGCAGCACATCCGTACGCACACGGGCGACAAACCGTACAAGTGCCGGCACGCCGGCTGCCCGAAGGCCTTCTCGCAGCTCTCCAATCTGCAGTCGCACTCCCGTTGCCATCAGACCGACAAGCCGTTCAAGTGCAACTCCTGCTACAAGTGCTTCGGCGACGAGATGACCCTGCTGGAGCACATTCCCAAGCACAAGGACTCCAAGCACCTGAAGACGCACATCTGCAGTTTGTGCGGCAAGTCGTACACGCAGGAGACCTACCTCCAGAAGCATCTGCAAAAGCACGCCGAGAAGGCAGAGAAGCAGCAGCATCGGCACACGGCCCAGGTGGCTGCCCACCAGCAGCACGTCCCGGCGAGTGGGATCGGCTTGAATCTGCAGCGCCAGGCCATGAACGATGTGAATGCCGCCTATTGGGCCAAGATGGGGGCGGACAGTGCGGCGGCCTCGCTGGCGGAGGCCATTCAGCAACAGTTGCCACAGGCCGCTGGTCAGCCATACGGCAATTTCGCCTCCCTGCAGCAGCAACATCAGCAGCAGCAACAGGAGCTCCTGCAGCAGCATCACCAGCGCCTGGCGGATACGCCTGGGCATTCGCACAGTCCGCACGAGGAGGCCGCTGGCGAGGATCTCGTCCTGCGTCAGTCCACGCCTCAACATCACCTCCAGCAGCAGCAACAGCAACAGCAGGCGCAGCAGCAACAACAAGCGCAGCATCAGCCATCGCCTGGTCAAGGATCCTCGGCCTTCACGCCACTGGCTGCCACTGTGGCTCCACCACCGCCGCCACATCTTCAACAGCATCGCGGACCTCCGGCGGCCACTGCCGCCTATCTCTATCAGCAGAACGCGGCGGCTGCAGCGGCCGCTTTCCCCACGCAGCTCATCTCGCTGCATCAGATCCGCAACTATGCCCATCAGCCAGGAGCGGCGGGCCTCATCGCTGGCGATCACCTCACCCTGGGCCTGAGCGCTGTTAATGCCACCAAGGAAAAGGCACAATAGTACAGGCCAGGTCGTGGCCAAAAGAGGCAGCAACGATGACATTAGCCTAAGGTCTCCGTTTAAGCTGGTATGGATTCAAGAAAGTAACAACTTTTGAATCCATATCAATTGAAACACTCAAAGTAAGAATAAGTTATGCTTAGTTAGGCGCAAGTTGGCAGTGGCGTAGGAGCTGGGATTGCAGCTGGTGTTCCTTAAAAATCCTTCCAACACACAAACTATATATAAATAACCAAAAAGTTGTATACGATTCAGCCAAAATCAACTCCATCACTGCCTAAACCAATAAGGAAACCAACTGCAATCCACTGTTCTTTCACCCTTCCCAACTAAAAGTTTAAGAATATTATAACTAGGTCAACTCAGGATTTTCTAAACAATATTTATGCCTCTTCTTTTAAATATCTATAAGCAATATTCGAATTAAAACTCTGAACTATTTGAAATGGCCAATTTTAAATAGCTCATATTTCGAATTAAAGCTTTGAACTATTTGAAATTGCCAATTTTAAATAGCTCATATTTTTAATATCAGCTAGGAGCCGTACAAAGTACGGCGATACCCATAAGTACTAAATATATATTTTATAGTGTACATAGATGTATGTAAAAGTGTGCTGTACATTTAAACGTATCAACCTAGGACCCTAGATACTTTCTAAATTATCAACTAACTAGTATAGTAAGGATATTTTCTACTTTTTAAGCAAGCTGGAAGAGAAATCGATTTGAAAATGTAAAATTCAACCAATAAAGTTTAAACTTATTTATAAAATAATTATTTTTGTGTGTTTTAAACCTTCCACAAGATTTGCATTTTCATTAGCGAATCAAAGCGGATCGAATATATGCAACGATCCAGAAAAATGCAACCTAATCCGCTTAGCAACCTTAAGACGAACTTCTTTGTGCCCGAGGCGACATAAGAGATTTATGTTCACCCCATATAATCGGAGTATCCACAGGGAAATGTAGGGCTACGATCGTATCGAAGTTTGTCTTTAAATTTCTCTCGGCCGCAGCTGCTGTTTGGCCTAAGACGTAACAGTGGCGTAGTTTGAGGGGAGATCTAGGGGGTCAACCCTCACTAAAAAGTGCCCGTCAGATTCTTCCCTCGTTTCGAAATGGCTGGCTACGCTCTGATGGCGAATAGTGATTGATGACTGATTGAGTCTTGAGATTTTCGGCTGATCGGCGAGGAGATTAATGAGAATGATTCATTTGACTTGATTCGCATTGAGTTCCTTTCAACATGCTTTGCATATACGGGTATTTTATACCTGATATAAAACTAGTTCATCCATCGCCGCTTAAAATTTGAGTCTTCTTCAGCAGTCACGATTTGCAACTTCAAATCGGCCATGTACTTAAGAAACTTCTTGGATGAATGAATGATGGAAGCTGATGGATTTATAGAGATTCAAAGACCTTTGACGGATTAGTAAACCGATATTTTTTATGGAAGACAAAGGAACTTCAAAGTTTCATCCAGTCCACGAATATCTCCGAAGTGTATAGGTACATATATAAAAATAGCAGACAAAAACGAATTTCATAGCTAATTAATAAAACAATAAATTAAAAAGTCCCACACAAAAACCAGTTTAAGTTGTTAACAGGTGCTTTTTTCAATATTGTATTTTCTCTCTTTATTTGTTTATTGGGTTTTTTTCGCCTCCGTCTTTGGTGAGCAAAGCGTTTGAATGAAATTATAAATAGCAGCAAATTGTGTTAAACACACAAAAAGGTAAAATGGTTTTATGATCTTTTTATGCCGCAAATAAATAAGAAATAAAAACTTCTAAATAGCTCATAAAAATTGGCCAGACAAAGGGGATTGTTGGATTGTTCAATAGACACCCACAAAGAGTTAGGAACACGACAATGAAGTTGATAGAGATATAAACGCCCTAAAAGGATTTCTTCCAATTGTGTTTTTGTCAACAAAGATCGTTGTCTTTTGCCTAGGAGTGTGCGAATATTCGGCATGATCCTTTGGAAAAGGACAGCCCTTGAAGACACAAGGATACAAGGATCGCTGACAATAAACCAACAAATCATCAAAGCAGAATTGGCAAACACACCGCAGAGGACAAAGACGCGGGACAAAGGGATTGCCGATCGATAATCGATCATTTGGCAGTTGTGCAAAATGCAAAACAAAGGCCACAATGCAAAAATGAGGCGAAAGGGGAAACTTTTTAGCACATCGAACCCTTCGCTTCGAGGGCTCTACAACCCAATGTTTGCCAATAATTTAATTGATAAATGATTTGATTTCTGCCAGCGATCATCATCGATCATAGAAGCATTCAGGCATTGAAGTTTCTCTATTCGAGCCCTGTCTACTCGCGATTAGCATATCAATGCGCATTATTATAGATGCACTAATGATCATGGGATTGTAGTTTGGTGGTTATTGTCCCGCTACCCGAACTTCATCTTCGGGATCTTTTTCTTTGGGCCTGGGATGTCTTGTCTCTGGGTGCTGAAATCATCACGATTCCGTCCGTTGTGCGACTCATCAGGCTTTGTTATGCTAACTATGAGAAAAAATGTGGCCGAGGATCTTCTCTACGGGTCCCGACGGCGTCCTTGGGCCTGGGACTGTCACTTTTACTTGCAGCTTGATCGATATGATAATTAGAATGCAGTGCCGGAGGCCAGCAAGGACTCTTCCTTGAGAGTGGCATCTGTCTGAGGTGAATGTGAGATCCTCAGCAAGGTCATTGGAAAATTGAGGATAATTTCAAGATGAATTTAAGATTATATATTTTCACGGTTTTCCATTTTTTATTTTTTGTAAATGTAATGGCTAAAAACTGAGATTTTAACCTATAGGACTATAGTCCTAACATTTACTTTTTTAATTATTAAGGTTGTATAGGTTTTTAGGGATCATTTTTAACAGGTTTTAAACTAATTTTTCACAAGAAAAGAGACTTTTGCAATTATTTTTATGTATTTAATAATGAAAATAAGTTTTTTACAGTATTAAAACAATTGATCTGGTATTTAAACTTCTCTTTTCGCTTTTCTCCCAGTGCAATACAATCCATTTATCAGTTTTTGGGAAGGGCATTATGCAAACGACTTGCATTTGAATATTGTCTGTGCGTTTTCAATGCCAAGAGATCATTTCGGTGCTGCAGAAAGGCGTCATCAAAGCCATCAATAGATTTATGGTTTCTAAACTCCAGACCCGAAATCAAAACACACACGCAGGCAGTTCAGTTCGGTTAGGGAGGGAGATAGATAGGATCCGACCATCCAGGGGTTGCACACAAAGCATCCGGGGATCGCCGAAAGAAAAGAAAACCTTTCACCCCAGAGAAGGTCCTCTTCTTAGCATAAGAAAGGGATCCTTTCTCTATCGCAACCCGTTCGCGAATGGCATTTAGTCGGTTCGCCATTCAGCGATTCTTTTGGATAAACTATTTATGAAATTATTAGACAAAGCACACAATATGCGGATACACTCCACCGATTAGCCCGGGGCTCAGAACGAATAAGATCGAAGAGGAGTGGAAGGTGTGTATGTTTTTCCCATAACTTCTTGTTCCTGTGGCATTTGCATTTCAGCCTTTTTTCTCCTCGCTCCTCGCCAAAATATCGCTTTGTGCTCCGCGGTATTGTTCGATTCTAATAAGGTGCGATATTGTGAAATTTGATGCGATTTTCGTTAACTATTCTTATATCCATATTTGCACCCTTTGGCTGATTTCATATTATATTCGCACACTGGAATTGGAGGGCACACTCTGCGCTATTGTTGAGGTTTCTGGGCCCGTGTCTGGATTGATTTCCTTTATCATTTCGATTGGTTTGTAATTGACACTTAAGCGAGTATAGGCATATTGCAAAAAAGATTTCAAGCACTTTAATTAAACGTTTCCATTGCGGATTTTTTCGATAAATCGTCGAGTATTTGAAGGGCTTAAGAGTTTAACGAATATTTGCATTTCATTTTTAATATCATATGTCTGATGTTGATCTATGATTTTAAGGGAGATTTATGCTGAATGCAACAACATGATTCAATTGTTCAACTAACAATAAACTCGTTTTATAACTTCTACACAAACTAAGGAGTAGTCTTCTATTATTTGAGAAAAGCAGATGTTTGATTAAGGTTTACACTTTAACAGATTGTAATTCCCTACTTCCCTATCTTATTTTCTAACCAAAACTAAATAGAGCGCATAAGATTATAAAAAAACTTGCGGTACGAAAAAATTAATTTGGTTTTAAAGATTTAAAATTAATATTATGTTTATCATAGGTTTTTTTATTTAAAAATTTATTTAAATCGTTGCAAACAGCATTTAAATCACTTTAATATTTTTCCCATGAGTCTATCGTTTCTTTTATAACTTAATCAAAAAAATTCTTTCCCGGGATTTATTTTTTTCAAAAAGACTTTTTAAACACTTAACAATGTTTACAATTACTCAACAAAACCTCCGATTTTTTGCTTCCACCCATCACTTACAATTTACAATTCAAATCCTTGACATCCAACACGTGTTAAATTTCGTAGAAAAAACTTTATTCAAAAGACAAAAAATGAAAATTAACTGCGTAATTGAAAGAAGTGAATGAGGAAACAGGATTTTACCCTGAAATGGCGCAATAACAAAAATTTAATTAACATTTTCGCACCGCCTATCAAAGGGAAAAAAACAGTTCGAAAAAAGTACCCAAAAAAAAGGATAAAAAACTACAGTAACACGACTTTAGTCGACGATCCTTTTCACCGAAGCGAAGAAAAAAACTTGTCACACGGGATTTCAATATTCAAAATAGGAAAGAAGAAAAAAACGCGGCAAAAAAGCAGAACTCCGTCCAATTATAAACGACTTTTTTCGGTAGTCAAGCATAAAAAAATAGGGAATCCCAAAAAAATGGGTTAAAAAACTGATGAGCCCAACAATAAGGGCTGCAAGGATGAGCATGCATCCCGATGATTTTTTTCTTCCCGGCGTTTTTGGGTGCGGACACAAAAAATCACCCAAAAAAGTATGCAATGGGCGGCATTTGGTTACCTAATTTGAATATTTGGCGCTGGAAATTTTCTCACGATTTTTTTGTTCTCCCTGCCAGGCTACCCACAAGGCTCAAGACACACTGGGCTCAGGGTGACGATCAAGGATAAAGGACTCGCACAAAGACGCAGACGGAAGAAGACAAGGAGGAAAAAAAAATCCGGATTTTTTGCCTCATTTCCATGCGGAAGCGATTCCTTACCGAACCACCAAGGGTGCGAGGACAAAGGGACGAAAGGATGCCTTAATTTATGCACAACACGTTCGCGGATCGGACGCCGGCAGTTGTCCTCAAAGGGTTGAATCCTTGATCCTGTCCCGGGACATCGCCTCGCATTTGCATACGTGATCAAGGAAAAGGGTGTGTCGCAGGACAGGGTCAAACATCATTTTTCATTTATCCTCCGCAAAAAATCGAGGTAGAAACGAAAAAAAACGCTGTTCTTTCGAATAGAAAAATACGCAAATTATTTAAATTTGTTTTTTTTCAGGAATTTTTGTTAATGCGCAGGATTTTGGTGTCCTGCCTGCTCTAAACCGTCAGCATCCGTAAGAAACTGGGTCACTTTTCTATGCAAATAGACTGCTGAGGGACAGGAAACCACCCCAAGATCCGGTCTTCCATCCTAGCACATCCTTTTGATCAGGATGCTTTTCTTTCGGTTATTTGTTTATCTATTTTACATACTCCGGCTTTGTATCCGCCCATTTGTATTGCCTTGGGCAAGATTCTAAATCAATATTTGCTCATTAGTTTCATTCAATAATTTTAATTATAATAATTTGCATTTGTTCTGAATGGCAAAAATAAAATTTGATCAAGCAGCTGTATAAACTCTAAAGGGTTTATAAAAGATTCCAAATGCTACGTTTTTATAATACGAATTTCATATTTAAGATATCTTCCCTTCATTTATATTATGGTTACGTTTTGCGCAATATCTAAATAATGGTCTGATGCAAGATAAAAATGTTTTTGAAATCAGTTGAGGTATAAATGCGCTAACCATTATATATCAAATCGAAATGAACTAACCCGCCAAAAATTCCAAGCTCATCGCAGAAAATTAATCAAATTATACCCTATCACCCGATAAGCACAATAATATCCATCAAATTCTTTAAGATGTATACAAACCGAAAATTATGCAAAATTTATTCAGACGCTCAAATAAAAATTTTGCAAACTCAAGTCACTTTTTTGCTTTGTTAAAAATGAGCTTTGTTTTGCGTGAAATTAATAAAGTTACTTAATTACAGGTACAAGATGGTCAAAGATCGATTCCCCCTTTACCTTTCCCATTTCCTCTCTACCTTCAAACAGGTTGACTTGTGCCAAAACTCATTTTTCGAAAGCTTCACCTGTGTCCATTAGTGGGAGTTGTGTATGGAGATCACTTTTGCCATCCGCCAATGTTAGTACCCTGGAAATTATAACAACAAATCAAATAGCTATAATACTAAAATGCCAAAGACTTTGCCATAGGGTATCGATCAATGCATAAAGCAGACTTTTTGGCAAGGTAAATTTGTGTTAGAGGAGACATAATGATTGATCGTGTGCCAATTGTAGACGAACAAAAGCCGAAAAGTTTGAGGAAAGCGGGGTCTCTTGGGGAGACCATTAAGAAATTTTATTTATTTTTTTGCTGCCTTTGCTCGCCGCCAAATAAATTTAATTTTTATTTACGTTCTTTATTTGTTGTTGCTGTGGGCACGCAATTTAAAGAATTTTGTAATTCTTTTTACTGATAAATTCTCCTTTGGATTGGACAGTGGGGTATATATAGAATCTATGTATATTATAGATACAATTTTTAATATTTTAATGAAGAACTATTTTTTATTTTTGTATAATGAATCATTTGTAAATCTTTTTACTGATAAATGCTCCTTTGGATTGGACAGTGGGGTATATAGAATCTATGTACATATATTATAGAAAGAATTTATAATATTTTAATGAATAATACCTTTTTAAAGAATTTTTTAAATTTTTTTATAATGAATCACTTTATTAAGATCTTAGTAAACTGTTACAAACTTCAGCAGAGGTAAGAAAAAATCAAAAGTAAATCTTAATTCAACAATTATACAAATATTTTCTCATGAAGAGAATTATACCAAAATAAATCCTCAAATATGTTGTCCGGCTGCCCCGATGAGCTGCCCAATCCGCACAAGAACTGTCTGCACGAGATGCTGCAGGCGCTGATCTGCAACGACAACGATGTGAAGCGTTTGAACACGGAACTGCGGAACCTTCAACTGGAGTTGCAGGCGGAGCTGGACAAGATCCACAAGGCGAACCAGAAGTGCGGTCACGAGAAGAGGGGCAAGGTGGTGTGCGAGAGCATCGAGGACGTGACCAAGTTCGCCCAGCGGATTAACAGCCTGGACGAGGTGAAAGCCCATTTCACCAAGCGCAGTGAGGAGATCCGGAAGCGGCGGGACAACATCATCGTCTATGCCCGCCAGTGCCTGTACGCCTACAATGAGGAGAAGTGCAAGTTCAAGTCCTTCCACGAGAACACGGTGGACTACATAAAGCGCACGGCGACCCTCTCCCAGGATGCCGAGGTCATTCGGGGATGCGAGAAGGATATTTGCGAACTGCACAAGCGGTTCGTTCGAGAGGTGGCCAAGCTGAAGACTTGCGAGGCGGAGCTTTTGCCTTTCTTCAAGCTGCTCAAGGATTCGGATCCCAAGGCCTACTGCGAGTGCTGCTGCTTCAAGGGCTACGACTGGCTGCCGAAGGGCAAGAACCTGGAGGCCGTGGATGCGATGGCCGGCGAGATCAAGGAGCAAATGGGCGATGTCCTTCGTAGGGCCTTCGCTCAGCTGCACATTCATTCGCCGCAGGATCCGCGTGCCTTCATCGCCGCCTATCTGATGAACCTCGATCGCAACGAACAGGATATGAAGGAGAAGCTTAATATCTTTCACCCCGATCCCGCTGCGAAAGTCCAGGAGCTTTCGGACCCCACATTCCAATGCGATAATTGTCCCCCACAAGGACCCGAATAATACCTTATAGGGTTATTATTTTAGTTAACATGACAACAATTGCATTTACCCCGGAAAAATACTTAAAAATTGTCACAGAATATATTGTTCCATGGAAAAACTTGAATACTATTAAAACGTGAAATAAGTAATCTCAAAATAATAAGTCTTGGATGATTCCTTCACAAACTTTTAATTAATTTAAGATAAAAACGCAATACATTTCAGATATATGATTTTGGCTTAAAAGTAATAGTACACGTACACTAGGTATATTTTATCCTTGGGTTTTTGCTTCACAAAGGAAATCACATATAGAGCTGTTATTAATCTTATATATTCGGTTTGCATAGCCTTTTAAGATCGGTTCAACCATGCAGCTCGAATCCAAATACATTTATGTGTGAATGGTATATGGGTAGATAGGATTTACTTCTTGCGGCGATTACCGCGCCTGGCGCTCGGCTCAGGCTCCTTTTCGCCAATCCCAGTGATGGAGGCGCCAGCCAGCTCAGAGTTGGCCATCTTCTGCTGATTGTCCAGAAAGAACATTACGTCGCGAAGCTGTTCCTTTAGGTCGGTGACCTCGGCGTCGTGATTGTGCTTGAACTCGTTGTACTGCTGTTCCAAGATCTTGTATTTGCCGTGCCAGGAGCTCTGATTGGTCTGCAGGGCCTTGGACAGCTCACGCTCCTCGTTTAGTTGCTTCTGCACCTCCTTTAGCCTGAATGAGTAATGGTTTATATTAGCTACTCTTGTACTGAGATCGCATTCACTTACTTGGTTGAATGCTGGGCAAGCTTGCGCTCCAGGTTGATCTTCTCCTTCTGCATGGTCTGCTGCAGCTGCTGCAGTTCGGTGACCTCTGTCTTGGCCTCGCTGGCGTTCGCCTTGAACCTCTGCCACTCCTGCTCCAGCCTCTCCATCCGCTCCTCGTAGTACTTGCGCTGTGTGTCCAGCTGAGAGGTCAGCAGGTAAGTGAACTCCATCTGCATGGAGTCGATCTTCTCCTCGCGCTCGTCCTTCTCGGTTTGGGAGGCCACCAGCTTGCCGTCGGATTTGTTCTGAAACAAGCGGTGCACGAAGTTGTCGCCGGCATAGTCCCACACGCTCGAGGTGCCCAACTGCATGGCAAAGGTGTGGTTGGTGGCCCTGTAGTGGGCGGCAGCATGGCCTCCCTGGTAGCGTCCGCAACCTACATGTCCGCAGATCAGGCAGATCCACAGCGAGTCGGTGCCCTCGCACTCCATGCAAACGGAATCCTCCACCAGCTCGGGGGTCTGCACATGGCGGCAGACGGGGCAGGTGGAGTCGCCCCACTTCATCAAGCAGCTGGCGTGAAAGGCATGGTTGCACAAGATGGTCAGCACTCCGTCTACGCTCTCGTCCATGCGCTCCAGGCACACTGGACAGGTGGGCAGCTCCGTGTGTCCCATTGGAGGTCCTCCATGTTCGCTCCTCTCCACCGCCGAGACCCAAACGGCATGGCACAGCGAGTCCGGCTCCAAGGAGTTATAGGCAATGCCATTGTAGGACTTGTAGAACTCCAGAGCAGATTCGTTCGAGCGGAATCTGAAAGAGGTTTAAAGTAGGATGGTTATTTTTATGACTCCAGTTTCTAGGGGCGCAGGAACTTACTCCAGCAGCACCATGAACTGATTGGGACTGCCATCTCGGACAATCTGGACGTGCTTGATCTCCGCGTGGCAGGGAGCGATGAAGTTCAGCAGATCGTGGCAGTTTAGAGTGGCTGGCACGGCCAGCAGGCAGAGCTGGTTGGATGGAGCCTCCTTGATGGCCTTGCGTTCGCTAAGGAATACGGAAATCAACGATTATATTGGAAAGTTTAGAGTAACACAAGCTAAACCCCACTTCTTCTTGTAGAGATGGATGAGACCCTTGGTCACCTCGACGATGGGATTGCCGGAGAAGTAGCCGATCTCCTGGGGGAACTTGGACGAGGTGGCCTGCGGACCGCCCGCCTGGGTTTCATCGCCGCTCCGGGGAGTCGTCTCCCGGGAACTGCCCGCCGTGGGGCTGTTGACGTGCTGCAGGGCCGCCGCCCAGTTCATCTTGCTGCCCTCCGTCGCCTCCTGATCCTTCGGAGCACTCAGTTCCCGCGTCCAACGCTGGTTGGTGTACGTTTCGATGGTGATGTCGCGGGACTGGCGAAGTCCGCGGTCGCGTTCCCGCTCCTTGAGCACTCGGGGATTGGTGGGATGTTCGGCGGACACGGCTCCCTCGGAATCTATTAAGTATATATTTTAATAAATAATTCTGTTGAAATCCATCTTCTTTGTCCGCTGCAGTCGCACTTCCTCTTCCTCTTTTTACCTGCACTGGGCTCCAAATCCGTTTCGATCTTGATCACACACAAGGAAATGTTTTCTAGCATTACACAGGCATAATTTGGATTAGTTTTTATATCAAAAATCCTACCTAAAAGCGTTTAAAATGTAATTTTCAGTTTTTTTTTGTTTTGTGTGGGTGATGAGTTTGTTGTTTTCCTAGATGAACTGGTTCGCTCGGAGCGATTGCCTTATCGGCTATCGTTCGCGGAACTAGTTAAGGCCAACAATCGTCTATCGATAACGCTTACCAACACTGATTGTAACGTACCGGGATTTAAGTCCATCGGAATTCAAAAATTCGAATTGTATTTCCGGTTTACAAGAGCAGCATTGAAAAAAGTTACAATTTATTGTGACAATAGAGGAAAAGAATAGTTCTTCGGTTTTAAAAAATGAAGATCGAAAAACGACTAGAAAAAGTGAAAGTAAAAGTGGTTTTAACTGGACAAATATGTTGTGAAGTAACATACAACTTGTCGGCTTCGCTCGCCTCTTCGGCTTTGTCGGCCACTTCGGCTCCGCTTGGCGAGTTGGCCAAAACAAAGCCAGTACGTTGCTACAGCTGCTGCGATTCGGACGTGGTCGGTAAGCCAGAGTTGCGCCATACCCGATTTGGGCCATAACAAAAACACGTTTACGAAACTTACGTCGTCATCTCGTTCTGTCCCGCGCGCGTAAACCAAGTCAAAGGAGAAGCGAAATAAAAGGTTGGCCAAAACAAACCGAAAGCAAAAGTGAGTGCAATATTGGGGATAGTTTTTTGTGATTTCTTGTGATTTTATTATTACTCCTGCGTTGCTGCAGCAACCATGAACCGTGGCCGTAATAAACACAACAAATTGATTACCATAAGCGCGGCTGGCCAAAGTGGATTGTAATTGCAATTACCCAGATTGGACCACAAAATACATTTGACCGCACACACATGCAGTATTGAATGTGTGGCGGCGGCCGTAAAAATGGCCATCGCAAGGAGTCATTCTATTGATTTTCGGCATTATTTATTAACGGGTTCCACCATAAAACTGCTTACAAAATTCGCAACTTCCTCACCTTTTCCAAAACCACTCTTATATGCTAACAAACAAGACCAGACATCAAAAATTATCGCGCGTACACACAGAGAAACTTTAAAGTGCAATGTTGATTTGATTTTAAATGAATGTATATTGGTAAAATATTATTGCCAGGATTTTTAAAATTTAAATGTAGAATCTGTTTCGTTAGCTAGTCTTAAATAAAATATTTAAATTTGAAAACCATTTTTGTATTTAAATAAATTTATAAAATGTAAAATAACATTTTATCCCTTAAAAATGTGTAATAATTACGATGTAAATCTTGTAAAATATTAAAGTTGCATTGTAGGATAATCCCAAGCGAATGGTTGATGATTCAAGTTTTGTGTCCCAAAACTTGGAAAAAGTAATATTATTTTTAAATAATTTTGGGTGCAACTGGTTTCGTGTTTTGGAAGCCAACTAATAGTACCTCATTACTATGTCTTATTGCCCCCATTTTCGTGCAGTGCATGCGTGTGTGAGAACGTCAGCACATTTCTGGGCTGTTGCTGACAGCTGCCAAGTGCCAGGAGCTTGTCGTCAACAAGTCTATCAAAAGCACGTTTGTCATTTTTGTTGCAGTCGCCCCAGTCGGCAGGTGGCGCCACCACACAGGCCACCCACCCACTACACCACCCACTCGGCCGCCCACCCACTTGTCTGACTATGTAAAATGTGTGCCAGTGTGTGTGTGTCTGAGAGCTGCTTTTGTGTTCGCCAATTTGAAGTTTGTTTGAAACTACATATATTGCTCAGTCCGTCCCTGTCGCCTCCTCCGCTGACATCCACATGCCCATCCACATCCATCCCGCTCCTACGTTGAGCACTTTGCCATTTTCATTTGCATTTTCACCGTCCCGCTTTCCGTCGACTGGCGAAAATCAATTGTTGTATGCAATAAACGCAAGACGTAGCGAGCGCTGCCAACCAGTTTTTGCAGCGGAGCCAAAATCCGTTTTTCAGTTTACATAAACACTCGGCCAGAGCTTGAGTTTAACTTTGAAAAAGTTTGCAAAACCACCGCTTTTTTGGCTCGACTCCTATTAAATTATATACACTTTATATACAAAGAGAAATAAATTATTTCCTTTATGTATATAACCTAAATAACGTTTTTTTTTTGATCGAAATTGAATAAATTGTTTTACTCTATTTCTTCAATTACATTGCTAAACATTTTATAAGAAGCAAACATTTCTATCTAAAATTTCTCATTTAAATAAAATGTTACAAATAAAATTAAATGCTAATTCTTATTTTACACTTTTCTATGAGTTCGCAAATTGATGCCCTGTTTATTATATAAAACAATTAATTATTCAAAGAATATTATTTTCCACTTTAATAACTTGTAGGTAATTAAAAATGCAATTTCTTACATTAAACAAAGTGTGGTTAACCACACCTATTATGGAAAAGAAAAGACTGATGAATACTTAATTTATTTATCTGGGTTACAAATATCCGGTTTGCTGTAAAACATAATTAAATATTAAAGCCATTTTACTTGGGATTTTTAAATAAGCTTTAAGAAGTTTATGATGCTTGAAATTTAATAAATATTTATTTTTGATAATAAATAAAGTTATTTAAAATTAAGAAGGAAAGCAGCGACATCCCAAAAGTGTTAGTTTTCCTGAGTTATCAGCTGGATTTAAAAGTGTAAGATCTAAAGTAGCAACAAGAATCTTAGTTGACTTTAAAGCTGAGCTTCAGTTTACATTTCACACCTCGTACAGCCCACCACCCACTACCCACTGCCCACGAGTAACCCCTCTGCCGACGTCGACTGCGCTGCTGTTGCTTTATTCAAATTGAGTTGTTGTTTATTCATGCATTTGTTGCACTTCCCTACGGTTTATTGTTGCCCCAACACCAACGTCAGCGCACACACATATGGACAGACTCTTGTATATTCATTGGTGGGGTAAACCCCCTGCTACCCCCTGTTACCCCCTTGCTACCACCCCCAAACACCCACCGTTTTCCAGGCCTGACATTTCTAGCTCGACTCAAGTGTCTGTTACGTTTAAATGTCGGCTCACAGCTACAGTTGCAGTTAAAATTACAAGCTAACACACACGTATGCATGTTGACATGTGGCATTTTGTATATCCACATACAAGCCCAAGCAGTTTGCTTGGCTTGAAGTGCACTTTCACTTTTTATACAGCCGTAAACAAAAACTGGCAAAACGACAATCGTCTGCCGTCTCTTTCCCTCCTTAACTACCTATCTATTTCTAACTCTTTCCATCTCTCTCCTTGTTTCCCTAACGCCATCTCTTTCTGACTTAACCAAATGTTTCAATTGCCGAAAAGTTTTTTGGCAGTGCTAAAATGCAAACGGTTAAGGTAATCGCGTTTTAGTGTCATGTTCCCATTGCAATTTCGAGCTATGTAAACCAAACACCCAGGCAGCATTTTAGAATTTCAGTACCGTATCCGAAATTACATTATAATTAGAAACGAATTTGGCTGCCAATCAATACTTTGTAGCTTAGATAAAGGGCATACTGAATGACATGGCAAAGGCATGAAAATCATATTACGCATACGCAGTGTTGTACCAAATTAGACCTTTCTCTGTACATTGATTATATTATATTGATTGGGTGGGGGAGAAAATGTGTTTTTCATGTATATTTTTTTTCGATTGCGCTACAAATTCAGGTTAAGCCTAATCAAATTGCAATTAAACATAGGTTAGCAGAGGACCAAAAGTGAAATAATAAATACATTTGGATAGTAATCTCATTCGCTTGTGGTATGAGAGTCAGACATCTGGTGGTTAGCTGGGATTAGCTTAGTTAATCCACTTTGCAGTAATTATCCCTTAGCCAGGGCAATCTGTTTTCGGAATTCGTCTCTATTCACACAAAGTGTCCAATTTGATTGATTTGCTTGTGCTAGGGAAACTTATCTTCTTAGCTATGCAGTTGGGTTTTGTGGAACTTTAACCATCCATCAATGTCAGTAGATTTGGGGTGCCGAAAACAAAGAATAAGGTTAATTAAAATTTAATTATATATAGGAAAATAGCAATCCCCAGATACTATTGCCAAAAAGACTCAAATTGGAAACAGTCCAACAGCTCTATTACCAAATCCAAAGAAAGATAAGGGAAATGAAAGAAAAGAAAAGGGACAATCAATTCAATAATCCAAACAGCAATCAATATGCAACTCAGACTCCAATTTCCATTCCGCATTGGCTGGGTTCTCAGTTCCTGGTTCTCGGTTCTCGGTTCCATTCTCGTTTTCATCCACTCGCCAGCCAGGGAACACCTAATAAAAGCTTATTTACATATGAATGCCTCGTCGGAACAGGGAATCCAGTGTGTAAATTGTGCAAAAATGCGAGATGAACTTCTTTCGGTTCGGTGGATGGCCTGGGAACTGGTGGCGTATCCACCAACTGGCATCTCATCTGACTGAAATGGGATGGAAAGTGGTGAGGAGGGAGAGGAGAGTGATGACATATCCCATCCAGGACGACGACGAGTGCCAATGTCCTGGCCCCGAATGCCAACTGTTTTGTGTGTTTGCCTGTGCGTTTGCACTCATTTGTTTGTCCTCAGGTCGAGGCTCTTGCATTCAAGTGCATCCCAAGTTTTGTTGTGCACTTTGCCAGCCCCATTCCATCCATCCTGTCCGGCGGAATGGCTGTGCTGATGGTGATGACGCCACCTGCTGCTGCTGTGTCACAGCAATTGCTCTGCATTGCAGCGACCACGCTGCGTATACGCGATTTGTGCCCTGCCAGACAAACAAGCTTTGTTTTAGTTGCCATTTTGTAAAAGCGCCATGGTTAAAAAAGGGCTGTAAAGAAAATCTTTCTATTGTTATACTCCTTTGGAACGTTTGGAGAACTCAAATGGTTCTGTTTGTTGTAGGGATAAAATAAGTAATCTCGTTGATTTAGAGTTTCTAAATGGGGATACTATTTAATTAAAATTGTAAACTTAATTATAACTACTATAATTTCTTTTAACAAAATTAATATCAAATTTCTACTTTTATTAGGAACGAGTATTAAAATATTTCCAATTTTTTTACATATACCAATAAATTCGAATAATTCGAAATACTTTAATGAATAGATAATTTTGTTTTCTATTTATATTTATTTTAATAACTTTCAATGGATTCTATAAATTTAAATTTAAAATGACCCTTCGGATATTAATACCTTAAAAAAATGTTTTAAGCTATTTTCAGGGTATTTAAAACTCGGCTTGTACATTTTGGCCATCTTTTCATCTCTGGGTATTTGCATTGGCAGTGCGCTTTTTCGGCATTTTCATTCTCTACAAACAACAAACAAATCAAGTTATTTGTCTGTTTCCTGCTCTTTTCCCCTCTTCCCCCGTTCCCCTTCCCCTTTGGTTGTTGGTGTTGGCTGGCTGTTGCAGGTTGTTTGCTTGGCACTGATTGAGTGCAGTTTTCGCACACATCAACTGCCAACCGACACACACACACACACACTGGACCCGCTTTGACTTTGGCCAAAAGAAGAAGAGTGGATTAAGGCCGCAAAAAAATGAAGGGGTTCGCACCCAAAGAATAACATGGAAAATAAGCTGATTCACCTAAAAAACAGTTTAAACGGGGGAAAATATTTTTAAAGGTTTTTAAATTTCGCACAGCCTGGGGATTATCCCAAATCCCAAAACAGATAAAACTCTTTGGCTAATTGGAATAAATGCTGGGCTTAAATGGGTTCGTGCTGCTTCAACTCGAGTTCATTAAAAAAGTTAAATGAATCTATCAACAAGGCCCCTCCCCCCTTCATTCCATCGGGTGCTCTCGCCTATTATAATCCTTCTCAACATCAACATTATCATCATCGTCATCACTGCTCATCAAATCGTTTCGAGTTTTAATTGAAATGTCAGAGTCTCGAAAATTGTTATGAGCAAAAAATTCAAATGGATTTTCCTATGCATATTTTATGGAATTTTGTGTTGTTGTTGTTTTTCCTTTTGCCGTTTCCATGGTTTTGGCCATGTTGCCCGTCGGTGTTTTGCCTGGTTTTTAGTGATTTTGTTGATGTTCAATTAGGAATAGAGACAGAAACGAACTAAATAGACAGATAGTTTGATATGGGTATAGTTTGCTGTGCGTGTTATTCATAATTAATGCAATTGATTAGTCATCATTGGCTGCCCGTTTTAGATTACATATTTCTCTACAAATCGAAACTGACAGTGAGAGAGAAATTCATAAATTTCTAATTGTGGAATTGCTCAATGGATGATTTCTATTTTAATTATTATCGAATCTCTAAGGCCGCAGGCTTTAAAGTACTTTGTAATACATTAAATTGGCAATATTAAATTTCATCTTTTAATTATTAAAAACAAGAGAGAACGCTATAGTCGGGTTGGTGTCCCGACTATCTGATACCCGTCACTCGGCTAAAGGGAGTGCGATGGAGATGGAGATATGAACTTTGATCAGCAATAACTTTTTAACGAATGGTCCGATTTAAAAAATTTCTTTTACATTTCGATAGGTATTGATAAGCACAACAAAACTGCATTTTTACATTTCCGAAATATTTAAATTTTTAAAATCGTTTATTAACTATTGTGGGCGTTAGAGGGGGCGTGGCACCTTTTTGAAATAAACTTGCGCTGCGTAGGAGCTCCAAGAATCTTCATGCCAAATACCAATCCTCTAGCTTTTATAGTTTCCGAGATCTCAGCGTTCATACGGACAGACAGACAGACGGACAGACGGACAGACAGACATGGCTAGATCGACTCGGCTAGTGATCCTGATCAAGAATATATATACTTTATGGGGTCGGAAACGGTTCCTTCTAGCTGTTACATACTTTTGCACGAATACAATATACCCTTTTACTCTACGAGTAACGGGTATAATAAATGTCAATTTCAATTGTATGTTATTAGGTTTGCCACAGTCACTACATTTTAATTGATTGCTGTGTAATTGCTATTTTATTAAATGTAAAATTATACAACTAATTCAAAAGAAAATGGAAATGAAAGCAAAGTTGTATGTCTCTTTAAAGTTTTAATTATTTCTCTATTTTCTACACAGTACAGAGTTTCTTTCAATTTTCTTCAAAACTTTTAAGATATTTATCTATTATTTGTGGTTATAAATTCAGCTTAGAAAAACTTGAATGAAAAAGGAATTTCTGGCCAATTTAAACAACCTTGCACAATCAATTTAAGCTGCTTAAGGGCTTGAATTGCAGGAGGAGAAGCCCTTTTCAGAGTATGCACCACCATCATCTCATCCCCAGACGATATCTCGGCATATTCCATCTCCGATTAGCCTCCCCTCTTTCGATCCGTCATCGCTCAAACATTCTTGAACCGGGAGTATTTAAGTTATCTTTGTGCTGCTGCCGAACTGCATTTCTCTTGGCGCAAACAAACATTCCCCATTAAACTGTTATCCCATCTCGACTGGCCAATCATCCAACCTCACCCTTCAGCCGGGATAGATCCATCAATGGCTGAGCAAACATTTCATCATCGTCATCGTTATCATCGATTTGTAATGGTCGGGTTGGAATGGAGCCGGGGGAATCGGGGAATTCCCCTTAGTTGTTCTCATGTCGATGGCGCAGCTTTTGCCAAATCAAATCTTTAAACTTGTGCAGCCATCCAGAGCTTATCGCTGAGTTTTCAGGCAGATATTGCCCCCTTCCAACCCCCCTGCAACATTCTGTGCCACTTGTCTGGCAATAGTTTTGCAATAAAGTTTAACGCATTTTTTCAACTCTTATATCTCGTTGCGTTCTCCTCTTTTTCGTCCTGCACTTTTTGCTACATCATCGATTTTTATTGAAATTGACACTATCTTTGGGGCGCAAGAAGAGGCTGAGGGGCGGATTAAGCGGTGGGTGCCTCCTTAAAGTGGGCGTTCAACATGAATCCTTATAGCGAGGGACACTTTTAATGAGCAGTAACTGAAGCAGATCCACTTTATTCCCTCCGGAGTTGGACCAGCAAATGCAAAGTGGGCAGCCAAGTGGAAAGTTCTTATAAAGTTGCTAATTGGATTTGATTTCCCGATATGAACGTAAATTTGATTAAAAAATCTTCCTAGCTTCCATTTGTCTCTGCCGTTTCTCTCTTTCTCTGGTCGATTTTCATTAAGGTTGCACAGAAATTTCATTAAAAATTTATTACCAACTTTTTTCCCCATCTCTTTTTTTTGGTTTCGCTCCCCTTTCCCCCTTTCCCCTCTCCCCTTTCCCCTCTCCCCTCTCCCCTTTCCCCTCTCCCCTTTCCCCTTGCTTTACCATCTGTTTGGGAGTGCGGACAAGCTAATAACCAACAAAAGTTCACAGAGACATAAAACAAGGCTGCAGCTAAAAGGGAGAAACAAAAGCGAATGCGAGCAGAGAAGCAGTTAATAAAAAACAGAAAGTGAACAGAAATAAAGAAATGGAACGGACAAACAGTAAAAGTGGCAACAACGAATGGCAATGGCCAAATGTAGCTGGCCAGCACAAGACAATGGTGGCCAAGCGATGAAAGAAACATCTGCGACTCGCTTATGGGTTTCTGAGTGTTTAAATGAGTGTAAGCCAGTGTGTTTACACTCGAAACGAAATGGGGGAACACTTGTTCCTGACTTTTGAGTCTTTCAATTTTGTTTTGATACATTATATATCGATTTTATCGATATTTTATTTTTCGGTATTACAATTTTTTGATATTTTCATATCATATCGGACTTTTCCACTCCACATATTACATTTTTCCTGACTTTTGAGTCTTTCAATTTTGTTTTGTACTCGTACATTATAATGAGAAGAAACGATTATATCGATTTTATCGATATTTTATTTTTCGATATTACAATTTTTTGATATTTTCATATCATATCGGACTTTTCCACTCTACTTATTATATAACAAAAAATTACTATTTCTTCTTTGATCAAAAATAATAAAGTATGAATATTAGGAAACTCAAAGGCACCCATATATAAGCAGAATATTTCCAAGTGCACAGTGGGTTTTAAAAGATGCTCAACTGGTTTTCTGTTGGCCAATAAAAGACAAAAGCAAAAGTGGTACAAAGACAAGCGCAGCCATCGAAACGAAAGCAAAAGTAAACGACGCGAGACAATAGCGTTAAAAAGTGTGGCAACAGACCAATATCCCAACATACCAGGGCCAACAACAACAATAACAACAACAACAACAGCAAGTGATATCATAAAATTCACACAAATGTACGGACCCATGAACACATGTGCAACATATTCAGAAACGCAAATTGAGTCAGTAAGTCAAATCGAATTGAATACGAGTATATACAGTCGTGTGAATTTCCATCGTTGAGTGTGGATTCTGTTCTCGGTGACTGGGATATGGCATAAATATATATACCGGGGTAAATATCTGATTAAATTACTCTTACAACGGGAAATCGGTATGGCAAATGTTGACAAGCAATTCCACTTTCAATGGATTACAGTTCAGCGGGCGCTTTCCATAAAAAATGAATAGGTAAATATTAAATTAAAGAAGATGTGGTTATGGAAAATAACCCAATGGTTTTTCGCTACCTTTCACCCAGAGTTCATTAAATCCGTCACGAGTTCAGATTACTGTTCCATGTTTATGTAGCCACATTAATGAAGGGAAACATGGACATGGACTTTTATGTTAGACCTATTAAAATTAACTACTTATCTCATGGCTTAGGCTGCCCTTAACTCATCTCATCTCATCTGAACTCTCATCTCATCTGATCTCATTTACGACTTCTGTTTTAGTACATTCCATTATGTAAGTCATTAGGTTGGCCCCATTTTATGGCTCTGAACCCTGCACCCCTACCAATTCAGAATCCCTCCACTTCAATGATGGGAACGAAGAGAAATTTATGGGACTTTCTAATTCGCTCGTTGGCTGCTTAATGGCTGAATTCCCTCCTCTGATTGGCCCCCTCGAGAGGCCATTGAAGTGAGTAAAAAGATTTTGCAATGGCTAATTAATAACTGTGGGGGAGAAATGCAATGGCTAAGAGGCGGAGAACACTCGACTGGGGAACATAAATTCTTGACTAAAGTGGGCACTCTAAAAAGAGCAAAATTATTCGCGCAAAGCCAAAAGAGATAAAGTGTGTCAAAGAATGGCTACGTGTTGGGAAACTAGAAAAATGTTAAAATTTATACTTCTGCTGATTGGGTGAGGTGGAGTGACCTAAAAAAGTTTTATAAAATTTAAAGAATTTTCTATTAAAAGCAGTACTTGCTTAAAACTTTTAAATTGATTTAAATTCAAAGCCCCCTGACTTTGTCACAATAAATTGCGATACCCACTGACCCGAATTCGCAATGGGAAACGATTTCCTTAACTTTACTCATGCAAAATCCATTTCCTCTTCTTCCCTTCTGCTCCACAGACCCACCGCCATCAGCATTATCAGCGCGCATAATGGAAATGGCGCCCCTAACAATCATGTAAAATTGGTGTAAAATGCAGACAAGATGGAGCCCCGGCATAAAGGAAATGGGAATCGTGCGAAAGGCAATAACACATCAAATTGGTATTAGAAGTTGTTACACTGACGCCCCGCGTTAACTGTACATATAAAAAGGGGGCGGCACACAGGGCGTGGCCGCAGTGATACAAATTGCAGAAGGAGCGAAAGCTGCACCATCAACCGCTGCCTGCCTGTCGCTGGTTGCAACATAAAAGTCAATTAATGTACAATTACAACAACATCGGGAACACCAGCAACAGGAGAGGCAACTGGCTCCAAAAGGCAACGAAAGAGGCAGAGGAAGGACGAGTGGTCGAGGAGGGGCAGAAATTACTGCAAATTACACGCAACGAGTCCTGAAAGCTGCGGTCCAAGTTGGAGCAAGAGCCGGAAGCCGATTGGACCGTGGAGGAGCAGGAGGAGGATGATGAGGAGTCGGTGTACCAGAACTTAGAGCTGGTCCCATCAACGCCACCACTACCACCGCCACCTCCCTGTCGCCATCACCATCACCATCACCATCGCCATCAGCCACTCCACTGCCAGCTATTGTCCAGCGAAAACGAAAACGAAAAGGACGACGACGACGAAGGCGGCGGCAACAAAATGACTTTCGTTAACAAGCTGAGCAAAAGCTTCCGCTGGCTGCGCTGCTCGACATTGTGCGCAATTTTGTTTTATATGTTCTTCATTGGCCTGATCCTGCACAGCACCAGCCACAAGCTGCAGCAGCAGCTGAAGGAGCAGGGCAGCAGCAGCAGTAGCAGCAGCAGCAGCAGCAGTAGCAGTAGTAGCAGTAGCACACAGGCAGGCACAAAACTGGCGCCCAACGTGGGGCATAATGGCGCCCAACGTTGGCCAAATTCGCTGCTGGAACTGGAGCAGCAACAAAAACACGAGCAAAAGCTGAGGTCTCAGCCCGTGGTAAACAATTTGGATTTGGGCAACGAGCATCCACAGCAACACCCATCGCAATACGAAGCACAGCCCCATCCACATCCGCAAAAAGTGCAAAGTGCGGCTGCCAGCAATGCCAGCAAATCCCCTAACCAGCCAGAAACAGTTATTTTAGCGGCCAGCAATGTGAATGAGAAGCAAATACTGGCAAAAGCTTTCAAACGGTAAGTTTCGCAGGGGCACCTCTGAGTTATGGCCTTGGTCCTGGGCCTCGGTTTGTTCGGTTGATAATTTGGCACTAGTTCGGTGGCTTCTTTATTGTTGCGCATAACGATGTTGCCTGCGGCTTTCATCGCCCCAACGCCCAGGCTCTCCCTTCTAAAAGTTCCATTTCAGTGCCCCTCTTACTCCGCCATAACTCGGTGTACGACAAATTGTAAAAATTAGTGGCAATAGCAACAGCAGATGGAATTGATGGATGTTCTGTGGCAACCAAGGTTGGCTGGGTCAGATTGGATCAATAGGGACACGGGGAGAGATTTGATTTGTTTCGAGCAATCAGGATAATCGAATTACAAGTTTTCCGCAATGCGAAGATAATAAACATTGATTGAACAAGAAATATTAAATTAAAGCGGCCCCAGAAGAGGGAGAGAGACCAAGGGAATCAGGAATATTTATAGGGAATTTATGGATTTATGTTTGTCTCACTAAAGACCCTATTTTGCATAACCTTTTCCTGCTCAGATCTCGTAATTGGCTAGCCGGAAACCCCACTGATTTCCAACCGCCTGACTGGCACTTTTCCCCTAATTACTCAAACAAGGTATATAAAACGTTCTCGGCTCCTGCACAAGCGATTAGGCAATTGGCCAATTACTTGGCTTCACTAGAGGTCGTAATAGATTAGTTGATGGCTGCCAGTGAGTTGAGGGCGAGAGGTGGTCAGACGGAAACTGAAAAGTTTCCAGTCATGGTCCTGGGTGAAATTGCAATTTGATGCTCTCGGGGCTTTTCGGGGGTAATCAAGCAGTCAGAATGCCAGGAATTTCCCAAACTAAAAACAGAAATGGCAACACGAAAATAAAACTCGAGGTGTTGAGAGGAATTTGAAAGAAAATATATTTTGTGGCAAATAACAGAGGGAAATCAAACTGTCACTGCAGTTTCATATTTATTCGACTTCTGCCCGTCGACCCGGCCAGAAACTTTTGGCCTCCTTTCAGCCAGTAAAAGCAGTCAAAGTTGCGGTCGGTAAACTTTAAACGTCTTTTGGCAAAACTCATTTCAATTCAATAAATAATAAAGTAGAAAAGCATGTCCCTGCTGTTGGGAATTTCCGATTTGAGGATGTCTGACTGCGACCTCGGGCAGTTTAACTCTTTAGGATTATAAATGCCAACCGAGATATCCTGTTTGCGTTTGCTACTAATGAGAATTTATGTTAGTTCAATTAAGTCTGATGCCAAGTGAAAGATACAAATGCATGGGCACAGATTGCGGAATAGGGAAACCTGAATGCTCTGAACGAGGCAAAAATATAATTTCTTTATTTAGATTGAACAAAATTAATATTAAAGAAAAATGTATTTATCTTTAGTTTGAATTAATAATGTGGATAAATATACTTTTTGATTAACTTATGCCATAAATGCTAAATTTCTATTTATTTTTACCTACACCTAAAAAAAACACATAGTTTAACTATTAAAACTGTTTCGTATTAAAAATAGTCTAGGTCTAGGGTACAAGTGTGGTATTTATTAAATAGGTGGCAGTGGGGCAAGAATAGTTAGCAGCTATAAATAAGAGCCATCATACTAAATATTATAAAGTTTATATGTTGTAGTTTACATTATATACCGAAAGTTTAATTTTAACAATTCAGAAATTATTAACTAACTTATCTTCCTAATAAGATTTATGAAATAGTTTACAATAAATGTACAAATAGTTTAATTTCTGGGAACTTTTTTTTCGGTATATTAACCTTTCTCACTGATGATCTGATGATTTTTAAAGCTCCGCTTTCGATTCAGCCTCCAAGAATCTCTCCAAAGTGCAGAGATGCTTTCGCCTCATTGCATTTTCTGTTTGGCCCAAGGCCATGGGCAATGCCAGCCACCCCCATCCTTTGATTTCCTAACGACCTTCGGCACTTATGATAACCAGTTAAATCCCCTCCAGGCAGCCACCAGAAAGCTGTCCATCAGCAGGTCACTCGCTGTGCAGTGCAGTTTCCATCAGTAAACATAAACACGGGGAGGTGAGAGGGCAGCAGGGGGCTTAGAGCAAATACGAATCAGAGGTCCCGACACCAAAGTTTTCCCAACTCCGTGAGGCAGTTGGTCAGTTCAGTACGGATCTCTCTCCGGGGTATTTCACTTTGCCGGCTAGCCAGGAATCCGGGCGTAAACGCATTTGCCGTTTGCCCTGGTGTCGGTATTTGTTTATAGATAAATGGCTGCCATAGCCGCACATATTTGCACAGCCTTTATTAATATTTGATGAGGGATAACATTTAAAACCGATGGGACCCCAAGGGAGCTGAAATTCATTCGAATTTCTACTCAGACGAAATTAAAATTATTTGCATAGCATTTGTTGCGCGCCGCATATTTGCAATTTATTTAAGCCTGGCCATCGAATAGTTTGCAGATATATTGAATTACGAACAACAATTCTCGGCCAATCGAGCTCGAATCGAATTTAAATTCCGGCAAAGAGCAATTAAAGCGCAACAGGAGGCGGGCACTAAATGGCCTTAAATAAATGGTCGGATCTTTAAGGTCCCTCGGGGGTTGGTTGAAGTGAGTTATGTGGAGATTTCCACTTGTCGCCTTGGCATTAAACTGCAATTAAACCAACCAGAAAATGTTGTGATAATTGCGTTGCTGCCTGAAATTAATAGCCATCATTTTGCGGAACCGGAACCCCCTCTGACTTTGTGACCCCCGTGACCGCAGCCCCTGTTCCCTGTTCCCCTTTTCCGTTTCCCATTTCTGCATGTAAATTCCATTTTAATAATGCGGTTGACAGGGGGCGTGAGTTTCAGCGCTGTTATTCTGTTCCGTTCTGTTCATTTTTAGGAGCAATTAAATTTTATCTGCAACTGTCGCCTCATCTGGCCGTTGAAAGGGACATTGTTATAAATTTTAATTGTAAAACGTAGCGCTATCGCCTGGCTCTGGCTCTCCCCTGGCGGCAGTGGCAGCCACATGCCATCGACAGTTGGCAGTTTTGCAGTTCCAATCTCATTCCCCATGCATGACCGAATCGACCAGTGAGGCGGGCTAATGTCCTGTCTGTCCAGTGTCCCCTGTCCGCTGTCCCCTGGTTCCCTATTCCCTGCCCGTGTCCAGGCTGACTTTTGCATCCAATTAGGCCTGCCTGCGGCACCCGCAGCCTGCCACGCCCCCGGGTCTCTCACGCCGCCCCGCCTCCTTCCCTCCCTCATTGATTGGGCGTTGTGGCTAAAATTGCAAACTTCCTTTTTGCCCATCCTTTTTGTCTCTTTCCCCTGTGCGAGCGCACCAAAGTATGCAATAAACTTTGGCCAAAAGTTTGGGCGCGCAACACGCGGAAAACTTTTTTCACTCGAGTTTTCCTATTGTTGTTAGTGTGCTCAGTAGGTAAGTGTGTATAGTGCGGTAATGTGATTTATGTTTTTTTTTCTTTGGAAAAGTTAGCACCTAAGTATTTTAGCTGACTTGCTGAAAATTCCCATTTCACTTTCTCTAATGAGGTTGAAACTTTTTAATACTATTTAATTTAATAAACAGGACATGCTTCATAGACTTGCCATATAAACTTGATTGAATGTAATAATTATTATTCGAATAGTATTCGAATCAAATTCAAAATCAAAGTTCAAAACGATCGCCAAAAACCACTGAAATATTTAATTTCCCACAATATTACTTACCTTTAATAAAAAGTTAAAAACTATTTGGGTTCAGGGATATTTAATTTAAGGAAACAAGTGACTTAACCAACTGCCCCAAAGGCATTTAAACTTGCAGTTGAAGACAAAAAGACCTAGACTAAACAGTCGGAATCAAGTTTGAAGTAATCCCATTAAATTTTCGGCAGTTAAGCCTAACTTCTGCCATCAGACCTCCGAGTGAGAGCAGAACAGCAAATCAGAGAGAGAAGGAGGAAGAGTTGAGCGGATAAATACGAACACAAGTCCTCCTTCAGACCGGGTGTATATGCAATCAAATAATAGTTTTATGCCCCACTCAAAACCCTTCTATGCGAGGCATCCTGTCCTGGCCTTAGATCCTTAGACAGAAGCCCCCGGAAAACGAGTTGCAGGAGGAATCACGGCGGCGGCAAAAGCAATTGGCCAACTTCAGTGGAACCGCAGGCTTATGCAAAATGCATTTTGCGCTCTGTAACAAATCTCCAAAACAGAGAGAAGGGGGTTGCAAACGGGGTTTTGCCCCTTTTTCGGTTCCGCTTCAAAGCTTCAATTGCAGGAATGTACGAATGGCAAAGTTGTTCCCATTCGCATTTTTTTGCGAGTCAATTTCTTGCACGTACAAGACGCCAAAGGAAGAAACGCAAAGCTCGAAAACTTTGTTTTTATATTCGAGGACTTAGCCGGCTTCCCCCTCAACCGCCCCATCTCTTTGATCCCACTTGAAAAGGACTCGGGGAACGACCGCAAACGTTTCTCATATATACATTTCAGCCAAACTGGAGAACCGGAGAGCTGGAGCAGCAAAACGTGACCGAAAAGAGGAATTAGGAGGGCGGAGCAAGGAGCAGAGTTTGCTGGAAGCCCAGCCCAAAAAGGAAGGGGCAACTTGAAACCGTTTTAGTTGCAACTTTATTTATTTATCAACTATATGCTAATGAAACCACTGTGCGGTGGCTGCTTCTTCTTCTGTTGCTGCTGCCACTTCCGTTTCCGCCATGTCCCCACATACCCACACATACATTTGTATGTATAAGTACACGAACAAACAAACACAATTGCAGGCACAAACAATTGGTCTCGCTCCTCTGCCATCCGCTGATTATTCCAGTGGTTTGTTGCCCTCTTCCTGTCACGCCCACTTCTACATCCGCCCCCATTCCAGACCCAAGGCCCAAGTCCCCAATAAGCAGCTTTAATATCTGACACCTGTTTTGGGCATTCGCACTTCATTGCCGGGGGAAGGTGTACACTTGGAAAACAATATTACCATATTAGGATACTTGGTAAATTATAGGTGTATATCAAATTCCTATTATTATCAGGATTATATTTTCATTTTTCTAATAAAAAAATTCCAAACATTTTATAATTATTAAAAAAAATTAAAAAAGTGTATAAAAATATTGTGAAATCTCATTTAATGATAATAATAATGCAATTCTACAATCATAAATAGACAAAACTATTAACTTATATTTCAGAAAATACATTATAGCTTATTATTTTGAAATTTTTCAAGTGCAAACGAAGCCTGGGGACCTCAGAAATCATTAGACAGCTGTCATATGCAGCATTTGGTGGCACCACTTCTCTGCGGTGAAGTAGGCAGTTGGCTGGGGATCCGGATACGGGTGAGGTGTGTTCCACCGACAAGGAGGACACAAGTATGCAACAGGGAATTCGGGCGAAATGCCAAGGGAGCCAGTCGGTTGCTGTTAATGTATAATGTACATTTGATTAGGCTGCTTAACTCAGTTGGGTTCGGAATTATTCAGAAAATGGTTTCATTTGTTAGTCAATTTAAAGTAATTTTTGAAGGAGACTATTAAGACATTTCATTTAGCTTTGATTTGTTGTTAAAAATTAATATGTGTAATTTGTATAATATTTCAATATTTTTTATACAATAAAATTTTCTTATTTTACCATTTCAGTGCCGATCGCAATCGTGATGGCATCCTGTCCATTCAGGAGATGGGCCAGTACATCAATCGGCGGATTGTGGAGCACATTGATGAGGCAATCATGAACAATGCCCGCGAGTTCCGGCGCGTGGACATCGGACCCGCCGACGGACTGATCACCTGGGATGAATACCACCGCTTCTTCCTCAGGGAGCACGGCATGACGGAGGCGGACATTGATGAGCACGACGAGATCCGTCACACAGCGCTGAATCGGAGGGCCCGGGAGGACATGATGAGGGACAAGGCCCGATGGTCGGAGGCAGCCAGAACCGATCTCTTTACCCTGACCATCGACGAGTATTTGAGTTTCCGGCATCCCGAGTCCAGTGTGTCCAATCTTTTGGAACTGGTCGATGATCTGCTGCGGCAGTTCGATCAGGATGGGGACGATCAGCTGACCCTGGAGGAGTTCTCCGATCTGAATGTGGACGATGACGACGACCTGATGCGTAAATCTCTGATTTCCAAGACGCTGGTGGAGCGACGCGAGGAGTTCAAGCGGATCATCGACAAAAACCACGATGGCAAGGCCGATCGGGGGGAGCTCCTTAACTATGTGAATCCGAAGACACCACGCTATGCTCTCCAGGAGGCGGCCACTTTGTTCAGCCTGTGCGACGAGGACAAAAACGAGCTGCTGACCCTCAAGGAGGTAAGATCCTGAAACTAAGATAAAAATATTTCTAGACCTTGAATATGATATTTCAAATTTTAATTTTATTTTCCCCCAGATGACTGACCATGCTGAGATATTTCTGCAATCCAAGATGATCGACACGGCAAACAGTTTTCACACCGAATTCTAGTTTTACTCTTCACCATCACTACCCTTTCCCCTTTGAGCATTTATAGTGATATTAATTTGTAAGTTCTGGCACCTAAAATAGCTAATTTAGTAGCAAAGCGTGTTTTTGTTATTACTTTTTATGAACCACTAAGATCAGATGTAAAGCATGAGCAAATGAAAATCATTTCCTGTGTGATTTTTCAATAATTAACTTTTAAGAATGCGAAGCAAACAATATTTGACACAAGTACTCCAAATAAATATACGTAATTGTACGAAATACGAAGTGTGCGTTTTCCTTGGGCCAAAATCGGTGCACCCTGGCCTTAATTTACCCACTCATCTCGCCGCCTCTCTTATCTCTGATTACAAATGATTTGCCCTTTTAACAAAGTATGAAATTAAATTTCAGCCGCCTTCGAAATCCCCTTAAGGACATCTTCCATCTGAGCTGACAAATCACTCCACATTAAGGCTGAGTCCTTGTTCAATTTGTTTGTTTCGTGCTGTTTCGCCGTCTCTGCTGCCTGCCTGTTCACTGATGATAAATAAGACTGGGGACGAATGATAAATAAGTGTCACTTGCAAAAATTTCCCAGGAATCCGGCAGCCCCAGCCTGCCAAAGGCTGAGGAATATCCTTGAGGGAGAATTTTACAAGCAATTGACTTTCTGATGGGTGTTAATACCTCTCTAATCCCCCACTTACCCACCATCCAGGTCGGCTAGCAGAATCATTTAAAATGTAAGACGAATAGTGATGGATTAGTTGTACTGAGCCACGAACAGGAGCATCAGCAGGATGTACTTGGCTACGTGACGTGTGTGTCCGGCGGAGAATCCCGGAGTCCGGATAACGTTACGGGAATAACAATCCCCCGTCCAAGTCGCATCTCATCAAGGGAAAGCGGATAGGATCGGGGGATTCGGATTGCCAGCTTCCAGCTCCCGACAATAGACGTGCGGTGGGTAATTGAATCTAATTGTTCGGAAGCGCAGATAATGAGCACGTAAAACGCAAGGACCAAAACGGGGGAGCCAAGGTTTCGTCTGAGGCAACTGTATACCGGAGGGGTAAGGGGCGGTGGATTCGAGTCAGGAACAGAAACATATACCCTCTGACATTAAGTAAATAAGCAAACACATCAATTCGGTTAATAAGATACAGATGTAGGACATGCAAACAGGACGACGCATGTTATATGAGCTAGGACCAGGCAAAAGGAGATAAGAACGATTGGTTTCGGGTGTGGAAATTGTCTTGTTAACTGGGAATGAGATTGTTAATAAATGAGCCGAAAGCCATCTTCATTAAACTTAAGATCCATCAAGTAAAAGTCAAAATTATAATATTTTTTGCAAAGATTTATTAAGGGTTTTAATAAATTGATCTATTATGATCTATTATGATACATTATGATCTATTATGATCTATTATGATCTATTATGATCTATTATAATCTATTATGATATATTATGATCTATTATTATCTATTATGATCCATCAAACAAAGGCAGAACGCAGCTGGTGCCGTAGGGGTTTCCTTTCTCATTTAAACCCAAAAAAGCACATTTAAAAATTCTCTTTTATCTTAATAACCTGTTCTTCTAACATTAAACTCGCTCCGGGAAAACCCAAAAAACGGCGGCTGAAAATCCCCATGATTCATGAGTGGTATTCATAAATTGAGTTAGCAACATAAAACAAATGGCATCAGGCTAACTTAACGAGCCGCACAAAAAGAAGCCACATTTCCCACATGAAGCGGGATCCACCAAAGAAAATGGAACGGCCTTGTCTAGTACAATTGTTTTGCATTATTGGAGCATGGTTGGAAGTGGACCAGGGGGAGGGGGGAAGGGGAAGGAGTCCACATTGAGGCTACATATAGGATACACGTAACTTACATTAGTCAGTCACTTGCCAGTGGGAAAATTGCTGAGCATGCCGAAAATACTTGGAGGCTTCGGAGGAAATTGCTATTACAGAAGTGAGAGGCCGGCACGCCCCCTTTCGGCCACGCCCCCTCCCGTCGAAGACCTCTGCATAAATATGCCAAACACATACAGAGTATTCTATCTGCCACTGTGTTGTGTTGCCATAAATGCTTCATCTTCAACTCATACATATTAAAATCTGGCAAAATAAACTTCAACAGTTCACAAAGCACAGCACAAAAACACAAACATGCTCGCAGGACGAAATGGGTAAGGGGTTTTTTGGGGGCGGGGCGTTGGGAATGGGTTCTGATGGGGTGACCCGAGTGGAGCTCATGCATTTTAAAATTCAGCCATTAGAGAAACCAAGTTATTTTGTATGCAGAATATTATTTGGTTGCTCCCTGCACCCCCGCTTACATCTTTCTGTCTTTTTTTTTGTGTTTTTGCTTGACATTGCATTTAACATTTTTGCTCCACTAAAAGGGGAGGATAGCAATTAAATGTTTTTTCTTCAATTTGCTGCATAAATCAGTTTTAAATGTTATAGTGCAAATAAACGAAGCCAGGGATGGCCAGGTCAGAAAGAGATAGAGAACTTGAATTGGCTCACAACACATCATTTAACAGGACACTCTGAGGGGTTCGAGGTAAAAAGGCGACCTCAGGACAATGGCAAAAAAACGTGGCTTTGTGGCTTACATTTTTTAGTCTCGTTAGCTGAAAGATTTTTGTAATAATTAAATTTGATTTAACGAGATTAACTCATTGTTAAATTTGAGTTATGAATATGGAGATTAAATTTAAATATCATAATTATATTTGATTAAATAAACTGACAGTCAAATATTTACATTAAATTCATTAAATACTGTCTAAATATAGATAAAGCCTTTGATTTAGTGTTCGTTTTAAATCATAATATAATATCTCGTTAGCAACTCTTAATTTCCACTAGTTAAAAGATTTACAGCCCATTTTCTTATCGCGTTAAATAGCCTCGTACAATCTAAAAACTCATTTAAATGCATGAACATGCATTTTCCCCAAAAAAGTAGGCAATGATTATAATTGCATTAGGCTTTTAAAATTGGCATTCATTTAAAAGGTAAAAATGATAGTGCAAATGCATGTGCAGCGAATTTCCGCCCGGAAACGAAACATTTGAAACATGAAATGCATACGATAGGCATTTCATTTGTATGCGAAATTGATTGGAGTTTGAATATTTATGTTTTTTTTTAAACACGAAAGCTGCAAAATCACCAGCCAATGTCGACACACAATACATGGGCTATGAATTATTTTATTATTTATTCGATTTTGGGTAACAAAAACTTTTGTGTCCATTGTGCGAGGGCCAAAAAATTACAACAAAAGGTAATTTACTAAAGAGGTGGAGAAATATCGATTTTTGGGAACATCGATGTTTTCGATGTTTATGTCAAAAAACATCGATGTTTTTCGATGTTTTTGACTAAAAGTGGACTTTTCTATTGGATTGGCGTATATTTACATTAGTTTTTACACATATAAACATAAACCTAAATATACCTTTGCAGAGGGTATTTTTTTTTTTAGCTAAGAGATGGCTACCAAGAGCAGGAGACAGACCATAACAAAAAACATCGATGTTTTTAAATAAAAAAAAATTTTACAAACTGGGACACTTAGAATGAAAAATTAAATTTTTAGGATTAAACGAAAGAACATAAACATATAAAGAACATAAGCATATAAAATGTATATTATATAAGTAAATAGCTTACATTGCACTAAGGTTGCAGCCTTGTCGATCTAGCCATGTCCGTCTGTCTGTTTGTCTGGTTTGTCTGTCCAATCTTTTAAATATTAGCGCGATCTAATATTGCAAATTTTAAAACGAATTTTGATTTTTGTTCAGGAATAAAAGTTTGTCCACAGTATGTGGCTTTAGTCGAGTTGGACGTCTATCTGCAATCATCCGCAAGACATGCTCGTCCAATTCTTTCTTCCGTTTTGAATCCGAAGAGTATTGGCTCAAAAAATTCGCTGGCGCTAAGTTATTTTCAACATCTAAATGGCTTAAATGTTTTCGCTTCAGATGTTCCATCATATTGGTTGTGTTCCCTGATGTTTTTAAAGATTTTCCGCAGTAACTGCAGATTGCAATGGCCTTATCCTCAGATCTTTTAAAATGCTGCCAAACACTGGAGCCTTCCCGTTTCCGTTTCGGAGCTGAGGGCTTGCAGTTTTCCTTAGTCGTGCCTGTATAATGCACGTTTTAGAAATTAGTTTTCCATTTATATTCGGAATGCATGTGTTCATACCGAAGAATTGAAACAAATTTTACTTACGCTTAAGCTGATTGTCCATGTCTTCGCTTTTTGTTTTTTACTTTTACAAATATCTCGGTCCGAGATTCTCGGACCAGTTCAGCTCCGAATACGTAAGAAAATTTGATTTTTACTTCAAAAAAACATCGATGTTTTTCGAGGGAAACATCGATGTTTGTAAAATATCATTAAACATCGATCTATCGATTTTCACATCGATTTTTTCTCCACCTCTATAGCCTTACGTTTTGATCCCAGTTCAAACTACGAAGGGCAAAAAGAAGAAATTTTTTTTTGTACCGACTCTATACGGTCAATATGCACTTGGTATTGTGGGCTCCAAACCGAAGAACAATATTCCAATATAGGACGGACTAGGGAGGTAAATAATAATTTGGTTATATAAGGGTCGTCAAATTCTTTTGACCAACGCTTTATAAACCCAAGAACACTCATAGCTTTGTTGACCGTCAGCATTATGTGGCAATCAAATTTAAGCTTCGGGTCCAGAAGAACGCCTAAATCATTTACTGAATATATACGGTCAAGTGGCAAGTTCTGAAGCGAAATAACTTATAAACGTAGGAGTACCCCTATGAAAGGTCATAAGGGGGCGTGGCGGTCGGCTGAAATAAACTTGCGCTGCGTAGGAAGCCCAAGAATATGTGTTGGTAATTCCAATATTCTAGCTTTTGTAGTTTCCGAGATCTCAGCGTTCATCCGGACGGACAGACGGACAGACGAACATGGCTAGATCGACTCGGCTAGTGATCCTGATCAAGAATATATATACTTTATAGGGTCGGAAAAGCTTCCTTCTACCTGTTACATACTTTTGCACGAATACAATATACCCTTTTACTCTACGAGTAACGGGTATAATTATTAATTTCCTTTCAGGCAATGCAAAATGTTTATTGATTGGCTTAGATGCCTGGCATACAGTACATAAACTGTCTGTCTAATGTCGTCGCAACTAGAACTTGAACCAGTTGGACTAAGGATTGCATATGAGGATCTGAAGACTAGAGCGACAGCCTCTGTTGAATGCAGAATGAGTAAGCCATGATTGTGAGTCAGAATTGTTACTGATTTTATTGAATAAACTTAACGGTATTTATAGGTAAAAAAGTGCTTAGGTTAACAGAATAGGTAAAAAGCAAAGTGTTGGTTATTATGTATTATTGGTAAATCCGCTAATGGGAGCAAACCCAGTTACAATTCAGCAGAATAAGCTTGTGCCAATAAGTGGGTCATTGATAATGTTGCTGACGGCTTGACCCGATATATGATACTGCAGTGCGCTGACTTATAACTATTGCTGCGACTGAACACAAAATTTTTCGAGTTTAAAAATAATAATTATCGATCAAATGTGTAATCGCAAAATAATAAGTTACTTCGCTACTTTTATATTGGAGGCCTATCTTTTCGTGTGTACAAATGTTTTCGTTTCATTGACCATTGTAACTGATAGAAAATATAAAAATACACTTCTTTTACTAAGATCACATTCATCCCTAAAGATTATAAAGTGAAAGACCAATTTTTAAGGGGATACGACCACAGCCCAAACCATAAGAGCTAGATCAGCCAAATTTTTGCACAGTATTCCATTGGGGGCGTAGGTGCCCACTAAGGTCCGATATGACCCCCCAGAGGCCCCCAAGAGCTCCAACATCCATATTTTCAGCAAAAAAATAGATTATTTATTGCTTAACTTCTAAAGTGGTTGGAATTTCGAAATTTGGATTTTGCAGAATTTTAGGTTTGGAAAAGTCCTAATTGGAAATCTAAAAGAAATTTCGATATCCCCCATAACTTGGGGGCTACATTTAAAATTAACTTTTCGATTTAAAAAATCTAAACCGCTGCTCCGATCAAGATGATTTTTGGATCATTAGTTACTCTATGGCCCAAATGCTTAAGTTTAATTTTTGCAAGTTTTTAACATTTTTTTAAGTATTTTTAACGAATTTATTCAGATTTTGTAAGTTATGGCGTTGTGTGTGTTTCTACTTGAAAGTATATAAGTTGTTTAAATACAACAAAAATTAATAATTTCCTTTCAGGCAATGCAAAATTTGTCGAGTTTAAAATTAATAATTATCGATCAAATGTGGAATCGGAAAATAATAAGTTACTTCGCGACTTTTGTATT
>JBAMCJ010002638.1:0-75590 GCA_037075205.1 Drosophila prostipennis | reverse complement strand
AACTCTAGAAAATCTGAGGGCTTAACGCCATCTTCTAGTCTTGGGACTCTGGGTGAACAGGTATCGGTTTGGAGTTCTGTTTGTGTTGCTGCATCTGCGTGCTCCCGTGCAGGTTTTTTGCCAAACATTTAGTGCAATTCATTTTATAAACGTTTGCTAACCCGCGTCCATGACAAAACACACGCTTTGCCTATTTACACTGTATATGTCGGTGACCTTCTTGACGACAATTCCAACAGAATTCTATCGCCCCTACTTCATAAGGGCGTGTCCATCTTATCCAACAATGAGCAGATCTCGTCATAGAAATGGTCAAAGGTTTCTTGTTCTTTTTGTTTTCTTTGCCTTATGAGTTCCTCTATATCCCCATCATCTCTATCATCTCGTGTCCAGTTTATATTTCTGACAGACTTGTGATGCATCCAGAAGAATTATTTGGCTTTTCCCTCGAATAAAGAGCTAATATTGCGGCACATGACCTCAAAGTTTCCCTCTAACGTTTGGTTAGTAAGAGCTTCAACCCGATAAATAAAATTATCTATGGATAAACCTGTGCCGGAAAAAGTAAGCGCAATTGTAATTTCTGGTCCTGACTGTAAGCCAAGCTGGCTTTGGGATCTTGTGTTTAAACCAACTGACGCACTTCTTTCTATCAGCTTGCTAATGCACACGGTAGCACAGTTGGGACAAGTTGTTTTCGCCATGAAATGGGTTTTAACGCAAAGCTTGTGAAAACTATGCCCACAAACTGTTTTGTAGGCATCCCCTTCGCTTTTAATCACAGTTTTGCACAGCGTGCAAGTGATTTTGCCACCAGCTTCATCATCAGTATTATCAAGCCCCATTATAATACAATTAATCAATGAGGTCACAAATAATAAAAAAAAAATAAATAAGATTGTTTTAAATAAATAATATTAAAAATTCCAAACAAATAAATAAATCAAATTAAAATCGTTAAACTCAATGCATGACTTTTGCCCTAAAACATTTGCAAACATTTCTGAATTAATGTGTCTTTAAAAAGTTGGAAAAAGAATATGCCATTGCTTAATGCGGTTGTTAAAGTTCGCAAACCTATGCACAAACTCCGCCATTATAACAAAGCATTTTACGATGAACACTTCATTTTCTATCAGAATGCTGGTATGATAACATTCGGAAATTATTGCCAAAATTCCAGGTTATCTGAAAGTAATGAAGTGGCCATCGTTCGTGCACCAGACAATTTACATGACCTGGTTCAAACCTGAGCTCGGCGCGTTATGTTAGAAATTCCAAATGTCAATATAACTATCTGAATACACTTATAGGCAAACCATGAATTGAGTATGTTATGGTCAGAAGGTCAATGGAAATTTTCTCTATTCTGTATTCCAAAACTACCATATTCAATTCTATGTTTGGGAAAAATGAAAATGAAAAAAAGAAATGGTTTGACTGTACGTGGCCGTCAGCCGTCGGGTACACAGGGGGATCAACGGGGGACTCGTCCCCTGCCGTAACTGTGTGCGCCGATGGTAGTGCGACTATACTCTCCCCGTGAGGGCGGCTGGAAGCAGGTCCATAGATTTTTTTTTGTAAATCTAGTGTTGTTAGCGAGAATTTACATTATGGTATTTAAATTTTACATGGATGATTCGATTTTTTAGAGCCTCTTGCACTTGTCGTATAAATTGCCCATAAAAAATGGCAAGCAAGATCGGAAGAGCATTAAAAATACTGTTCGGCAGACCAAAAAAAAAGTGCAACAGATGTTTAGATCTGAGACCGGGCTAATAAATAATGTGCAGCATTTTTAATGCTTTTTAAATTTACTCGATGGCTGCTATATTTTTGGATTCGTTACGAATTCCCAAGTTAAACTGCGATTTTCAAAAAGTTCCCCGACGAAAGGATTCTAAGCAAAAGGACCCCAAAGTTCTGAAAAATTCTGAAATTAAGCCAACTTTCCGGAGCTCGTTAGAGCAAAACGGACAATGCTCTGATTCGCATTAAAGTTTCAGATAAAAGGATACACTCTTTATCTTTCAAACTCTCTACCTTAGAATAATTTTAGGATTTTTATTAAGGGAGAAACCAATTTTAGAAAACATAGTCAAAAAACATAAAAGCATACAGCTGCGGTCAAAGTGAGGAGAGGTTAGTTTCTTGGTGTTTTTAAAAGTTTGTTTTTTGTTTGTTAAAAACGCAGAAAATACAAGTGATCTTGATCAAGAATATACACTTTATAGGGTCAAAAAAAGCTTCCTTCTAGCTGTTACATACTTTTGCATTGGATGATAATAAAATCTTTTACCTCTACGAGTAACGGGTATAATTATGGTTTCCACTAATAAACTTGAAGATATATTAATAAAAATTTTTTATTTAATAAATATAAGCAATATAAGAATGTTTTTCTCATTTCTTATGGTATTGTTTTTTTGGCCCATACTTACTGTAAAATTCGTCGATTCTTAGTATTCTTAATATATGTAGTCTAAATAAATACATAAACGATTCGGGTAAATTTTCAGCGCTATTAATAAAAAATTACAAGTTTTTTTTGGTACAAATACCCAAATTTTCAAAAAAATTCGCCGAATAAAAAATAATTAATTAAAAAAAATACACTACGGAAAATCCAAATGTTATTATACCCGTTACTCGTAGAGTAAAGGGAGGTATATTGTATTCGTGCAAAAGTATGTAACACCTAGAAGGAAGCGTTTCCGACACCATAAAGTATATATATTCTTGATCAGGATCACTAGCCGAGTCGATCTAGCCATGTCTGTCTGTCCGTCTGTCTGTCTGTCTGTATGAACGTTGAGATTTAAGAAAACTAATACTCGTAGTTAGAAGATTGGCATTTTTCATGCAGATTCTGAGGAGTTCCTACGCAGCGCAAGTTTATTTCAAAAAGGTGCCACGCCCCCTCTAACGCCCACAACCGCTTATAAACGATTTTACAAAATTTACATATTTCGGAAAAGTAAAAGTGCAGTTTTGTTGTGTTTACTAATACCTATCGAAATGTAGAAGAAAAAGCTTCAAATCGGACCATTCGTTTAAAAGTTAAGCGTTATCCAAGTTTTCTATCTCCATCTCCCTCGCACTCCTTTTAGCTGAGTAACGGGTATCTGATAGTCGGAGCACCCGACTATAGCGTTCTCTCTTGTTTTGAAATTTGATCAGCGTGATAAGTGACTCAAAACCAAACGAAAAAAATTGGTCACAATGTTTATCTTTTTTGCTGTAAACTAGTGTTAGTTGTAATTATTTGGACTTTAAAACCGCTAGTGCGTTCGACTCCAAAAATTACAGAATTAGTGAGAACCATTAATGCACTCAGAATAAAATCATATAAGAGCTATCATCCATTATAAAAGCTGCACAATATTTTTAATTTTTAATTGTTGTTAAATAATGCAATCATTTTTGGAAATTTTTTAAAAGAATAATATTAGGAATAGTAAATTTGTGTACAGTTTTGTCAGACCAAGCTAACATTTTTTAAAAATTATTTCACCGAAATAACAACAGAATATTAACATGCTTGAAACATATTCAATTTAATTTAAAAAATTCCTACTCGAGTGTAAGGAGGCCTATGTACAACTATTTAAGTTTTCTTTTTGTACAACTATTTATTTTTTATTATTTAATGGAGGGTTAAATAAATTATTGCTTATGAAATGGTGGGTTAAATAAATTTATCTAGGTTTTTCTACAGATTTGAAAAATTACTTTTTGTCATTTAGAAATTGTCAAAACACTTAAAACTTAACTTTCAATCATTAAAAATTGTTAAAGGACTAGTGAACGATGAGAAAACATGAATTCCACTTTTGGCAAACTTAAAAAAATTTTAACTAAAAATATAATTTTTTTTCGGTCAAATCCTGATACACGTGTTTACTTATTTTCCGAATAGTACGTGTAAAAAAAGTTTCAGGCAAATCAAAAATGTGACCCAATAAAAGGTGTTCGGTTTGTAAAAGAACCGCCCACATGCATTATACACTTGCATACAATGTATGGTACCAAAGAAGAAAAAATTCCTCCTTTTCTGAAGAATTAGCGGCTGATTTTTTATTCGATCTTTAAGACCAAAACCCTTATACGATCTTCGAAAAGCGACTTATACTTGTCCAAGGATATAAATTCGTGGTTTCTGGAGATTGTCTTTAATAGCAGTCAGAATGTCGGTATTTGTATCAAAGACTTTGTTTATGGTACAAAAATAAGGAAATTTCCTCTTCTTCCCAAGAACTCGCGGTTCTTTTATTTTTCATTTTAAGTCATGACCTGTGGTCTTTGTGGTCACTTCAAAATATTTTATACCATTTATGGTACCAAAGAAGAACAAAATACCAAGAACTCGTGGTTCTTTAGAGGCAATTTTCCCATACAAGCTGCCCAAGCTGTAGGAATGTTTGAAGAAAAATACATAAATAATCGTTGGTATATGTCCCCCAACTCTCAGGAAGATGATGAATTTCAAGATTTTAAAAACTCAAAATCATTCTCAAATACAAAACCCAACTATCATTCAGATAATAACCAAGGGAGTAGATTCCAAAATAATTATTATTAAAATAAATATTTCAACAACTAGCAGAGATAGAATAAGTTCGACTCTAATTGGGGTAACAGAAATAATAATAATAATTCAGGAAATTCTGGGTAGCCAGAGTATTCAGAGTACCAATCAGATCAGATCAACGACACAAGTCTGATCCAATGGATCCATTTGAAAATTTTCAGACAACAGCCTCGGACGAAACAAAACAGCCATAAAAATTCAAATTGATAATAAACTATGCAGGATCAAGCATAAATTTAATTAACGAAAACTTTTTGAATACCCAATTATAAATAATTCTACTAAAATTGAAACAGTAATTATTTTCATCTAACAAACATTTTACATAAACAACTTTTCAAATCATTATGACATTCTTATAGAAGGGAAAAATTCTAAAAGAATCATCAGCAAAAATTGATTTTATGAAAAACACTATTGAATTAAATAAATATGAATTTCCAATGGTAAATATAACGGAAAGACGTTATCAAACTTTTTCGAATATAGTAGATGATGAGGAATATATTTATGCCTTACAAACAGATTTATCTGACAATAACATTAGAGACGATCACTTAAATAACGAAGAAAAAACCGAACTTTTAGACAAGTTCGGAAAATGTCAATATTTTACAACATTCCATCAAATTGAAATGGACCCAGACTCTATTCAAAAAACTGCATTCTCCACAAAGAAGGGTTACTGTGGATATACTAGAATATTTGGAAGAAGTTTTAAAAAATGTTCTGACCGCTTGTTTGGTTACACAACATAAAGGAACATAATATGAAATTACAACGTTGGAAAATAAAACTTGGAGAGATTGATTATGAAATAAAGTGCATTAAAGGAAAAAAAAATTACGTAGCCGATGATTTGTCAAGGATTACAAAGAAGGAAACTATAGACAACAAAATTGAAGAAGTATTTCAAAATGAAGATGATGTAGATACTACTGCAGCAACGGTGCACAGTGCACAAGAAGATAACGGTGATTGCATACAAATTACCGAACGACCAGTTAACGTTTTTAATCACAAACTTATATTTGAATAGGGAAATCAAGACACTAACGAACTTACTCACTACAAGAGAGAACGCTATAGTCGGTCGACTATCAGATACCCGTTACTCAGCTAAAGGGAGTGCGAGGTAGATGGAGATATAAACTTTGATCAGGCATAACATTTTAACAAATGGTCCGATTTAAAAAATTTCGATACACTTCTACATTTCGATAGGTATTGACAAACACAATAAAACTGCATTTTTACTTTTCCGAAATATTTAAATTTGTAAAATCGTTTATAAGCTATTGTGGGCGTTAGAGGAGGCGTGGCACCTTTTTGAAACAAACTTGCGCTGCGTAGGAACTCCTAGAATCTGCATGTAAAATGCCAATCTTCTAGCTTTTATAGTTTTCGAGATCTCAGCGTTCATACGGACGGACATGGCTATATCGAGTCGGCTAGTGACCCTGATCAAGAATATATATACTTTATAGGGTCGGAAATGCTTCCTTCTAGCTGTTACATACTTTTGAACGAATACAATATACCCTTTTACTCTACGACTAACGGGTATAAAAATTTCCAAAGAACCGTTCTGAAGATATTCGCAAAAATCTTCTTTTATAAAACCTAACAAATCTCGAAACCCGTTAGAAATTGTAACTGACACTATTTGAAAGGCAATAGATTCACCTTTCCGAAAAGCTATGGCTCGTTGTGATCGGACCGCAATTAACGGAAATGCAACCCGGGGAAGTTAAAAAATATATATTATAATAAGAATTATTATACCCGTTACTCGTAGAGTAAAAGGGTATATTGTATTCGTGCAAAAGTCCGACCCTATAAAGTAGGGGAGAGTAGGGTAATGTGACGAACGATTCGGTTTTTTAATGTAACTTTTCTAAAAATCAATATTTTTCAAAAGTGTAAACGCAGAAAGTTGCTTACGTCTACTGAGCATATTTCTGTAAAATTGGGAGTCGAAATTCTAACGCAGCCAAATCCCACAGTGTTTGGCGTGAACCCTTCTTTTTTTGCACTTTCAAAAGTGGTAGGGTAATGTGACGAACGATTTGTTCTTTAATGTAACTTCCCCAAAAATCAATATTTTTTAAAAGTGTAAAAGCAGAAAGTTGCTTACATATATTGAGCATATTTTTGCAAAATTTGGAGTCGAAATTCCAACGCAGCCAAATCCCACAGCGCTTGGCGTAAACCATCCCTTTTACAAAAAAAAAAAAAAAATTTTTTTAAATATAATTTACGGAAAAGTTATTTTCGATATGGAAAAGAAAGAAGTAATAAGATAATGCCCAAACTTACAAAAAAAAAAAAGATTTGTCAAAATGCAATTTTTTTTTTAATTTAATTCAACTGACGTCACTACTAAAAAATATACAAAACAACAATAAAACTGCAGCAGTAAATGTTATCTGGTATTATTATATTTTTTTTTACACATAATCAACGATAACAATTAAAATTCTTGAATAAAAAAAGTTTGTCACATTACCCTACAAAAAGTTCGTCACGATACCCTACCAGGTAGACTTGTAGCAAAAACGGGGTCACTCTCAAATGGCGCAAAAGAAAAAAACGCAAAGTACCAAAAACTGTTGATAAAGATCTTATGTATACGTGCATATATTCGTCTGATTTTATTTTCCACTCATCTTTGCTCTGGCACTGCTGAAACACAAGTAAACTGAATATGTTTGCTAGTTTGCGCACCACATTTTTAGAGAAAACAAGAGAGAACGCTATAGTCGGGTTGGTGTCCCGACTATCTAATACCCGTCACTCAGCTAAAGGGAGTGCGAACTCTGTAGTCGGGTTGGTGTCCCGACTATCTAATAAACGTAACTCAGCTAAAGGGAGTGCGAGGGATATAAAAACTTTGATCAGGCATAAGTTTTAAACGAATGGTCCGATTTAAAAAATTTCTTCTACATTTCGATAGGTATTGATAAACACAACAAAACTGCATTCCTACTTTTCCGATATATTAAAATTTTTCAAATCGGATATAAGCTATTGTGGGCGTTAGAGGGGGCGTGGCACCTTTTTGAAATAAACTTGCGCTGCGTAGGAACTCCTAGAATCTGCATGCAAAATGCCAATCTTCTAGCTTTTATAGTTTTCGAGATCTCAGCGTTCATACGGACAGACAGACGGACAGACGGAAAAACAGACATGGCTAGATCGACTCGGCTAGTGATCCTGATCAAAAATATATATACTTTATGGGGTCGGAAAAGCTTCCTTCTAGCTGTTACATACTTTTGCACGAATACAATATACCCTTTTACTCTACGAGTAACGGGTATAATTACCTCACGAACAAATTACGGGACTACTTATTAATATTACTGTAAAAACATTGTCGACACGATAAGGGGAGACGACTACATTTATTTGGAATTTTTGTCGTGACGTCATATATGAGATTCGACGAGTTCGTCACATTACCCTACTCGTCACATTACCCTACTCTCCCCTATATATATTCTTGATCAGGATCACTAGCCGAGTCGATCTAGCCATGTCTGTCTGTCCGTCTGTCTGTCCGTCTGTATGAACGCTGAGATCTCGGAAACTATAAAAGCTAGAGGATTGGCATTTTGCATGAAGATTTTTGGAGTTCCTACGCAGCGCAAGTTTATTTCAAAAAGGTGCCACGCCCCTCTAACGCCCACAATAGCTTATATACGATTTTAAAAATTTAAATATTTAGGAAAAGTAAAAATGCAGTTTTGTTGTGTTTATCAATACCTATCGAAATGTAGAAGAAATTTTTTAAATCGGACAATTCGTTAAAAAGTTATTGCTGATCAAAGTTTATATCTCCATCTCCCTTGTAATCCCTTTAGCCGAGTGACGGGTATTAGATAGTCGGGACACCAACCCGACTATAGCGTTCTCTCTTGTTTTTGGCTATTTTTTGTATAGCTAGTTTTATTTTAAATAAAAATAATAAAAATTTTAAAATTTATTTATGCTTTCAGATCTAAGGGGCCTTTTGTTGTTAACAAGTTGAGGCCAAATATTTGCAAAAGGAGTGCAAATTCTATAAAAGATATGCATTTTTCAGTGAATTAACCCAATTCCACAAAAAAGTTTTCAAGGCATGTAGCCTACTTTCGTTAATTTGCTTTTTGAAATATGAACAAAATAGGAGTATTTTTGGTACATTTAGGAGTATAGGGGAGAAGGGGGCTCTAATAGTAGGAAAAGTTTGTTTAGACATAGCAGCTATAAATAAAGAGCCATTGGAATGAGACTGGTATCATCGGAAAGGCTATTTTTTTGGCTATAACTTTTTCCTACATAATTTTGAAGTCAATTGCAAAGCCTTCGAGGAACGTTGCAAACTGGTATAGCCCCAGTACTGGGGTAATGACAGTAAGAAACTATCTTTCGCTGTTAACGGTATAAGGTAAAAGAGATCCTTTTCATAAAATTTTATTGGACTCTTTGGACACTAATCCTTTGATCTGAAATTCAGTACATTTGTTGTGGTTTTTTTTCTAACCTTTCCTTGCTATTAAAAATAGCTCTTTTACGCGGAGGTCCATAATTTTGTAAGTTTACTATTTTTCTTCCTGGATTTCTACTATTCCATTATTCCTTAAAAATTTTGAGTTGCCAAATTTTTTGGTTTTGTCGCCCTTAATCGCTGCTTAAGGCATTTTGCTCAGTTTGACTGCAATCTGGTTCGTCAAGCTCTCGCTTACAGATTCGAGCATGAGCGCAACCAATACTGCGATTATGACCAATAGTTCTACCAACCTGCAGAAGTCATAAGAAATAAAAGAAAGACCATAAGGTACCCTCAACTAGTTTCACCCCAGAAGGAAGGTTTGAAGTTTTGCTAAATACTACGAAGATTGAAGACCAACAAAATACTTAGTAAGAGAAACGCGTTGGGCATGAAATTTGCCAACCAACCAGCGAACAATGTCCAATAAAGTGTCTCGAACAGAATGAGACTATTTGCAGAAATTTGACATTCACGGAAATTGGTATGTAACTTCTTCAACTGATGGCGCTTAAAGCTCAAATTTTTAATGCAGCCCTCTGGTGTTCTAAGAAACCTTCAGTAAATACGACGCGCAATTTAAAAAAAGGCGTTTGGTCGCTAGGGCCACATACTATTGTGCCCCTTTTACCATTGAAACCCACTTCTCCCCTATTGCCTTTTCGTGTATTTCTAATATTTTCTCGTGAAAGTCTGCATATGTGGGCAAGTTGGGAAGTATAACTGAAGTTTTCATTAATTTCGTTCCCGTATTTGGTTAATTTTATATAGGCTCGTTGAAAAATAGCAAAGTCCTCGTCATTATTAATGTAGATAACAAAATTGTGTCCACATATAAATTTTATAATTATGTCTTTTGCCAAAGTTTCAGTCATGTCACTGTAAATTATTTTATTAATAGTTTTATTAAAGTAGTGAGTGAGTTCGTTAGTGTCTTGATTTCCCTTTTCAAATATAAGTTAGCGATTAAAAAAGTTAACTGGTCGTTCGGTAATTTGTATGCAACCACAATTATCTTCTTGTGCACTGTGCACCGTTGCTGCAGTAGTATCTACATCATCTTCATTTTGAAATACTTCTTCAATTTTGTGATCTATAGTTTCCTTCTTTGTAATACTTGACAAAGCTTCGGCTACGTAATTATCTATCCTTTAATGCACTTTATTTCAAAATCAAACTCTCTAAGTTTTATTTTCCAACGTTGTAATTTTATATTATGTTCCTTTATGTTGTGTAACCAAACAAGCGGTCAGAACATTTTTTAAAACTTCTTCCAAATATTCTAGTATATCCACAGTAACCCTTCTTTGTGGAGAATGCAGTTTTTTGAATAGAGTCTGGGTCCATTTCAATTTGATGGAATGTTGTAAAATATTGACATTTTCCGAACTTGTCTAAGATTTCGTCCATGTTCGGAATATGAAATTTATCATTAATAGTTATTTCGTTTAGTCCTCTGTAACCGATAGCCATACGAAATTTTGGGTATGCCCGATGCATCCCTTTTCTTGATTACCATTACAATTGGACTGCAATAAGGAGATTTGGATTTTCTGATAATACCTCGTCTTATCATTTCTTCAATTTATTTTTCTACTTCTGTATCGAAAATATAAGGATAGCTATATGGTTTCCTATAAATTGGTTTGGTTCTTGGTTTTTCATATTTTGTTTTGATAACGTGCTTGATTTCGTTCGTGAAAGTCAAATTTTCACCTTCATGATACTGAATATCAAAATCTTTTGACATTAAATAATGAAGTTCAGTTTTTTCTTCGTTATTTAAGTGATCGTCTCTAATGTTATTGTCAGATAAATCTGTTTGTAAGGCATAAATATATTCCTAATCATCTACTATATTCGAAAAAGTTTGATTACGTCTTTCCATTATATTTACCATTGGAAATTCATATTTATTTAATTCAATAGTGTTTTTCATAAAATCAATTTTTGCTGATGATTCTTGTAGAATTTTTCCCTCCTATAAGAATGTCATAATGATTTGAAAAGTTGTTTATGTAAAATGTTTGTTAGATGAAAATAATTACTGTTTCAATTTTAGTAGAATTATTTATAATTGGGTATTCAAAAAGTTTTCCTTATTTAAATTTATGCTTGATCCTGCATCGATAAGACAGAGGCATAGTTTATTATAAATTTGAATTTTTATGGCTGTTTTGTTTCGTCCGAGGCTGTTGTCTGAAAATTTTCAAATGGATCCATTGGATCAGACTTGTGTTGTTGATCTGATTCGAAAACTCGGGGACGTTTTTGGGTAATATTGGTACTCTGAATACTCTGGCTACCCAGAATTTCCTGAATTATTATTATTATTGTTGTTACCCCAATTAGAGTCGAACTTATTCTATCTCTGCTGGTTGTTGTTATATTTATTTTAATAATAATTATTTTGGAATCTACTCCCTTGGTTATTATCTGAATGATAGTTGGGTTTTGTATTTGAGAATGATTTTGAGTTTTTAAAATCTTGAAATTCATCATCTTCCTGAGAGTTGGGGGACATATACCAACGATTATTTATGTATTTTTCTTCAAACATTCCTACAGCTTGGGCAGCTTGTATGGGAAAATTGCCTCGAAAGAACCACGAGTTCTTGGTATTTTGTTCTTCTTTGGTACCATAAATGGTATAAAATATTTTGAAGTGACCACAAAGAACACAGGTCATGACTTAAAATGAAAAATAAAAGATCCGCGAGTTCTTGGGAAGAAGAGGAAATTTCCTTATTTTTGTACCATAAACAAAGTCTTTGATACAAATACCGACATTCTGACCGCTATTAAAGACAATCTCAAGAAACCACGAATTTATATCCTTGGACAAGTATAAGTAGCTTTTCGAAGATCGTATAAGGGTTTTGGTCTTAAAGATCGAATAAAAAATCAGCCGCTAATTCTTCAGAAGAGGAGGAATTTTTTCTTCTTTGGTACCATACATTGTATGCAAGTGTATAATGCATGTGGGCGGTTCTTTTACAAACAGAACACCTTTTATTGGGTCACATTTTTGATTTGCCTGAAACTTTTTTTACACGTACTATTCGGAAAATAAGTAAACACGTGTATCAGGACTTGACCGAAAAAAAATTATTTTTGTAGTTAAAATTTTTTGTAAGTTTGCCAAAAGTGGAATTCATGTTTTCTCATCGTTCACTAGTCCTTTAACAATTTTTAATGATTGAAAGTTAAGTTTTAAGTGTTTTGACAATTTCTAAATGACAAAAAGTAATTTTTAATCTATTAAAAAACTACAATTATTTATTTAACCCACCATTTCATAAGCAATAATTTATTTAACCCTCCATTAAATAATAAAAAATAAATAGTTGTACAAAAAGAAAACTTAAATAGTTGTACATAGGCCTCCTTACACTCCAGTAGGAATTTTTTAAATTGAATTGCTTATGTTTCAAGCATGTTAATATTCTGTTGTTATTCCGGTGAAATAATTTTAAAAATGTTAGCTTGGTCTGACAAAACTGTACGCAAATTTACTATTCCTGTTATTATTCTTTTAAAAAATTTCCAAAAATGATTGCATTATTTAACAACAATTAAAAATTAAAAATATTGTGCAGCTTTTATAATGGATGATAGCTCTTATATGATTTTATTCTGAGTGCATTAATGGTTCTCACTAATTCTTAATTTTTTGGAGTCGAACGCACTAGCGGTTTTAAAGTCCAAATAATTACAACTAACACTAGTTTACAGCAAAAAAGATAAACATTGTGACCAATTTTTTTCGTTTGGTTTTGAGTCACTTATCACGCTGATCAAATTTAAAACAAGAGAGAACGCTATAGTCGGGTGCCCCGACTATCAGATACCCGTTACTCAGCTAAAGGGAGTGCGAGGGAGATGGAGATAGAAAACTTGGATAACGCTTAACTTTTAAACGAATGGTCCGATTTGAAACATTTCTTCTACATTTCGATAGGTATTGGTAAACACAACAAAACTGCACTTTTACTTTTCCGAAATATGTAAATTTTGTAAAATCGTTATAAGCGATTGTGGGCGTTAGAGGGGGCGTGGCACCTTTTTGAAATAAACTTGCGCTGCGTAGGAACTCCTAGAATCTGCATGAAAAATGCCAATCTTCTAACTACGAGTATTAGTTTTCGAAATCTCAGCGTTCATACAGACAGACAGACAGACGGACAGACAGACATGGCTAGATCGACTCGGCTAGTGATCCTGATCAAGAATATATATACTTTATGGTGTCGGAAACGCTTCCTTCTAGGTGTTACATACTTTTGCACGAATACAATATACCCCTTTACTCTACGAGTAACGGGTATAATAACATTTGGATTTTCCGTAGAGTATTTTTTTTTTAATAATTATTTTTATTCGGCGAATTTTTTTGAAAATTTGGGTATTTGTACCAAAAAACTTGTAATTTTTTATTAATAGCGCTGAAAATTTACCCGAATCGTTTATGTATTTATTTAGACTACATATATTAAGAATACTAAGAATCGACGAATTTTACAGTAAGTATGGGCCAAAAACAATACCCTGAAAATGAGAAAAACCTTGTATTGCTTGTATTTATTAAATAAAAAAAGTTTATTTGTATATCTTCGAATTTATTAGTGGAAACCATAATTATACCCGTTACTCGTAGAGTAAAAGGGTATATTGTATTCGTGCAAAAGTATGTAACAGCTAGAAGGAAGCTTTTTTGACCCTATAAAGTGTATATATTCTTGATCAAGATCACTGCCGCCCTGCGTTTTTAACAAACAACAAACTTTTAAAAACACAGGGAGGCAACACTACTACTATTTTGACCGCAGCTGTATGCTTTTATGTTTTTTGACTATGTTTTCTAAAATTGGTTTCTCCCTTAATAAAAATCCTAAAATTATTCTAAGTACGGGGTTTGAAAGATAAAGAGTGTATCTTTTATAAAACTTTAACATCGAATCAAACCATTAATCCGTTTGCCTCTAACAGCTCCGGAAAGTTGGCCAATTTCAGAATTTTTCGAACTTTGAGGTCCTTTTGCTTAGAATCCTTTCGTCGGGGAACTTTTTGAAAATCGCAGTTTAACTTGGGAATTCGTAACGAATCCAAAAATATAGCAGCCATCGAGGTAAATTTAAAAAGCATTAAAAATGCTGCACATTGTTATTAACCCGGTCTCAGATCTAAACATCTGTTGCACTTTTTTTTTGGTCTGCCGAACAGTATTTTTATTCTCTTCCGATCTTGCTTGCCATTTTTTTATGGGCAATTTATACGACAAGTGCAAGAGGCTCTAAAAAATCGAATCCATCCATGTAAAATTTAAATACCATAATGTAAATTCTCGCTAACAACACTAGTTTACAAAAAAAAATCGACGTCACCCTAATTGAAGACAACCTTAATTTTCTGGTAAAGAACATCTCCCTGATTAAGAAATGGGCACTTATAATTTTTTTTATGATGTCAATTTTTTTAAGTGTAAAAAACGTTTTTGGCCCTTTATTATTTTATATCTTTTGTTCTGGTACACCGATTTTGGTCATCTTAGACTTATTTTACAGGTAATAGAATCCCCTTTGACTTTTTTATACACAGCATTGAGTTCCAGTCATTAGTTTAGAAGCTACACCGCGTCAAAATCTAAAAAAAAGGGGAAAAAATTCAATTTGGACCGGCATAATTCCGATCATTAAAAATACACGCCTAAAAACCGAAATTAGTTTTATAACTTCTTCTGGTAGATTGTTCTTTAACAAAAAAAAACAATCTTAATCAGGGAGATGTTCTTTACCAGAAAATTAAGGTTATCTTCAATTAGGGTGACGTCGATTTTTTTTTGTAAACTAGTGCAATTGGCGTGTTTATCATCCGATCAATGTCATTAAAATCTTTGCTAGTGGAACCACACAAATAACATTTTTGCGTCGAAGTGGTGTGCGTTATGGCATTGCAAACCTTTCCATATATCATTGAAAGAATCAACTCATGTTTGACCTCTAGATGCCCATCTCCAAAAGATATTTTTGTCAATGTTAGGTGTTCAATCTCAGCCATAGCCCTATATTTTTCTTCTTGTGAAACAATTGTTCTTTCCTTCACGAAGGCAATTTTTAGTGGTCGGCAAAACCTTGTAGACGATGGTCTTGGATTTTGCCAAAGCACCTTGTTCTTGTAGACAAGTCTTAAAGGTACAACTGATGTTATTAGTACTGACGAATCGCTACATTAAGGACCGAAAAATGCTTGCTTGTAAGAGCTATGAGCCGAGCTGCCATCAAACCCCCATATTGATAACACAATCCTGAAGTAAGATCAATCGTTCAGCAGTAATATCGAAAGGAGCCTAAAGCTTTATTTTAGCTTCGGTTTCGCCTATGGTTATGTCTGACTTATTTGGATAACAATCCTGCTTTGCTTTTTGAACTATAGTGTACGATGCAAATTTTTGTGGATCTGCGTTGCGAACACACAAAAAAAAAATTGTCAAACAGTCCCCAACCACAAAAAATGGTAAATTTTGTCAAGGATATAGGTGTGTGTGTGGCCGTCAGCCGTCGGGTACGCAGGGGGATCAACGGGGGACTCGTCCCCTGCCGTAACTGTGTGCACCGATGGTAGTGCGACTATACTCTCCCCGTGAGGGCGGCTGGAAGCAGGTCCATAGTCTAGCTATGACTATGGATGCTGACGAATCGTAGTCGGGCGGACCTGGGCAGGTCTTTAAAGTGCCTCCCCTCAAGTCAGGCGTGTCAAGCGACCCGTGCCCGCTGACTTTCAGGTTCGCAGCTGAGGGGTTAATCCAGCTGTGTTTTAACGGAGCCTTCCCAGGGCCGGGCAACCCTGGGTCGGAAGTGGCCTTGCCGTGGCTTTGGGGCGGAGTCACGGTCGACTTTTTCATAGAGCCCCAACAACCCTCAGGCCCGCCGCGCTTGCCTGGTCGAGCAACGCGGGCGATCATGTACTGACAATGAAACCCAACACCGTAGCTTCGGACCTCACGGGGAGGTTAAACCCCAAACCGATTCCGCTACCGTCGAGGTAGGGCCGCGAACACCCAGTCAGGGTGCTCCGGCTCCGATGGGAACGGAAGGGGCTGCTAAGACCAGCACCCCACTAGACAACAAGAACAACAACCCACACAGCAGCGGAACCCAGCCGGGTACCAGCAAGGCAGCCACCGTTACGCATCAGCAGCGTAAGGCCAAGGTCAGTCGGGCCCGTTTTATTCTCGGCAAGATAGCCAAGAATGAGGCAGAGGGCAAGACTGACCAGCGCGATGCGGAGGACAAGACTCGATGCCTTGCGGAGATCGCAGAATTCGAAGAATACATGAGGACGCGCCCGGAGGCCACTGTAACAAACACAAAAAGGGACCGCTCGCATGAGGCAAGCGTGAGCGCACCGAAACGGGCAAAGGACGCACAGGGGAGGCCAAGACCGACCTCCTTTGTGAAGAAGGCCAAGAAATTCAGCGACGTAGCCAGAGACAGCCTCGCGATGGCACTGGTGGACGACCTGCACGACGACGGACGCCTGCTGTCGGAGAAGTGGGAGGAGATCGAGGTCAAGGTGGCCGACATGGTAGCTGAAAGGCTATCAGCCGTGCCAGACGGTCCGATCCCCTCCTTCGACTCGTCGGACATGGTCAGAGGGCACCGGGTGATCAAGTGCGATGACTCGTTCTCGAGGACCTTCCTGGCGGAATGCATATCCAAGATTGGAAATGCATGGGACGGCCTTAGCATTAGGCTCGTCCACGCCAGGGAGGTTCCAAGGAGGCCGCGGGCTCGCATTTGGTTGCCAAGGGGCAGACTGACCAAGGAAAGGTGCTGTCGCTGCTGAGGGCTCAGAACCCAGAAGTGCATACTGAGGACTGGGCAATACTCAAAGTAGAGAAGGAGATGAAGACGAGCCAGCCGTTCCTCTTCCTCATCAACCAGCGCTGCCTGCCGCAGCTTGAGAAGGCCGACTACACCATCCGGTACGGCCTACGGAAGGCCAAGATCAAGGTCTTCCTGGCAGAGCCGGATGATGTTCTCGAGGAGGTCGATGACACCAACAAGCTGTTGGATGACCTGGTCATCGACGACAAGACCCCAGACATAACACCCAACACCGATGCCTAAAGTCGTGCAGATTAACCTGAAGCGCAGCATGCATGCTTCAGCCAATCTTGCAGTTCTTCTCAGTGAGAGGAACATTGACATAGGCATCGTTCAAGAACCATGGACGCGAGACAGACAAATCTCGGGTCTAACACAACAAGGATATAAACTCTTTTATACTAACTCGACAGGTAGGCCGAGAGCAGGTATTATTATAAAGAATAACTATAACGCACTTCTATGCCCCAATCTTAGCACACCGGATCTAGCAGTTGCCAGATTCGTGGCGGCGGATGGGACATCGATGGTGATAGCCTCATCCTACATGGCCCATGATGAACCGGCTCCACCTGAGCCAGTCATCAAGCTGCTGCAATGGGCGGAAGATACTAAGACGACCCTGGTGCTCGGATGCGACGCTAACGCGAGGCACGCACTATGGGGAAGCTCGGAAACCAACGAAAGGGGTGAGTCTCTTTTTGATAATATTATCTGCCGCAACATCACCATATGTAACAGAGGTAACACACCCACCTTTATATTCCCAAGCACAAGGGAATTTCAGGGATGGGAAGAGGTGTTAGACCTCACTTTACAGACAGAATTTAGTAGATATAAGGTTGAAAAGTGGATAGTGTCGAAACAAAATTCCTTTTCAGATCACAGGTACATTTTCTTCGAAATTTCGATTCCGATTAGCAAACCGGAACCGAAACGTAACCCCCGTAGAACAAACTGGGACAAATTCGGTAAGATTGTCTACTCGAAAGTTAGCAACAGAAGAATACGGGTACAAACCTCTACGACGACCCTGGACAAGGAAGTAGAGGACCTAACAAACATTCTAAACAATGCATATAAGGAAACATGCAAGGTTTCATACTCTAAGAAACAACACCCTTTATGGTGGACCAAAGAGCTTGGCACTCTAAGAAAGAGGGCAAGAAAAGCCTATAACTCCAGCTATGCTACCAAGGAATGGGAGCCATACAAAGAAGCACAAAAAGCATACAAAAAAGCGATATACGCAGCCAAGAAAGACTCTTGGAGGACTTACTGCGAATCGCTAGAAGGTATAAAAGACTCGGCTAGACTAAGCAAGGTCCTTGCTAAAGGGTATAACAGCCCAACTCTACTACACAAACAAGACGGATCAGCGACTACAACGGTGGAAGAATCCCTAGAGACACTAGTGGATACACACTTTCCAGGCAACCTTCGAGAAAAGCCAGCACCTACTGAAGGTCAGAGGGCTCATCAACCAACACACACAAGGGATATCATAACCATTGAAAGAATCAACTGGGCGATAAACTCTTTCGACAAATATAAGAGTCCGGGGCCAGACGGCATTTTCCCGGCAATGCTTCAAGCAACACAGGTCAGCATCAGTAGGTGGCTGCAAGCCATTTACACGGCTTGCATCAGACTAACACACATACCGCTTCTATGGAAGGAAGCCAAAGTTGTATTTATACCAAAACCAGGAAGAAGAGGTCATATCCTAGCAAAGGATTACAGGCCGATCAGCCTTACCTCATTCCTAATGAAAACGCTGGAACGAATGATCGATATTCATATCCGGGAAAACACCGAGAAGCAGCATCTATCGGACGCTCAGCATGCGTACCGAAAGGGCAGATCGACAGAAACGGCACTACACGAAGTAGTTTGCCACATAGAAAAATCGCTACATTTTAACCAATATACAATGGCCACCTTCTTAGATATAGAAGGTGCGTTCAATAATGTGAACGCCGAATCCATACTGAGCTCCCTCAACTCGATCGGCGTTGAAGGAGACATCAGAGCTTGGATCGGAGTTATGCTCACGAGCAGGACGATAACAGCCGAACTGAGTGGCACTTACCTCACACGCTTTGTGAAGAGAGGCACACCTCAGGGCGGGGTTCTATCGCCACTGCTCTGGCTCATCAACATGAACGACATATTGAGAGAACTCAATAGCGGAGGAGTAAAAGTAGTAGCCTACGCAGACGACGTAGTGTTGCTAGTATCAGGACCATTCCCAGATGTCATTAGTAATATAATGACGGGGGCCCTTAACCGACTAAATGAATGGGCAAAAACCTGCGGACTAGGTATAAACCCGAGTAAAACCGAACTGATGCTCTTCACGCGAAGAACAAAGATCCCAACATACAGCAAACCAAAAATAGATGGAATCGAACTCGAGCTATCGGATAAGGCTAAGTATCTAGGAGTGATACTAGACCCGAAGCTCTCGTGGAAACTGAACATCACGGAACGAGTAAGAAAGGCCAGCATAGCATTCTACTCGTGCAGGAAAATGTTTGGCAAAAACTGGGGTATACACCCTAAGATAATATTATGGCTTTACACAGCAGTGGTAAGGCCAATTCTCACATACGGGGCACTAGTCTGGTGGCCAGCCCTGACAAGAGCATACAATATTGCCAAGCTGACAAGAATACAAAGATCAGCTTGCGCAGGAGCTACAGGGGCATTAAGATCATGCCCGGCTGCCGCGTTGAACACTATTCTGGATATAATGCCGATAGAACTTTTCATAAAGGATACGGCAGCGCAGAGTGCGGCCAGACTGAAGGCAAGTAATTGCTGGAAAGGCTACCACACAGGGCACTGCCGTATCTTAGAGGACAACAACTATCTGGCAAAGAACAAGACGGATTATATGACAGCGGAGATAAGATTTGGAAACGGATTTACGACTACCTTTCCAACGAGGGAAGACTGGGAGAATGACAGAGTAACCGGACAAGATGAGGTATCACTCTACACTGACGGCTCCAAGATGGACTGTGGTGTAGGGGCTGGAATTTTCGCTGAAAGCTGGGGGATAGAATCGAAATTCCACCTCCCAGAATCAGCGACAGTTTTTCAGGCTGAGGTACTTGCTATTTTAGAAGCAGCCAAGCTTTCGATTCAGCAATGCCTCAGGAATACCAAGGTACGGATATACTCGGATAGCCAAGCGGCTATCAAATCTCTCGCAGCAGCAAGAACCAACTCGACACTAGTAGCCGATTGCAAGTCGGCTCTCAACATACTAGCAACAAACAACCATGTACAGATAACATGGGTGCCAGGGCACAATGATATACCAGGAAACGAAAAGGCGGATGAACTTGCACGAAAGGGGTCGGCAGACGACTCCTATATAACTAGTCTACCTGAATCCCTTAATACAGTCCAAGCAAGGATTCACGAACACTACAAAACACTAGCTAGTAAAAGTTGGTCAGAAAAGCAGGGTCTCAGGAGATCAAAGCTCTGCTGGCCAACCATCAATAGCAAGAGAACTCGAGAACTAATATCCAAAAGCAAAAGGGATATTAGAAGGATCACGGCACTCATCACAGGCCATTGGGCCATTGGCACGCAAGCCATGAAGATGGGGCTTCCGTACAATGCTAATTGCAGGAGCTGCAAAGAAACAGACACACAGGAGACACCTGAGCACATGATGTGTCATTGCCCAGCACTAAACCATATCAGGGCGAGATACTTCGGGGCGTATCAGCTGGAATCATTGGGAGAAATAGGAAAGCAGAGGATAACTGCAATCCTAGGTTTTCTAAATGATGCAGGCTGGTACTGAAGAGAACGCGGAGACAACAATTTACGAGGGTGTGGATCAAAACGGAGCTCAGCTCTACTTGGAGGCTCTCAGAGAGGATCTCACCACTTCTACCTACCATAGGTGTGTGTCTTTGCTTATTGTGTGTAGTATTGTGAAAGTAACTATTTACTTAGTAGAATTGACAATTTTTTGTGGTTGGGGACTGTTTGACAATTATAGCAGTTGATTTTACCAAGTTTTTTTTTGTGTGAATAATGTTATATTGATGCCTAGAAAACTTTGCATCAACCAACACAGCCAACGCGTCTTCTTTTGGCAGCATTGTGATCTCCAAACTTTTGTCAACAATGTTCTTGTAGCTCGTTGCAGTTGTTGGGGAAGTAACAGCTACGGCTTTAACTATTTTGGACGCATTAATATTACCACATTTCCTCAACTGGGTTTGAGTTGCAAATGCTAATTCCGGCAAAGGAGTACTCTCTCTTAAAGTTTTGGTTTTCTTTAATTTGGCGTCTACGCCAGATTCCCCAAAAGAAAGTTCCCTTCGGCCGCGCTTTGGCCTTTTTGACTTAAGGGGGGAGATACATATAGAACTGCAATTTTTGTATGTTTTTCATGACTTTTTTTAACCTATAAGGGATTGTGCTGGGAGTTCTTAACTTGGCATGTTGATTACATTGTTCTTATATAATTTTAACCAATTTTTATTTTTTTTTTTATCTTTTCAAATGGCGGTCGTGGGAATTTTCTTGTCAGGGTATATTGAAAAAAAGTAGGCCAGCTGCGGTTCGTCCACAGGTCGCTGTGTAGATCCGATTTTTATGAAACCAAGTTTATTTTGTTAAGAAATAATGTAGAAACTGTCTGAACCTAACTTACACAGAATATTTAAAAAACTCTGGTTGTGGCACTCTTTCAAAGTCAAAAGCCAATTTTTTCCATATTTTTGTTGTTGTTTTTGCCTAACAAAAAATACTTAAACGTACAAATTTCTACATAAAGTAGGTTCAGAAAGTGGGCAATTTTATTACAAACATTTCCGTAGAAGCATTACTTTTTGAGATACACGATCCGCAGCTGAGGAAAACATTGTTTCGAGAAAAACGCATTTAAAGTAGTCAAATATGTCTACTGCACATGGAAGGTGGGTGCAGTCATCCTGCTATAAGTTCCAAAATAGCTCGAATTTCTTCGTGAAACTTTCATGACACATTCTTAAAGACTTATTCTACCAATTTAAATAATAAAAAAAAAATTGAATTTTTATTTTTTCTATATGTATCTCCCCCCTTAAAAGAAATCTTTGACTCTAGCCATTCCGTGTAGATAACGACAAATCAAATGTGGATCCGACTTGATCTCAACCATCGAGACTTTAACCGACGGATGAAGTCATCCATTTCTCGCTCAAACTCTGCTAAATCTTCATCTGATGGATTAACAATATTCTTCACATATACTGATACGAAAGATAACTTCTCGCTGTAGGTCGTTTTGCCGCTGTCATTCATTACATTGTATAGCTGAAGGCGAGTGAATTCAGTTGAATTTGAAAGTTCTAAAATAGTGGCCGTGAAAACAAAATGGTAAAGGTCAGAAAAAATCTATAAAAACATATAAATTTATTACCGGTAACAAACAATCACTCTAGTTAAGGACCTGAAACACATATTACAAAGACACACATATATTCTACCTAATGGCGAATTGCACAATAAGACGTTCACTATAAACAAGAGTACACTAGTTAATACCCTGTTCTTCGTTTTCCATTTCTTGCCGAATTTAATTGAAGAATTAGAGACTATTTACTTTCTTTACTAAATCACAAGTGCCAAAAACAGCTGACCAAAAAAGCTGACTTAAGCAGATGAGCGACACAGCTGATCCAAACAGCTTACCAACACCTGACATTGAAAAAAAAACGTATTTTTTTGTGAAATACCGTGCAACTTTGAATTAAAATAACTGTCTTATTGCAGAGAGTTGCACGGAACCCTTTGGTTGGGATATAGGTACATATCTCAAGAATTTTTCAAAAAAATAGTTACGTTTGGTTACGTTTGAAGAAACTTTTGGCCCAATTTACTATAAACAAGAGAGAACGCTATAGTCGGGTTGGTGTCCCGACTATCTAATACCCGTCACTCGGCTAAAGGGAGTGCGATGGAGATGGAGATATGAACTTTGATCAGCAATAACTTTTTAACGAATGGTCCGATTTAAAAAATTTCTTCTACATTTCGATAGGTATTGATAAACACAACAAAACTGCATTTTTACTTTTCCGAAATATTTAAATTTTTAAAATCGTTTATTAACTATTGTGGGCGTTAGAGGGGGCGTGGCACCTTTTTGAAATAAACTTGCGCTGCGTAGGAGCTCCAAGAATCTTCATACCAAATACCAATCCTCTAGCATTTATAGTTTCCGAGATCTCAGCGTTCATACGGGACACCAACCCGACTATAGCGTTTTCTCTTGTTTTTTATAAAAATATTAAAAAATAAAAAAGTTTTAAAATCTGCAAAATTAGTTAAGGGTTTAAATTTATTATTCCCATTTTCAAAAAGATATTTTGGAATATTTTTATTGTAAAAATCCTCACTCAAAGTAAAAAAAAATATTAATTTTTCGTATTTTTGAAAACGAAAAAACAAAGTTTCGACTTTGGATTCACATTGTGAGGTTTCTTTAAGACCTAAGACCATAATTCTTTCACTTTCTAATGCAGATATTTATCTTCTTTAGCCACATATGACCCTCACTGCGCAACTCCAAAATTTGTATTTTGAATTAATCGTTTCTTTTGGGGTCGCTCACACCAGTGTGTGACGGTTGATTTTGAATGACGTTGGGAATAATTAAGGTATACTCTAGTTTACGGTTTTCACCACCGAATTTCACGAAAAAATTTTTCTCGATGGACCTCGAATTCTTAAGAATTTGCATGAAGAAATAAAGGCGCGGTCTGCCATGGTTTTCTGCTGTAAAAATACAGTTGGCTTTTCTACGTCTGGCTATAAAAAACATATGGGCATTTCCAGGGTGACGGACGCGACATTTTTTAACTTAAACTCTAAAAATAAGAGTGACGCAGAATACATTTTTTACTTCTTAATTTTTTGTTGGATAGCTTAGACGCTCTTGTATTTATGGTAAAAAAAATTAAGATTATCTGTCCCGCCAGTTCTTTTAAAAAAAAAATAAAATAAAATAAGTGAAATACGGGCGCGACAAAAAAAGAACTGCAATATTGAAAACTGCAATACTGAAAAACCATAAATTCTGCGAAACTAGAGGGCGTATTTTTTTGAATTTTTTTTCAGTATACCTGCTGGTAACCAAACACATCAAAGCAAGTTCGGTGTCAAAACATTCAGCGGTTTTTTTTCTAAAAATAAAAAAATATTATATCTTGGTTGAATAGAACCTCCTACTTTTGGAAATACCATTTTTTAACTAATTCTGAATTTCGAATACGATTTTATCAAAATCGGACGACTATATCATTTAGCTGCCATAGTTACGATCGGAAAATTAATGGGAATATAATAGGACATAAATTATTGCTTCGTTGGTTTTTATTGTATTCTCTTCTACTCTGAGATATGACACTTTTTAAATATTTTCGAATTTCGATTTTAATTTTATCAATATCGAACTACTAAATCATATATTGGGTTGGCAAGAAAGTCATGTCGTTTTTTTTAGTAATCGTTTTTAATCTAATTTATTTACGACTAATCAAGCACCAGGGTCACACTTTTTAGTATCGTTTTAAAGCTTATTGTCTTAGGTACTATCGATGAAAATTTGGTAATTATTCGATAACATTTGTGGAAGCTTTAGCAAATTATACATGGAGGATCAAAGTGAGCATTTTCGGCATATTTTGCTTTTTTACTTCCGAAAAGGAAAAAAAGCAGTCGAAGCTCGCGAAATATTGTGCGAAGTGTATGGTAAAGATGCCATGAGTGATCGCCAATGTCAGCGCTGGTTTTGCCAAATTCAGGCTTGGAGATTTTGGAGTTAACTCCAAAGACGCCCCACGTTCTGGTCGACCATCGGCCGTTTTTGACGAACAAATTCAGGCTTTGCTGGATAAAAACAGGCGTTATTCAACGCGGGAGATATCAGAGAAGCTCAGTGTGTCGCATACAACGGTTGAAAACCATTTGAAGCAAGCTCGATGTTTGGGTTCCGCATCATTTAAAGGAAATTCACCTTACTAAGCGTATCAATATCTGCTATTCTCTGCTGCAACGGATTAAAAACGATCCTTTTTTGAAGCGGATCATTACTGGCGACGAAAAGTGGATTGTTTACAATAAGGTCCATCAGAGGAAAGTTATGCTGTCTGTTTGGTGGAATTGGAAGGGTGTAGTGCACTCTGAGCTGCTGGGACGGAATGAAACCATCAATTCAGATGTGTACTGTCGCTAGCTATCCAATTTGGCGGAAAAAATTAAAGAAAAGGAGCCGGCACTAGCTAATCGCAAGGGTATAGTCTTTCACCATGACAACGCTAGGCCCCACACATCTTTGGTCACTCGGCACACATCCACCTTATAGTCCGGACTTAGCACCTTCAGATTACCATTTGTTTCGCTCTCTTCAAAACTCTTTGAATGGTAAAAACTTTGATTCAGATGAGGCTGTCGAAAACCACTTGTCTCGATTCTTTGCTGAAAAAGACCAAAAGTTCTTCGAGCGCGGAATTATGCAGCTGCCCGAGAGATGGTCATTAGTGGTCGAACAAAACGGCCAATACATAATTGATTAATTAAAAGTCCTGATATAAATAAATCATCTTTGAAAATATTGAAAAAAACGACATGACTTTCTTGCCAACCAAAAGCTGCCATAGCACACTGGTCCCAATCCTAACTAATATAAGTGTTCCAATAAAAAATGGGTCAGTGGTAAATTCATACCAGAGCGGATTGACATAAAAATCTAGAAAAATCAACATAATTCTGAAATAATTAGGATACGTGTGTGAGGTACAAATTAAAAAAATAAACAACCCCAAAGTGCCCCAAAATTCGATTCGTTTTTTTTTTTAATTCTTTCTTTTGCCATTTCTCTGTTATAAATGTTGTTAAAATGGTTTAAAAAAATTATGATCATAATCTTATGGCATAGCCGCAACTAACTGCATTTAAATTTTTTGGAAATTCAGCCTCCTTAACCAAGTCGCCAATATTTTCCAATTTTGTTGTGTGTGACGTCACGGCCTCCACATATGTATGTATGTATGTTCTGCTGGCGCACTTTGCATTAAGTCGTAAATGTTTATATGTAGCATTTTAAGTGTGACCGCGCAAGGGGAAAAATGAAAATACCAGTCACAAAAAATTTAAAATGCGCGGTTAAAAAATCGATTATATCGCAAATCTTTTCTTTTGTTTTCAAATATTAAGTTATCTACAAACTTTGGATTTGTAAAAAACAAAAATAAACAATGATTCGCTCTGCTATGTACACACACATGCTCAAAATATGTATATCCAAAAAAACAAGATAATACTGATATCCTTTTGCTAAAAGAATATTTAATTTACATTTCCACAACAGATTTAAGACATTTTGTAACCGATTTCTGTGATGTAAAACTCAAATCGCATTGATAATATTAAAAGAACATTAAATATTCAAACCAATTGATTCTCACGCTCTTTATTACACGTGCCTCATATTGTTTAAACAAATGCAAATGTTTAAACAATTTGATTCACGGCGTTCCCACCTGTCTTCCAAACTAATATAAGTGCTCCAATAAAAAATGGGTCAGTGGTAAATTCCTACCAGAGCGGATTGACAAAAAAATCTAGAAAAATCAACATAATTCTGAAATAATTAGGAGACGTGTGTGAGGTACAAATTAAAACAATAAACGACCCCAAAGTGCCCCAAAATTCGATTCGTTTTTTTTTTAATTCTTTCTTTTGCCATTTCTCTGTTATAAATGTTGTTAAAATGGTTTAAAAAAATTATGATCATAATTTTATGGCATAGCCGCAACTAACTGCATTTAAATTTTTTTGGAAATTCAGCCTCCTTAACCAAGTCCCCAATATTTTCCAATTTTGTTGTGAGTGACGTCACGGCCTCCACATATGTATATATGTATGTTCTGCTGGCGCACTTTGCATTAAGTCGTAAATGTGTGTATGTAGCATTTTAAGTGTGACCGCGCAAGGGGAAAAATGAAAATATCAGTCACAAAAAATTTAAAATGCGGGTTCAAAAATCGATTATATCGCAAATCTTTTCTTTTATTTTCAAATGTTGAGTTATCGACAAACTTTGGATTTGTAAAAAACAAAAATAAACAATGATTCGCTCTGCTATGTACAGTGTACATAACGTTTGAACCAATAGAGATAATTGAATGATGTAAACGGCTTATGATTGATAATTGTTCTGCCTTTAAAATGAGTGTTTGAGAAAGGAAGTGAGCGTGGCTTTAATTTTTAAAATTAAATTTAAAAAAAAAATTTTTTGTAAAAAATATATATTGTTAGCCGGTTCGAGGTCAGGATTTTGAAAAACAACACAATTTTAATATTGGTTATTTGTCGATATATTTCGTCTGGTCTTCGGCAAACCGTCTTCAGGACAACTATAAAACGATTTTAATATTCTTAGTAAACAAAAAACCATTTACATTAAACTACATTTAATTTACAAGTCAGCGTCCGGTGGCGTGGAGTTGTTAACTAACTTTTGTTTCCCTAGTAAATGTCTATATAAATGAGCGCAATTGTCAGTGTCCGATTTGTAGTTCATCCGTATGTCTGTAGGTGTGTTTATTAGAGCCCTGCATGGGTATCAGGGTTCGGAAAACTATACATATGTATAGTACATGAAAATTTCTAACGCACAGTATACTATTCCTTGTGTATTATACATGTGTGAAATAAAATGTGAAGTATTCTATTTAAATAAAAGACACGAGAAAAATACATGTATTTTATTCTGACATGTACAATACGTCGTGTACTTTATTTCTGACGTGTACGAAATAATTTCGATTTCGTACATCTCTGTTTTGTTTATACTTAACAGTAAAATTAACATTTTCCATACCATATATAAATGATCATATCTCCTAAAGTGGTTCATCCTTTATGATAAAGCGCCATTGATGTTATACGAGTAAATATGTACAATGGCCATCATCTTCTGAAGAATTTGCGGATTTTCATTTTTTTTTATAAAGCGCCATGGGAATGCTGTTATTCAAGTAAATATATAAATGACCATCATCTCCTCAAGAATTCGCTTTTTTTTATCTTGTATGATAACGCCTCTAAGTGATAGTGTCTTAAGAGTAATATACAAGTGACCAATATCTCCTAAAGAATTCGCGGTTTTTACTCTTGTATAATAAAGCCTCTAAGTAATGGTGTTATACGAGCAAATATATAAATGACCATCATCTCCTAGACAATTCGCGGTTTTTACATTTTGGTTTTACATTGGGTTAATAAGTATGTTAAGTGTTAACATAACAGTGATGTACGAAATCGAAATTATTTCGTACACGTCAGAAATAAAGTACACGACGTATTGTACATGTCAGAATAAAATACATGTATTTTTTTCGTGTATTTTATTTAAATAGAATACTTTACATTTTATTTCACACATGTATAATACACAAGGAATAGTATACTGTGCGTATCAATCATTTTCAAGTAAAATACATTTGTATAGTACATTGTGTGTTATTTTCCGAACCCTGATGGGTATACAAAATGGGTTATTTGGGTACCCAAACCAAATTTCAGGTCAAGTAGGTCAGGCTTTCTTCTAAAATATTACCTACCCAACCTGACCCCAAAATTTTCAGGTCGTTTGGGTTTGGGTAAAATTTTACCCATTTACCCAAACCCAAACGACCCAAGTCAAATGGGTTTCAAGTAGATCAGTTCGGGTTTAAGGTTACCCAAATAACTTTTATAAAAAAATCAATTTTTAAATAAGACCATGATCAGAATTTTCACAGGTCATCGACCCGTCGTGAATTCTTAAAGCCAAGATGGTTATTTGTGTATAATATTTAAAATTAAAGGATACGATATATTGAAATTTGTTTCAAATTCTTCCGCCCATGCGAATTCGTGTGGTCTTTAAATATTACAAATGTATGATCCACAAAAACATATTCTCTTGTTCTAAAGAATTCGCGGTCTTTGAAAAATCGATATAGAATATATCATTAGGTTTATTTAGTTAAGTTATGTATGATCCACCCAAATGTATTTGGGTAGCCTTAAACCCGAACTGATATTCTTGAAACCCATTTGACTTGGGTCGTTTGGGTTTGGGTATTTGGGTTTTGGTAAAAATTGACTCATTTACCCAAATACCCAAGCCCAAACGACCCAAGTCAAATGAGTTTCAAGTAGGTCGGTTGGGTTTAAGGTTTGACAAACAAGTCAGGTTACTTGTGCAGGGCTCTAGTAAATATATTATAATTGTTCAAGATGCATTATTTAGTTTGAAAGTTGAAGATTGGTAGGGCGGGAGGGGATTGGGGATTGAGGGAATGTTTACCAAAGTTATTTTATATATATTTAAAATTTATTGGATATATTGGCCCAATTTTCATGGATATTTTGTAAATTTTTGTCCCAGATTTGTAAATTAATAGGAATTATCTGCAAGGGTATATAAGCTTCGGCTGGCCGAAGCTAGCTTCCTTTCTTGTTTTAATTAAAATTATTTAGGTATGTACATTAGGGTGGACTTATTTTGTATGAAATTTGAAAGCCCATGCTCTCACCCCTTCGTATATTGCCTTTTTGTATCCTTAAAACATAAAAGAAAGAAAAAATACAAAATAACACTAGTTTACAAAAAAAAATCGACTTGAAGACAACCTTAATTTTCTGGTAAAGAACATCTCCCTGATTAAGAAATGGGCACTTATAATTTTTTTTATGATGTCAATTTTTTTTAAGTGTAAAAAACGTTTTTGGCCCTTTTTTATTTTTTAACTTATGTTCTGGTAAACCGATTTTGATCATCTTAGACTTATTTTACAGGTAATAGAATGACCTTTAACTTTCTTATTCACAGCATTGAGTTCCAGTCATTAGTTTAGAAGCTACACCGCGTCAAAGTCTAAAAAAAGGGAACAAATTCAATTTGGACAGGCATAAATCCGATCATTAAAAATACACGCCTAAAAACCGAAATTAGTTTTATAACTTCTTCTGGTAGATTGTTCTTTGACAAAAAAAATAAGCTAATGATCATTTGAATCCACCAGCAAATGCACTTTATATGAATATTTTGAGTTTGGGACAACGGTGATTTTTTCGCCGTTTACAGCTGTTAACTGAGACAACAGGGCCTTAACATGGCTTTAACAGGACTGTAATACCCATTTACTCAGCTTGAAAAATCTATATAAAATGGAACGCATGGTTGATTTTTGAGCTGATGGTCTTATTATTTTGCTTAAAGTCCAATCTCTAAGAATAAACTATAAAACTAATTTCGGTATTTAGGCGTGTATTTTTAATGATCGGATTTATGCCTGTCCAAATTGAATTTTTTCCCTTTTTTAGACTTTGACGCGGTGTAGCTTCTAAACTAATGACTGGAACTCAATGCTGTGAATAAGAAAGTTAAAGGTCATTCTATTACCTGTAAAATAAGTCTAAGATGATCAAAATCGGTTTACCAGAACAGAAGATAGAAAATAAAAAAGGGCCAAAAACGTTTTTTACACTTAAAAAAAAATTGACATCATAAAAAAAATTATAAGTGCCCATTTCTTAATCAGGGAGATGTTCTTTACCAGAAAATTAAGGTTGTCTTCAAGTAGGGCGAAGTCGATTTTTTTTTGTAAACTAGTGTAATTAGTTTTAGGCGGTGCGCGACGGCTTTAAAGTTCATTACACACATTTCAGATTCATCTAGATGCCGTAGACGTGATTTTTTACTTTAACAAAGTTTCAAAAAGTATCTAAATCACTTTCCCAACAAAGCACTATGGTCCAAAAATCGATTTTTTTGGCATAAATTCTAAAAATTAAGTTACAGATTTTAAAATTGTCACATTTCGTTTTTTTGAAACGAATACCATGCAAACAAATTTTGAAGTCTGTGCGACCACGCCCTCTCTTGCCTCCCATACAAGCAAATTCATAATAAAACACGGTGTTATACAATTTAACCTTTATTTATTTACATTGATGAAATCTTAAAAATACTATTTGCTATAAATACTCAGTGCTCTAAATGTGCTCTCAAAAAAATTCTTTCACGCGAGAATTCTGAGAAAAAGGACATTAAATTTGGAAAAATTTTGTTTTTGGAACACTTTAAACCTGTTTTACAGACGAACGGATTCTTGGTTTGTAATGCTGTCAAAATATTTAAAAGGTGCAACTCTGTATCTTTCAAACCCCACACTCAAAATATTTGTTGTAATTTTTTTAACGGAATTATAAGCTAAAGAAGACATATCCTTTTGTTTGTCTTATGAATGCTTAACAAAAAAGGATTCAAAATAACTACATTTTTTTATTTATTTCTGATGTTTTATCATCGTCTAAGTGGTAATTGGTCATTTTAACACAAATCTAATCCGAAAAAAATTTAATTTTCGATTGTTGCTGCGCCAAATATTCTAGAGATCGCTACGAAGAAACTTTAAGGTCCCTGAATATTGTGGAATTTCGTGAAAAGGGGGACGAACGGGGAAAAGGTGTTAATTAGAGATGAAAAACGACATATATATGTACAAACTGGCGTACTTAGTTTTTGTGGGCAGACGTCGATTCGTTAGTTATATTCCACGAAACACAGGGAAAAAATGTTAAAATGCAAGTTAATGCAAGTGTTGCCAGACATTCGAGCGTTGTCAATCTGGCTCCACTCTTCATTCGAAAACAGCTGATTCAATTTATTCTAAAAACAAGAAAGGAAGCTAGCTTCGGCCAGCCGAAGCTTATATACCCTTGCAGATAATTCCTATTCATCACTAATTTTCCGATCGTTCCTATGGCAGCTATATGATATAGTAGTTCGATATTGATCAAATTAAAATCGAAATTCGAAAACATTTTAAAAGAGTCATATTCCAGAGTGGAAGAGAATACGATAAAAACCAACGAAGCAATAATTTATTTCCTATTATATTCCCATTAATTTTCCGATCGTTCCTATGGTAGCTATATGATATAGTCGTCCGATTTTGATAAAAAATTTTTCGAAATTCAGAATTAGATAAAAAATGGTATTTCCAAAAGTAGGGGGTATTATGTTCAAAAACACCCAAGATATAATTTTTTTACATTTTTTTTCCCGATTATTCCTATGGGAGCTATATGATATAGTTGTCCGATCCGGCTCGTTCCGACTTATATACTACCTGCAATAGATATAAGGCTTTTGGGAAAGTTTTAGCCCGATAGCTTTAAAACTGAGAGACTAGTTTGCGTAGAAACAGACGGACGGACAGACGGACGGACAGACGGACAGACGGACATGGCTAGATCGACTCGTCTAGTGATGCTGATCAAGAATATATATACTTTATAAGGTCGGAAACGTCTCCTTCACTGCGTTGCAAACTTCTGACTGAAATCATAATACCCTCTGCAAGGGTATAATGAATTCCCGAGCGATTTATCGTGCGAACTTATCTACGCAAATATCAAGGCCAAAGAAATTACTTCGTACATAACAGTGATGAATTTTTTTTAAAGGTTTCGCTTGTGTAAAAGCTCGGCTCTATTTGTTTTGCAAAAAATTGTTTTGCGACCTGAATCTAAAGTAAAGAAGTAAGTGCAATCATTTGGTTTAACTAATTCCATATAATCAAAAACCATTATTACAGGGAAACGACAATACAGCCATGGGTTAAGCTTCTAATAGCACTTAGATTCTATGCAAGCGGCAGTTTTCTTATAACTGTTCTACAAGAATTGTCTCCTGTTTATCGGCATAATTTTTACCGCGAGTTTTTTTTTTCTTCCGACCTTGGTTATTTATTAGTTTGAAATTTTGTTTATATTATCAGATGTTAGTGGGACTGTATTATGGTATTTTTCGATAGTTTTTCGACTAATTTTTGACAATTAGTTAACTTTTCTGTTTTGGGGTTGCCACCTTGTCTCAAATTAGTTCGCCTTTTATTTTGACTTTTAAATGACGGACGAGAAAACCAAACCCGATTTACCGCCTGAATAAATTTATCCTTCCATTAGCTAAATTCTACTTTGCAGGACGGACGAGAAAACGGCCCTTAATATTACATACCTTGATCTTTCATTTCCATAATTTATTTAATTTAGTCCTGACAGAAAAGATATTTTTTTTTGCTCAAACGTAAAGAAAATATTCTTGCGCCAATTTCTTAGTCCTAAGCAGCTGATCGATTGTGTACTTTTGAAAGCTCATAAAAAGCGTTAGTGAAGCTTTGAAATCTTTTTTTTTAAGTTTGTATATGTATGATCTATTAACTTTAAGAATTTAAAATCCAAAATACAAAACATTAACATAAAAATTTCGACTTTATGCCAAAAAATCGGCCGCTCGGACCATAGTGCAAAGGATGAAGTTGTTGATAAAATTCGATTCCCTGGGAGACAAACACAACTTAAAAATATTAGTCAATATCGTTATAACCTAAGCCAGCATTACTTTGACCATAACTTTTATTGCCGAACGCAAAAGTGATAGTATTTCTTAAAAATTAAAATATAGAATATCTATTTTAGTGTGAGTCACACAAAAAAAAAAACATGGTGGGTCGGGGATCGAACTCGGTCCTTTTTGTTCGGAGACAGAAGCTCTACAGGCTAGGCTACGTCCAACTTTGAAAAGTGATGAAATAAACTTCTACTTGACTCTTTTATTTGAGCGGAACACAAAAGTTGACAAGTTAAGGAAGGAAAAAAATATTACCATTCGTATAAGCTATTTTACTGAAACTTTGGGACCGTTGCGCACCGCCTAAACGTTAAAATAATTTTTTTTGTTTTTGCATACATTTATTAGAAACAGAAACCTACCATTTCAGATGCTGAGCTCAATCGACCTTATAAAAGTCCACCCTAATGTACATACATATGTATGTATGTATGCAAATCAATTATAAATTATAGTTATAGTTTATATTATAAACTTTATAATGCCACTTACCTGACATTCAATGCACATGTAAAATATTCTTTTGCGCCAATTACAAATTGTCTATGCACAAATTTAAGCGCGGTTCGCCCTTCGATTGACAGTCAAAATATACAAAATGAAACGGCATACACATGTCGCTGCGTCACAAAAATAATTCCGGTTAAATTTTGGTTTCTAGCTGAACACAACGACTAAGCGCAAAAGAGAATAACAGACCGGCCGAAATTTGTAACTGCTAGCGTCGAGTGTAGGCAGATTATAAGACAAAGAAAGAGAGCGCGATATATAAATATCGACTACTCTTTCTTGCACGTCGCGACGTGGCGCCTTTTGGCTTTTTTTGGTAATAAATCATAACGTTTGAACCAATAGAGATAATTGAATGATGTAAACGGCTTATGATAGATAATTGTTCTGCCTTTAAAATGAGTGTTTGAGAAAGGGTGTGGCTTTAATTTTAAATTAAATTTAAAAAAAAATTTTTTGTAAAAAATATATATATTGTTAGCCGGCTCGAGTTCAGGATTTTGAAAAACAACACAATTTTAATATTGGTTATTTGTCGATATATTTCGGCTGGTCTTCGGCAAACCGTCTTCAGGACAACTATAAAAGTACACAACGATTTTAATATTCTTAGTAAACAAAAAACCATTTACATTTAACTACATTTAATTTACACGTCAGCCTCCGGTGGCGTGGAGTTGTTAACTAATTTTTGTTTCCCTAGTAAATCTCTTAAAGATTATACAATGAAAGACCGGTTTTTAAGGGGATACGACCACAGCCCAAACCGTAAGAGCTAGAGCAGCCAAATTTTTTCACAGTATTCCATTGGGGGCGTTGGCGCCCACTAAGGTCCGAAATGCCCCCAGAGGCCCCAAACAGCTCCAACATCCATATTTTGAGCATAAAAAAATGTGATTATAATCAATTATTATAAATAATTATTTAATGCTTAACTTCTAAAGTGGTTGGAATTCCGAAATTTGGATATTGGAGAATTTTAAGTTTTGAAAAGGCCTAATTGGAAATCTAAAAGAATATTAACTTTTCGATTTTCAAAATCTAAACCGCTGCTCCGATCAAGATGATTTTTGAACCATTAGTTATTCTATGGCCCAAATGCTTAAGTTTAATTTTTCAAGTTTTTAACATTTTATTTAAGTATTTTTAATGAATTTATTCAGATTTTGTAAGTTATTGCGTTGCATTTTGTGGGAGCCTGCCGAGAGAGCGAAACCCAGAGAGCGGATGCCAAGAGAGCGACGGCCGAGAGAGCAACAGCCAAAAAAACTGATGAGGGGAGGGGTAGTGCTGTGAGAAAAAGGGGTGGGGATAAGGGCAATTTAAGTTAATATTTGTTTTGGATTTTAAAGTAGTAGTCAGTTCTGTGGATCAAATGCTTAGGTTTTATTTTTCAAAAAGTATTTTTCATTTTGTAGCAGAAGTAAGAGCCTTATTTAATTTCCACCATGGAAGAAGATAAAAAATTACTACGAATTCTGTAAACAAAGCCAAAATGTTTCCAAGTTAATTATTAATCTTAAGATTCGAACTTTTGACCAAATACGTATGTATGTACATATGCATATTTGGATATTTTTTGATTTGTACAATACAATACTATCTAATACCCGTCACTCGGCTAAAGGGAGTGCGAGGGAGATGGATATATAAACTTTGATGAGCCATAACTTTTTAACGAATGGTCCGATTTAAAAAATTTCTTCAACATTTCGATAGGTATTTATAGGTATAAGCACAACAAAACTGCGTTTTTACTTTTCCGAAATATTTAAATTTTTAAAATCGTATATAAGCGATTGTGGGCGTTAGAGGGGGCGTGGCACCTTCTTGAAACAAACTTGCGCTGCGTAGGAACTCCAAGAATCTTCATGCCAAATAACAATCCTCTAGCTTTTATAGTTCCCGAGATCTCAGCGTTCATACGGACGGACAGACGGACAGACAGACATGGCTAGATCGACTCGGCTAGTGATCCTGATCAAGAATATATATACTTTATGGGGTCGGAAACGCTTCCTTCTATCTGTTACATACTTTTGCACGAATACAATATACCCTTTTATTCTACGAGTAACGGGTATAATTATTCATTTCCTTTCAGCCAATGCAAAATTTGACGAGTTTAAAATTAATAATTTTTAATCAAATGTGGAATCGGATAATAATAAGTTACTTCGCTACATTTGTATGTACATATGTTTTCGTTTCATTCAAAACAACAAATTTTAAAACAACAAATTACAATTTACAAACACGTATACATATTTGTGCGCAAATTAAAATTGCATTGATAGCATTGTAACTGATAGAAATGCCAAAAAATGCACTACTTTTACTTAGATCACATTCATTTATTATATAGCTCTGCTACAAGCCTTCTGATTCTCGCTCCTGAAGGATCTTCTTAAAAGGTTGTTTACACAAAGGTTTTCCAAACAACGCGCTAATAAGAAAGTCCTGACAACCGTACTCCAAACTAAATTTACGAAGTCGCTCCGGGTTAGCTAGTAAAATATATATATTATTAAGTAAAAAAAAATAAAAAGGGGCAAAAAATGTCCGCCTCGACCTGGGATTGAACACACGCTTCCGAATATCAGCGTACAAAACAAGTAATCCGTTCGAATTAGACCCCTAGGCTACCGATTGAACTGATTTCCTAAAATGTAAGGCGATTTTTTCTTAGTTTCAAAGAACAGAAAGTTTTTCTAAAAGTGGATTACGAGAGAAGTTGATCTACTCAGGGTAAGTTTTTCTTATTTTTTAGAAAAATATTTCTGAAAAATAAACATTTTTTCTGAATTTCAAGTCGATTTTCAAAGTATGGCGATTTTCTAAAATTTAGGGCGATTTTTTTTCTGAGTGTACTAAATAAGCGCAACTGTCATTAGAACCTGCTTTTCAGCTTATAAATATTTCTTTTTACTTGCACATTTTTAGGAATCCGGCCTGCCACTATCGCTATCTGTAAAAGTGCAAATCAACATGCACTTTAAGGACCTAACTAATTTTCCGACCGTCTCAAAGTTCAGTTATCTGACAACGCCAATGTTATGGTTCGAGATCGTACGTACACACACTAATCATTACGATAGTATGTAATAAGTTCATTCCTCATTTCAGATGATGACAAAGTTACCAGACTCCCTGGACTCGCGGTTCAACTTCTATTTAAATATTTTGCCGTTAGTCAACCCCTTAGGTTTTTGGACTGGCTTACTCCTGGGGATAAGTCTCCTAGGATATGCGATTACTAGGGCCACCCTGCATATGTCTAGAAATGCCCATCACTCGGTAAATATTTCCGAGGGAATATATGCTCGAGCGGATGTAAGCCAGAAACTAAAAGGTGGGGCCAAAACAAAAGTTTACAGCCCCTGCGAGATGAAGCTGATAGGTAATCTTTCGTATGTTAATCGGCACGCTATAGAAAGAGCCGTAATTGATTCAAAATTCCGCCAAATGCATCAAAAATCTACTTACGCTCTAGATATGGAACCAGCTCTGTTGGACGACAGGGAAAGCCCCGACGATAGGCACAACTACGACACTATTACTCTGAGCTGTATATCATCATCGTCTATTCCCAATGAAAAAGTAGGGCATTGCCATGATGATGACGATATATCCGTCGAGTGCCTTGCCAACAATCCTCTGGTCAGGAATTTTAAAAAAGGAAGCACAGATCCAGTAAAGCAACGGGTGACCCAAGATGGAATAAGGTCAATAGCTGACTTCTAGGTAAGCCAAAATTCATACACCTATGCAGAATTTAGATGCATTTAAAATCATATTTCAGGTTTTAATATGTTCCTTTATCAGTTATATGGTTTATGATATGATATTTGACAGTACAGTAATTTAAATTTTAAAATATTGACATTCCTCAGAAAGGAGAATTATTCCACCATAGCGAAGGTATCGCAAGGGGGTTTGTTAGTTATAAATACATTGCATCACTTAGGTTCTAAGATATACAGAAACACAGAGTCATACAATTTGTCTCCCATGCAAGGGATCAATAGGCTAGTGTTAGTAAAAATATAATGCTGGAACGGCAGGTAGCGGGGTTTGAGCTGGCGCTGGCTGTGGCTGCTGTTGACATCTTAGGGACTCAAGTGCAGGCGCTAACACTGCCTAAGCATTAAACTTAGTGTGTGCGAATCCAAAGTGTATTTTAGGGTGATGGAACCACAACCTTGTCACAGAGTTGATATACAAACATTTTTTTTTATACCCTTGCAGAGGGTATTATGATTTCAGTCAGAAGTTTGCAACGTAGTAAAGGAGACGTTTCCGACCCCATAAAGTATATATATTCTTGATCAGCATCACTAGACGAGTCGATCTAGCCATGTCCGTCTGTCCGTCCGTCTGTCCGTCTGTCCGTCTGTTTCTACGCAAACTAGTCTCTCAGTTTTAAAGCTATCGGGCTAAAACTTTCCCAAAAGTCTTATATCTATTGCAGGTAGTATATAAGTCGGAACAAGCCGGATCGGACAACTATATCATATAGCTCCCATAGGAATAATCGGGGAAAAAAATGTAAAAGAAATTTATTTTGGGTGTTTTTGAACCTAGAACCTCCTACTTTTGGATATGCCATTTTTTATCTAATTCTGAATTTCGAATACATTTTTTTTTAAATCGGACGACTATATCATATAGCTGCCATAGGAACGATCGAAAAATTAATGGGAATATTATAGGAAATAAATTATTGCTTCGTTGACTTTTATTGTATTCTCTTCTACTCTGGGATATGAGACTTTTTAAATGTTTTCGAATTTCGATTTCAATTTTATCAATATCGAACTACTATATCATATAGCTGCCATAGGAACGATCGGAAAATTAGTGATTAATAGGAATTATCTGCAAGGGTATATAAGCTTCGGCTGGCCAAAGCTAGCTTCCTTTCTTGTTTTTTAAAAACTTTAATTTTTTTTTGTTTTTTTAGTTTTTAAAAATTAAAACATAAAAAAAAAACTAAACAAAACAACATTTACAAACAGGGACCGTAATCATTATAAGTGAAAAAATAAAAATCTCCATTTAATAATTATTTTGTAACCGAAAAAAAATATCGCTCAGAAATAATGATTATTATGTGAGCGATATTATTTCGCTTAAAATATCACTCAAAGTGCGATTGCAGCCGCCCTGTGTTTTTAAAAGTTTGTTGTTGTCCTTTTTCTTATCCAGTTAGTCTAATAGTACACTTATAATCAATAAAATATTACCAGAAGAAGATAAATTACAACAAGAAACCTTTAAAAACACAGGGCGGCAACACTACTACTATTTTGACCGCAGCTGTATGATTTTAAGTTTTTTAACTATGTTTTCTAAAATTTGTTTCTCCCTTAATAAAAATCCTAAAATTATTCTAAGTATGGGGTTTGAAAGATAAAGAGTGTATCTTTTAAAAAACTTTAACATTGAATCAAACCATAAATCCAGTTGCCTCTGAGAGCTCCGGAAAGTTGGCAAATTTCAGCATTTTTCGAACTTTGAGGTCCGTTTGCTAAGAATCCTTGCGTCGGGGAACTTTTTGGAAAACGCAGTTTAACTTGGGAATTCGTAAAGAATCCAAAAATATAGCATCCATCGAGGTAAATTTTTGATGCTGCATAGTGTAATTATTAAATGGAGGTTTTTATTTTTTACTCAAAATAAATAATCATTATTTTCGGTCCCTGTTTACAAAAAACATTTTTTTGGTTTAAAACCCCAATTTTTTTTAATACTTTTTAAAAATTACAACATAAAAAGAAACTAAAAACTTTTTAAAAAAAGTTTTTTTTGTCGGAAAAAAATGGATTTGTTTTTAAATTCTGACTTTGCCGATTTGTAAGTACGCCTCTGCCACGCCCACTCCCTGTCTCAAGGAATAATTTGAAAGGTGGATCAATTACACTACGCAGCATCAAAAATGTACCTCGATGGATGCTATATTTTTGGATTCGTTACGAATTCTTAAGTTAAACCGCGTTTTTCAAAAAGTTCCCCGACGCAAGGATTCTTAGCAAAAGGACCTTAAAGTATGAAAAATGCTGAAATTGGCCAACTTTCCGGAGCTCTCAGAGGCAAACGGATTCATGGCTTGATTTGATGTTAAAGTTTTTTAAAAGATACACTCTTTATCTTTCAAACCCCATACTTAGTAGTGTTGCCGCCCTGCGTTTTTAACAAACAACAAACTTTTAAAAACACAGGGCGGCAACACTACTACTATTTTGACCGCAGCTGTACGCTTTTATGTTTTTTGACTATGTTTTCTAAAATTGGTTTCTCCCTTAAAAAAAATCCTAAAATTATTCTAAGTATGGGGTTTGAAAGATATGGGGTTTGAAAGATAAAGAGTGTATCTTTTAAAAAACTTTAACATCAAATCAAACCATCAATCCGTTTGCCTCTGAGAGCTCCGGAAAGTTGGCCAATTTCAGCATTTTTCGAACTTTGAGGTCCTTTTGCTAAGAATCCTTGCGTCGGGGAACTTTTTGGAAAACGCAGTTTAACTTGGGAATTCGTAAAGAATCCAAAAATATATCATCCATCGAGGTAAATTTAAAAAGCATTAAAAATGCTGCACAGTGTTATCTATCATTTGCCGTTTACATCATTCAATTATCTTCACTGGTTCAAAAGTTATGATTTATTACCAAAAAAAAGTCAAAAGACGCCACTGTGCGACGCTGCAAAGATGAACGACGGTTCCATTGCAAGCACCAGTAGGGCTCAGAAAGGGCTCCAGAAAGACTGTCGTAAACGCCTCCGCTATGCGCGCATCTGCGCAAAACCAGCGGTAGTCGCAGCAAAGTCGATCGGGTCACACGCTGGTGTCAAAAAAATTCACGTACGCAGAGAGACGGACTGCCGCCCAAACCTTGCGCTCACATGCCAGAAGCAATGTCGCCACGCCTTCGCCCGAATGGCTAAAGAAGGTAGAGTGGGTAAGGACGGTTTTCCCAAACTATGGGGCTTCTCCTGGCCCCAACCAGAAGGTGCTCAGGTGAAGAGACAACGCTCCATATAGCTGCTCGGTCCGTCGGCGAAGAGATCGAAGATCCAGCCGTCGGTCTCCTTTGCCGAGATCACCAAAGATCGGGTCCTACTTGGACTCATAGACAGGGGAAATCCGGAGAACAGGATCCCCAGGAACAAATGGAAGGCGGTTGAGTCCCAGCTGTCTCTTATATGCCTGCGTATGGTACGCGAGAAGCCCGGTATATCGCCTTGCTGTATGGACGCGGGCTGGTACCAGGGTAAAAGCGTAAAAGTAGTGGCCTGCGACAATCAGCGATCAGCTGACCTATATAAACAGGCGACGGCAAAGCTCGGAGCGGTGTAAGAAGGGGCCAACATAGTCGCACTAGATTGGTGTGACGTCCCCAGTAGACCCCGAGCCAGAATTTGGCTCCCAGCAGCATTTAAATCACCGGAGGACATTCTATATATGCTGCAAGAATGCAACCCACATCTCCCCACAAAAGACTGGGAAGTCGTTAAGGTGGAGGAGCATGCTGGTGATGTAAACCAAGCGATCGTGGTGCTGAATAAGGAGTTGGTCGCTCCCATAGAGGCTGCTCGGGGAGTGCTAAATTACGGTTTCAGCGCAATACATATCAAAATTTATAAAGGGGACTCTAATTCCACGGAAAGCCCTGCCGGCAACCCAGCTGAGCAAGTTCTTGCGGAGGAAGTTCAGGCCCCTGGTGTGCCGGAGGACGGCTACTCAACCGACTCGTCGCTGAGCAGAGAGATGCGAGCGCTGGGACCGGCAATCGATGAAGTGGACCTGAGCGATTTGGAGGCCGACGTTACTGTGGTGGAGGTTGCAGCTGGGGACGTCGGTAAAATTCGAACCTGCATTCGCAATTACAGCAACGGAGACAACACGGCAATAAGCCTGGAGCTGCAAAACGGCTCTATAAGGATGCTATCGGCCTACTTGTCTTTTGAATAGGTAGACCCCCCAGACGCGCTAGTCAGAGGACTGGTACAGGAATGTGAAGAGCTTAAGAAAGGTTTGGTGATAGGATGCGATGCAAACGCCCAGCATACTCAGTGGGGTTGCCCTATAAACAACGACAGAGGTGAGTCTTTATTTGATTTCATTCTAAATTCGAACTTATTTCTTTGTAATAGGGGCAATACCCCTACCTTTATAACAAAAACGTGCCAAACGATCATAAATCTAACCTTGGTATCAGAATCACTCATAAGCACAGTTACAAACTGGGCTGTCTCCGAGGAGCACTCATTCTCAGATCACAGGTTCATAGAGACAACTTTGTCCCTAGAGTCACCTACGCCGGTCAGCTTTGCCAACCCCTGGCGGGCAAACTGGAATAAGTACAAAGAAATTCTGTCGAGCTTCCTCCCAGGAGCTCTCAGGAGCTAGATAATATAGTAAAAAAATTCACAGAAGCATTTAACGCGGCTTTCACAGCTGCATGACCTTTAGAAAAACCAAGAGGAAAGAAAAAACCTCCTTGGTGGACCCAACAATTATCAGTCCTCAGAGCCAAATGCAGAAGCCTGTTCAACAGAGCGAAAGCTACAAATGAGGACATAAACTGGCAAAGCTACAAAAAGGAACTAGCCACATACAAAAAGGCCATTAGGAAGGAGAAGAGAACCGCATGGCAGAACTTCTGCTCAGATATTGAAAAGACTACTGATGCCGCAAGGCTCAGAAAAATACTCCCTAAGCCTAATCCTAGACGCTCACTTCCCAGGGAGCCTGCAAACAGGACATCCGCCAGGAAGACACACTGGAGAAGGAATAAACTTAAATGATTTAATTAATGATTTATTCTCCGAGAATAGTATAATCAAAAACAACAAAGTTTTCCAATTGAATTTTTAGTTCATATGACAGCATATAGGGGTGAGGTCTGTCATTTGGTACAATATACCTTTTACTCTACGAGTAACGGGTATAAAAAGGCTGGAATAGGGCGGGCCGAATAAGAACATTTTAGAGTGTAGGGGAGAGGTCTGTAAGTTGGAACACCCATTTTCTTAAAACTTTTCCACTAACAAAATTTTGTGTTAATTATACCCGTTACTCGTAGAGTAAAAGGGAATATTGTATTCGTGCAAAAGTATGTAACAGCTAGAAGGAAGCTTTTCCGACCCCATAAAGTATATATATTCTTGATCAGGATCACTAGCCGAATCGATCTAGCCATGTCTGTCTGTCCGTCTGTCCGTCTGTCTGTCCGTATGAACGCTGAGATCTCGGAAACTATGAAAGCTAGAAGATTGGCATTTTGCATGCAGATTCTAGGAGTTTATTTCAAAAAGGTGCCACGCCCCCTCTAACGCCCACGATAGGTTATATACGATTTGAAAAATTTTAATATATCGGAAAAGTAGGAATGCAGTTTTGTTGTGTTTATCAATACCTATCGAAATGTAGAAGAAATTTTGTAAATCGGACCATTCGTTTAAAACTTATGCCTGATCAAAGTTTTATCTCCCTCGCACTCCCTTTAGCTGAGTGACGAGTATTAGATAGTCGGGACACCAACCCGACTATACCGTTCTCTCTTGTTTTTATTTAAGGTCTTTTTTAATAACAAAACTTTTGATTTAAACTGTGACACTCGTGTACCATTTATCACCAAAAAAGTTTATTTTAACTTTTTTCAAAATTTTATAATAAATTAAGAACGTGCTTTAATTAAATTGGTAAAAGGTTTAAAATATATGTAATGAAAATATTAACAAATTAAAAAAGAATCCGATTAATTTGGCAGTCAGAAAAAAAGATATTGATTTCTCCCCGAAACTACGCATTTTGTGTAAGTTGGCACACTTTGAGAGTGTAAGTTGAGGCACCTAATTTTCATACAAAAAGGCCTCAGCCCGACAGAGGTCGCTTTCTGCCCAGTACATTTTTTTGCAATACGGGAAAATGTGATCGTTCAAAGAGCCTTTTAGTTTTAATTGTTATTTGGTTAATTAAAAATGGACGAACTAAAATTGATTAAAATAATATAAATAAATATTTGTTTTGATTACTTTTGGTGTGAGTTTTATTGACTTTAAAAAGTGTCCCAACATACAGGCCACTTTAAAAAAAAACAAGAGAGAACGGGTGCCCCGACTACCAGATACCCATTACTCAGCTAAAAGGAGTGCGAGGGAGATGGAGATATAAAACTTTGATCGGGCATAACTTTTTAACGAATGGTCCGATTAAAAAATTTCTTCTACATTGATAAACACAATAAAACTACATTTTACTTTTCCGAAATATTAAAATTTTTAAAATTGTTTATAAGCTATTGTGGGCGTAAGAGGGGGCGTGGCACCCTTTTGAAACAAACTTGCGCTGCGTAGGAACTCCTAGAATCTGCATACCAATCTTCTAGCTTTTATAATTTCCGAGATCTCAGCGTTCATCCGGACGGACAGACGTACATGGCTATATCGACTCGGCTAGTGACCCTGATCAAGAATATATATACTTTTCAGGGTCGAAAATGCTTCCTTCTAGCTGTTACATACTTTTGCACGAATACAATATACCCTTTTACTCTACGAGTAACGGGTATAAAAATAGTATTATTTTCTTATAGCATTTAAGTACTCACCAACATGGCAATATTGAGCATCACAACCTCATCGTCTTCACGACGACCACCTGACATTTCCTTTTGCCAAACCAAAGGATGACTGGGAGTGCTGGACATAGTATTATTTCTGTTGAAGGTGACGTTCTCGTGGGTCATAATCTCCCTGAATACCAAAATTAATAATTTGTAATTTTTGAGTAAATCCAACTTACTTGTATACATAGGGTCCAACTTGTTCCACTTTTAGCTTCTCTCGACCTGCTAGAAAGGCCTGGGCACTGGTTATGATAAACAGATAAATCTTGATATACAGATCGACTGGTGGCTTGGCCCACAGATGAAAGATTTCACCTCCATCCGTCATTATTAACTTCTGTTAATATTTAAAGGGAAGGGGGGGGGGGGGGGGGGGGATACATATAAAACAGAAAATGTTGCATGTTATTCATAATTTTGTTTAACCAATAAGGGATTGTGCTAGAATTTCGTGACTTCGCATGTTGATTACATCTTATATAATTTTAACCGCGCATTTTAAATTTTTTGTTGACTGTGGTATTTTTATTTTTCCCCTTGCACGGTCACACTTAAAATGCTACATACACACATTTACGACTTAATGCAAAGTGCGCCAGCAGAACATTCATACATACATATGTGGAGGCCGTGACGTCACACACAACAAAATTGGAAAATATTGGGGACTTGGTTAAGGAGGCTGAATTTTCAAAAAATTTAAATGCAGTTAGTTGCGGCTATGCCATAAGATTATGATCATAATTTTTTTAAACCATTTTAACAACATTTATAACAGAAAAATGGCAAAAGAAAGAATTTAAAAAAAAACGAATCGAATTTTGGGGAACTTTGGGGTCGTTTATTGTTTTAATTTGTACCTCACACGCGTCTCCTAATTATTTCAGAATTATGTCTAATTTTTCTAGATTTTTATGTCAATCCGCTCTGGTAGGAATTTACCACTGACCCCTTTTTTATTGGAACAATTATATTAGTTTAGATAGCAGGAAGATAGGTGGAGGGGGACGCCGTGAATCAAATTGTTTAAACATTTGCATTTCTTTAAACAATATGAGGCACATGTAATAAAGAGCGTGAGAATCAATTGGTTTGAATATTTAATGTTCTTTTAATATTATCAATGTGATTTGAATTTTAAATCACAAAAATCGGTTGCAAAATGTCTTAAATCTATTGTGGAAATGTTAATGAAATATTCTTTTAGCAAAAGGATATCAGTATTATCTTGAATTTAAATTTGAGCGAACCTCAATTCCTTAGTCAGCTGCAATGCACACACACAAACGTACACACGCATATATGTATCTAATGGCTGTGTGTGTAAAATATGCATTTTTTGATATATATATATTTCATGCGTATGTGTGTACATTGCAAAATTGTTTATTTTTGTTTTTTACAAATCCAAAGTTTGTCGATAACTCAACATTTGAAAACAAAAGAAAAGATTTGCGATATAATCGATTTTTTAACCGCGCATTTTAAATTTTTTGTGACTGGTATTTTCATTTTTCCCCTTGCGCGGTCACAGTTAAAATGCTACATACACACATTTACGACTTAATGAAAAATGCGCCAGCAGAACATACATACATACATATGTGGAGGCCGTGACGTCACACACAACAAAATTGGAAAATATTGGGGACTTGGTTAAGGAGGCTGAATTTCCAACAAATTTAAATGCAGTTAGTTGCGGCTATGCCATAAGATTATTATCATAATTTTTTTTAAACCATTTTAACAACATTTATAACAGAGAAATGGCAAAAGAAAGAATTAAAAAAAAAAACGAATCGAATTTTGGGGCACTTTGGGGTCGTTTATTGTTTTAATTTGTACCTCACACACGTCTCCTAATTATTTCAGAATTATGTTGATTTTTCTAGATTTTTATGTCAATCCGCTCTGGTAGGAATTTACCACTGACCCATTTTTTATTGGAGCGCTTATATAAGTTTAGATGAATGTGATCTAAGTAAAAGTAGTGCATTTTTATACTTTCTAAATCATCTTGATCGGAGCAGCGGTTTAGATTTTCAAAATCGAAAAGTTAATTTTAAATGTAACTCCCAAATTATGGGGGATATCGAAATTTCTTTTAGAATTCCAATTAGGCCTTTTCAAAACCTAAAATTCTGCAAAATCCAAATATCGAAATTCCAACCTCTTTTGAAGTTAAGCATTAAATAATCTAATTTTTTTTCGTAAAAATATGGATTTTGGAGCTGTTTGGGGCCTCTGGGGGGACATATCGGAAATCGGTCTTTCACTTTATAATCTTTAAGAGATTATGTTTCCTGTAACGTACTTGGAGGAAAAGTTACCTAGGAGTCAAGACAAATCGAGGTGGTTTTGGTTCAAACTCTGCCATCAAAAAAGCCTTAGGGGTTTCGAGGACATGTCAATTTATCAACACTGCTCCGCCGCAATATATAATTACAGATAAATCCATAGTTACAGGAAGCTGCAAACAAAATTTTGCCAACCTGTTAAGGTGATTTCTCAGCCGGACTAGGCGGTACCGTTCCATAGGTAAACGGATAATTTTAAGGGGAGTCTTCACCGTAGGATTCTATTTTATTGTCGAGGAAAAACGCGAAAGACGTTGGTTGCGTAGTCTTGAAGTCAAGGATTTCGTGTCGGAGGCGAAAAATCCACCGGGCTGGACCTTCGGACGAGGCCGAGCCGGAAAGTAATTGTGCGGGTGCCAGAGCCTTCTATTTCGTGTCGGAGGCGAAAGATCTTGATTTTGTGGGCGTCGGTTATTAAGAAGACGGGAAGGTTCGGTCGACCGGCCAGGACGGGTGTCCACGCGCAAGTCCCGTAACTACGAAAGAGGCGGCAAACTAAGTTAACGGATCAGGCGGGTGTCCACGCACAAATCCCAGAACTACTGGAGAAAAGGGGAGAATAGGTTATCGGATCGGGCGGGCCGTGTGTCCACGCACAGATCCCAGAACTAAGGGAGAAAAGGGAAGACTAAGCTAACGGATCGGCCGGGCGGGTGTCCACGCGCCAATTCCAAAACTACGAAGGAAGTGAGGAAACTAACGCGCCGAACGGGAAGGGGTCCCCATACAGGCCCAAATCAACTGTATGAATGGGTTAGATTTTCTTATCCGACTAAGAGAGAACACGACATGAGAGGTTCGATTATGTATTCGTTGCCATTTATTCACATTATTTTCACTCGAGTCCGCTAAACCGTTTTGGGCACATGAGAACCTAGTCGTACTAACCTCAGCTGGCCCGTCTTTTATGTATATTTATCCTTCTTTAGAAATCATCCGCGAATCACCGCGGAATACCCGAGATCAGTTGGCCGAGAATGCTTGTGTCAGGCATCGAGGTTGACCTGTCCTGCGATCTTCAACAGTGCTCGAGGAGCACACGTTATCTACGAAGCCTCGTTAAACCGTGACCGAATTACACGTCTTGCTAATTCCGCGATCCCGAGAGAAGAGAGGCAATCTGTTGTTCTTTGTCGTGTTCTTCCGCCTCCGTCCTAGCGGATATGCCTGCGTCGTTTGGCGTGGTCGCGGCCCGCTACGGCGTAGCGCTGAGAGCCTCTGCTTCTCCCAAAATTTCTCCTCGATTTCGCGGTATCAACGGTGGCGTCTACCCATTTTCATCCGAGCCCACCGTGTATCTTCAACGGCGGTTTGGTTGGGGTCGGGTCGCTGCTTTGCCCTTCTGCGCCGCACCCGAGTTCCGGTTGAGACGTCCTCAGCATCCCGAGGCATTCCGACGGCAGCACTCTATGGTTAGCACTCCTACTCGGCCACAATCCGCGATCCCTCGGCCACAATCCGCGATCCCTCGTCGTTCCCGTTCGTTACTCCTGGGGTGCCACTTCGAGTTGACTCGAGTTGCTCGGTAGCCATGTGGGTCAGCTGCTTCAGCGTCGTGAATTAGCTTAACTTCGAAGTATCGAGGAGGTAAAAAGAACCCCAGGAATTCCTTCCGGAAAGTTCCCTAAGAGGCGGTCTGTAGATGGCTAGTACGGGGAATCTCTTCCGGATTTATCCTTTACGTCGTCATCTTTTCCTCGAATGCGGCGATGAGGGCCAACGCATCTGAGCTACAATCAAACCGCAGGTTCCACTTGTGCATTTTCTCGGGGAGCAATTACTCCATCCATCCTGCCCCCGTGGGCCAGCGTACAAGCGAGCATCTACTGGCAACACCCTGGATGTGTCACTCGATGACGGGATGGGAGATCGATCGACGCAGCGTCGGAGGATTCCTTAGTATTCATCGTCTTTTATAATCCTGGTTTTCTGGGCGGACTTCCTTCTAAAATCCTTCTATTTCTTTCTGACGCCGGGTTTCGTCTCGACTCTCCGGGTGCTCGGGCGCCACTTGTAAGGATGCTTTCTCAGCCGGGGTACAGATCTCAGTCGGATCTGAGAGTCCTTTACAAGAAATTTGTAAATCACCGAAACACCGGATTGGGGGGTTCCGTTCAATAGGTGAACGGATTATTTTAAGGGTAGTCTTCACCGGAGGTTTCAATTTTTTTGTCGAGGAAAAGCGCGAACGACGTTAATTGCGTAGTCTTTGAGTCGTGAATTTCGCGCCGGAGGCGAAAAATTCACCGGGCTGGACCTTTGAACGAGGCCGAGCCGGGAAGTGATTTTACGGGCGTCGAAGCCTTATATTTTGCATCGGAGGCGAAAGATCCACAGGGCTGGACTTTCGGTCGAGGCCGAACCGGTAAGTGATTTTGTGGGCGTCGCACAGTGGCGCCTTGGGCCAAAAAAGTGCAATAATTCAATTTTTCGTGATTTTACGGGCGTCGAAGCCTTATATTTTGCATCGGAGGCGAAAGATCCAAAGGGCTGGATCTTCGGTCGAGGCCGAGCCGGTAGTGATTTTGTGGGCGTCGCACAGTGGCGCCTTGGGCCAAAAAACGTGCAATAATTCAATTTTTCGACTTTGGCCTAGAAAATTGCGACCCATACCAACGACAGGTAATTGATCCACTATTACAAATATGTAACCCTTTTTCAAATCAAAAAATGTTTGTAAAAGATATGCCCCTTCGAAGTTGAACAATTTTTCACTTTAAAAAAACACAATTTTTCGCACTTCCGGGGGGAATATCTTAAAAACTAGGTATCGAATAGCTTTGCCTGCAGTTTGCCAGTCGCATCTCTTAGTTATGCGTTATTTGCCAAACGTCCATTTTTTCCATATTTTTCAATTTTGATGGAAAATAAAAAAAAAACAAGAGAGAACGATATAGTCGGGTGCCCCGACTATCAGATACCCGTTACTCAGCTAAAGGGAGTGCGAGGGAGATGGAGATAAAACTTTGATCAGGCATAACTTTTTAACGAATGGTCCGATTTAAAAAATTTCATTTTGATAGGTATTGATAAACTCAACAAAACTGCATTTTTACTTTTCCGAAATATTTAAATTTTTAAAATCGTATATGAGCTATTGTGGGCGTGGCACCTTCTTGAAACAAACTTGCGCTGCGTAGGAACTCCAAGAATCTTCATGCCAAATACCAATCCTCTAGCTTTTATAGTTTCCGAGATCTCAGCGTTCATACGGACGGACAGACGGACATGGCTATATCGACTCGGCTAGTGACCCTGATCAAGAATATATATACTTTATAGGGTCGGAAATGCTTCCTTCTAGCTGTTACATACTTTTGCACGAATACAATATACCCTTTTACTCTACGAGTAACGGGTATAACAATTTAATACAATTTTTTTATACTTTCCTAAAACGTTATTTGGACTTTCTTCTTGATAATAGGAAAGTTGTAGCTGCGTCCGCGTGCGTCCGCGGTTTTAAGAGCCAAAAAGGTAAAAAAGTCATGGTCCCAGAAATTGCATAAGGCATATGGAATTAACAATGAAATAGTTAAAAGGTTGAGAACCATCTTAAATGTTTTAAACTGCAAGGAAGAGGTTAACTCTAAAAAATATGGAGAATATGCCTCAAAAACGGCATCACTTTTAGAGGAATTGTATCCACAAAAGAAATTGACCCCGACAGTCCATAAGATATTGGCGCATGGAAAAGAAATAATCGAATACCTGTGTTTGCCAATTTATAGAATGAAATATAAAAAAAACTCAATTTTTTTGTGTTTTTAGTAATTTTTTAAAATATATACATAAAAAAAGAAACTAAAAAAAACAAAAACTTTTTAAAAGTCTTTTTTGTCAGAAAAAAATGGATTTGTTTTTAAATTCTGACTTTGCCATTTGTAAGTACGCCTCTGCCACGCCCACTTCCTGTCTCAAGAAATAATTTTAAAGGTGGATCAATTATCTATCATTTGCCGTTTACATCATTTATCTCCACTGGTTCAAAATTTATGATCAATTACCAAAAAAAAGGCAAAAGGCGCCACTGTGCGTCGGTTATTAAGAGGACGGGAAGGTAAGGTTCGGTCGACCGGCCGGGACGGGTGTCTACGCGCAAGTCTCGTAACTACGAAAGAGGCGGGGAACTAAGTTAACGGATCAGGCAGGACGGGTTTCCACGCGCAAATCCCAAAACTACGGGAGAAATGGGAGGTTAGGTTAACGGGTCAGGCGCGTCGGGTGTCCACGCGCAAATCCCAAGACTACGGGAGAACTAGAACCACTAGAGCCCTGCACGAATTGATTCAATGAATTATTTTGCACTTTTTATATGTGAACGAATTTATTTGAGTTTTGAAATTAATAGAATTTGAATGAATTAGAATAAATGAATGAATGGCATGAATTTCAAAATAATTCAAGCGACATTCTCTTTTAAAGAAAAAGGGGCATTATTTTGTGATTCAACCTGCTTAAATCTTATACACTATGCAGTTAACATTGATTTTTCAAAAATGTTCGACTTTTTGTTCTCAAAAAAAAAGAACAAATAAAATTCTGGCAAATTCATAAAATTTATTTACTCATTCATTCTATTTAAAATGAATTACACAATTATACAATTCATTTTACATGGAATTAAATTAAATAAACCAGAAATTTCATCGCATACTACGATAAAACAAAAATTTAATGATTCACGCAGGGCTCTAGTGTCCACGCACAGATCCCAGAACTATGGAAGAAAAGGGAAGAATAGGCTAACGGATCGGGTGGGACGGGTGTCCACGCGCCAATCCCAAAACTACGAAGGAGGTGAGGAAAGGGAAGGGGTCCCCATTCAGGCCCAAAGCAGATTAGATTTTCTCATCTGACTAAGAGAGGAAACCATATGATAGGTTCGATTATGTATTCGTTACCATTTATTCACATTATTTTCACTGGAGTCCGCTACACCGTTTAGAGCACATGAGCACCTAGTCGAACTAACCTCAGCTGGCCCCGTCTTTTGTGCATATTTATCCTTCTTTAGAAATCATCAGCGAATAGAACTTGTCTAAATCAAGCCGTCGCACAGTGGCGCCATGTCTCTCTTCTACCGCTGATGAACGTTCTCTCTGTCCTCTTTTGTCCTCTCTTCGCTCTGAGCGCGGTCGCACATGGTGCAAATACATATATAAGGTGATCTCGTCAGCTCTGGTGAGGACGTTAAATATGTTTACCTCTCTCTATCTTAAACGATAGAATGAGATAGCTAGATAGAGACTGGCACAAATGACGTCTTCAAAAGAGAGCAGCTCTTGCACACACCTCTCACCCTTTAGACAGCGAATCCGCTGCAGCGCACAGCTGTCGACTTTCAATGGTAAACAAACCGATCGAGATAAGGAAGAAGACAAATTACATGTTTATATTTCCAGGTTAAAAAAAATGGGCCAAACAATGGCCCACTGGTGGTACACACAGAGGAAAAAGGAATTACAGCCTCTCAAATCTCAAGCTAAAAGAGCTGCAGAAAGAAGTAAAACATACAGAGAGCGTCTGCGATCTGCTGCAGCTGACGGTATAACACCAGCTCCAATTCCATAAAAAATAGAGATAATGAAATGATAAACGTGCGTAGGCTGGACACACCCCCTTTTTTTCGAGATAATCGCAGAGACCAATTTTTTTTGATTGGTTTTGAGTTGCTAATCACGCTGAACAAATAAAAAACAATTTCCAAAGAAGCGTTCCCAAGATGTTCGCGAAAATCCAGATTTTTGGCACTTCTTTTATGAAACCTAACAGATTTCGAAAACCTTTCCGAAAAGCTATTACTCGTTGTGATCGGGCTGCAATTACCGGAGGTACAATCTGTGAAAATTAAAAAAAGCTTTATTTTGGCGTTTTTTTGTTATAGCTAGTTTTCATTTACCTAAAAAAATTACTAATAAAAATGTATAAATTATTCTGAGCTTTTAGATCTAAAGGCCCTTTTGTTGATAATAAGTTAGGGCCAAATATTTGCAAAATTTAACTTTGCTGGTTTGTAAGTAAACATTTGCCACGCCCATTTCCTGTCTTAAACACTCACACTGGTAGATCAATTACACTGTGCAGCATTTTTAATGCTTTTTAAATTTACCTCGATGGATGATATATTTTTGGATTCGTTGCGAATTCTCAAGTTAAACTGCGTTTTCCAAAAAGTTCCCCGACGCAAGGATTCTTAGCAAAAGGACCTCAAAGTTCGAAAAATGCTGAAATTGGCCAACTTTTCGGAGCTCTCTGAGGCAAACGGATTCATGGTTTGATTCGATGTTAAAGTTTTTTAAAAAAGTTTTTGTTGTGGGGGGGGGGGGTGATTCAGAACAATGTTTTTGTTGCATACTTTTTGAACAGCAAGATTCCTTTCATTTTTATAAAAATCAACAACATTTTCTTAAAGATCTTCAATATGCGGGAAATTAATAAATTGTTTTGATAAAGACACTATACCACCACAAAATTCGCCTACAGCTATAAGAAAACTTGAATTTAAGTGTTATTAGTCCTATTGTCGTTTTTTTGTAATAATGGTTTTTGATTATTTGGAATTAAATCTTCTTTAGTACTTCTTTACTTTAGATTCAAGTCGCAAAATAATTAGTTGCATAATAAATAGGGCCGTGCTATTAGCAAAACCGTTTAACAAATTCTTCATCACTGTAATGTTCGAAGTAATTTCATTCGCCTTGATATCTGCGCCGATAGGTTCGCACTTCAGACAATTCAAAGATACCTCACGGAGTTTGAAGATAAGTCGCTCGGGAATTCATTTTTATAATTCATTGGTTGACTTTTACTTAAACAATTTTGATTTATATTTAAGTGCAAATTGAATCAGATGTTTTGGAATAAAGAGGGGAACCGATTGACAACTCTCGAAGTCTGGCAACGCTAGCAAATGTCCGCACAAATTTTAAAGGGTGGATGAAGTACCCCGACAAAATTTGTCGCTACCTGCGCTAACATAAGGACGAGTAAACCATTTTTTATTTATCGCTCAGTTGTCCCCACAGGCAAATTAAGAAGAATTCATAAACGGCTTTATTGGTTAGAACTTACAAAATAGTTACCAAGGTCATTAATGGTTCCTCTTGGTCTCAAGAATTTGCAGTCTCATTATGTTGAAGAATTCATGAATGGCGTTATTGGTTAGAGCTTTCAAAATTCTTAACATAGTCATTACTCGTTCTTCTAGGTCTGAAGAATTCGCGGTCTCATTATGTTTTAAGAATTCATAAATGGCTTTATTGGTTCGAATTTTCAAAATTGTTACCATGGTCATTAATGGTTTCTCTTAGCCTGAAGAATTTGCGTTCTCATTATGTTAAAGATTTCAGGTGTATAAGTACAAATTGCAACCTTTAAAATTCCAAAACCAATTGAGCAACAGATATTTAAGACTCTTATATTTTCGATCATCAAATAAAAGTTATTTAATGATTTTTTTAGTAAAAGTCTTTTCATAAGAGTTATCTTGACTTTTATTTTTTCCGTTATAAAAATAACAGTTATTTTTAGACTTTTATTATAAAAGTCATGAATAAAAGTTACGGAGGACTTTTATTTTTTTGGTAAAAAAATAACTGTTATTTTCTGACTTTTATTTTAAAAGAATGAAATAACAGTTACTTCATGAATTATAAATAAAAGATGGTGAATAACGATTAATCAATGACTTTTAAAGTAAAACTTATAACTGTTACGCTCCCTGGTACTTACGAATTGCAGAACATATTCCGAGACTTCGCTGCAAACATTGATGTTTTGATTCGCAGAACAGCTTAATTTTGGCCCACACATAGCAACCTGTTAACGAATGCTTTTTCGCTCTTAACAAACTACAAAAAATTCAACAATATCCAAAAATCAATGAACTTAAACATTATTTTGTTTATTCCCGCCATTGATTTGATTTGTTCTCATAGTCAACGTTTCATTTTTCACAGTCAAGAGGAAGAATTCAGAGTTGCACCGAAAAAACATCGCCTAACTATCGCATAAAAGAGCCCGTCAAAGTCCGTCAAAATTGGATGGCGGACTAATTGGGAAATTTTCGGGACGGCAAAACCTTACGGACCATCCGTTCAACGGATAGTGGATGGAGCTCTGTGTGAAGACCCTATTAGCCATAAACAAAGAAAAATTACTCTTTAAGGACCTTTACATGTTTGCCCAAAAGTATGCTGTATAAATGTGAATTCAATAAATGCATAAAAAACAAGAAAGGAAGCTAGCTTCAGCCAGGCTAAGCTTATAAACCCCTACAGATCATTCCTATTAAATTACAAAATTATAACTTTATTATTATTTTGACATTAATTTTCTATCTTCCTATGGCACCTATATAATATAGTCGTCCGATTATATTTAAAATTATTTAAAATTTTCAAATATTTAAAAAAAAAAAGCAGTAGAAAATATAATAAAAATGTGCAAAGATATAATTTTTTCCCTATTAATTTCCATTTAATTTTCCGACCGCTGCCATAGTACAGCTATATGATAGGGGAGTGTAGGGTAATGTGACGAACGATTCGTTTTATTAATATAACTTTTCTAAAAATTAATATTTTTCAAAAGTGTAAACGCAGAAAGTTGCTTACATCTACTGAGCATATTCCTGTAAAATTTGGATTCGAAATTCTAACGCAGCCAAATTCCACAGCGTTCGGCGTGAACCCTTCTTTTTTACACTTTCAAAAGTTGTAGGGTAATGTGATGAACGATTTGTTCTTTAATGCAACTTCCCCAAAAACCAATATTTTTTAAAAGTGTAAAATCAGAAAGTTGCTTACACCTATTGAGCATATTTCTGTAAAATTTGGATTCAAAATTTCAACATAGCCAAATCCCACAGCGTTTGGCGTAAACCATTCTTTTTACAAAAAAAAAAATATTTTTTTTTATAATTAACGGAAAAGTTATTTTCGATACGGAAAAGAAAGAATTAATAAGATAATGCCCAAACTGACTAAAAACAAAAATGTGTCTAAGTCCATTTTTATACCCGTTACTCGTAGAGTAAAAGGGTATATTGTATTCGTGCAAAAGTATGTAACAGCTAGAAGGAAGCGTTTCCGACCCCATAAAGTATATATATTCTTGATCAGGATCACTAGCCGAGTCGATATAGCCATGTCCGTCTGTCCGTCTGTCTGTCCGTATGAACGCTGAGATCTGGGAAACTATTAAAGCTAGGAGATTGACATTTTGCATGCAGATTCTAGAAGCTTCTACGCAGCGCAAGTTTGTTTCAAAATGGTGCCACGCCTCCTCTAACGCCCACAATAGTTATAAACGATTTTAAAAAATTAAATATTTCGGAAAAGTAAAAATGCAGTTTTGTTGTGTTTATCAATACTTATCGAAATGTATGCCTGATCAAAGTTTCTATATACCTCGCACTCCCTTTAGCTGAGTTACGTTTATTAGATAGTCGGGACACCAACCCGACTACAGAGTTCGCACTCCCTTTAGCTGAGTGACGGGTATTAGATAGTCGGGACACCAACCCGACTATAGCGTTCTCTCTTGTTTTTAAATTAAATTAAGCTGACGTCACTATTAAAAACAATACAAAACAACAATAAAACTGCAGCAGTAAATGTTATCTGGTATTATTATATTTTTTTTACACATAACACTAGTTTACAAAAAAAAATCGACGTCGCCCTACTTGAAGACAACCTTAATTTTCTGGTAAAGAACATCTCCCTGATTAAGAAATGGGCACTTATAATTTTTTTTATGATGTCAATTTTTTTTTAAGTGTAAAAAACGTTTTTGGCCCTTTTTTATTTTCTATCTTCTCTTCTGGTAAACCGATTTTGATCATCTTAGACTTATTTTACAGGTAATAGAATGACCTTTAACTTTCTTATTCACAGCATTGAGTTCCAGTCATTAGTTTAGAAGCTACACCGCGTCAAAGTCTAAAAAAGGGAAAAAATTCAATTTGGACAGGCATAAATCCGATAATTAAAAATACACGCCTAAAAACCGAAATTAGTTTTATAACTTCTTCTGGTAGATTGTTCTTTGACAAAAAAAATAAGCTAATGATCATTTGAATCCACCAGCAAATGCACTTTATATGAATATTTTGAGTTTGGGACAACGGTGATTTTTTCGCCGTTTACAGCTGTTAACTGAGACAACAGGGCCTTAACATGGCTTTAACAGGACTGTAATACCCTTTTTACCCAGCTTGAAAAATCTATATAAAATGGAACGCATGGTTGATTTTTGAGCTGATGGTCTTATTATTTTGCTTAAAGTCCAATCTCTAAGAATAAACTATAAAACTAATTTCGGTTTTTAGGCGTGTATTTTTAATGATCGGATTTATGCCTGTCCAAATTGAATTTTTTCCCTTTTTTTAGACTTTGACGCGGTGTAGCTTCTAAACTAATGACTGGAACTCAATGCTGTGAATAAGAAAGTTAAAGGTCATTCTATTACCTGTAAAATAAGTCTAAGATGATAATTAAGACACTTATATTTTCGATCATCAAATAAAAGTTATTTAATGATTTTTTTAGTAAAAGTCTTTTCATAAGAGTTATCTTGACTTTTATTTTTTCCGTTATAAAAATAACAGTTATTTTTAGACTTTTATTATAAAAGTCATGAATAAAAGTTACGGAGGACTTTTACTGGAACTCAATGCTGTGAATAAGAAAGTTAAAGGTCATTCTATTACCTGTAAAATAAGTCTAAGATGATCAAAATCGGTTTACCAGAACAGAAGATAGAAAATAAAAAAGAGCCAAAAACGTTTTTTACACTTAAAAAAAAATTGACATCATAAAAAAAATTATAAGTGCCCATTTCTTAATCAGGGAGATGTTCTTTACCAGAAAATTAAGGTTGTCTTCAAGTAGGGCGACGTCGATTTTTTTTTGTAAACTAGTGTAATCAACGATAACAATTAAAATTCTTGATTAAAAAAAGTTCGTCACAATACCCTACAAAAAGTTCGTCACGATACCCTACAAAGTAGACTTGTAGCAAAAACGGTGTCACTCTCAAACGGCGCAAAAGAAAAAAACGCGAGGTACCAAAAACTGTTGATAAAGATCTCATGTATACATGCATATATTTGCCTGATTTTATTTTCCACTCATATATGCTCTGGCACTGCTGAAACACAAGTAAATTGAATAGGTTTGCTAGTTTGCGCACCACATTTTTAGCGAAAATTACCTCACGAACAAATTACAGGACTTCTTATTAATATTACTGTAAATACATTGTCGACACGATAAGGGGAGACGACTACATTTATTTGGAATTTTTGTCGTGACGTCATATATGAGATTCGACGAGTTCGTCACATTACCCTACACTCCCCAATAGTTTTTCGATTTGTATAAAATTTAATTCGAAATTCAGAAATATTTAAACAATGAATAGATCAAGGTATCTTTCCTATGGGAGCTTTAAGATATAGTTGTCCGATCCGGCCAGCAATAGAAAGACGACTTTTAGGAAGTTTCAGCCCGATAGCTTAAAAACTGAGACTAATTCGCGTAGAAACGGAAGACGGGCATGGATCGACTCGTCTAGTGATGCTGATGAAATATATATAAGTGACGTATACGCAAATACCCTAGCTCCCGAACCCAATATACAACCTGTATATCCAGAGATACCCATTATTCCAATTGTCAATAACACCAGTTTACAAAATAAAATTGACCTCTTCCTCATCGAAGATAACCTTAATTTTCCGGTTAAGTACATCTCCCTGATTAAGAAATGGGCCCTTAAAATTTTTTGTATGGTGTCAATTTTTTTTAAAGTGTATAAAACGTTTTTTGCCACTTTTTATTTTCTATCTTGAGTTTTGATAAACTGATTTGGGTCATATTATACTCAATTTACAGGTAATAGAATGTTCTTTAACTTTCCTATACACAGCATTGAGTTCCAGTCATTAGTTTAGGAGGTACACTTCGTCAAAGCTGAAAAATTTGGAAAAAGTGTGAAAAAATGCAAAAAAGCTGGCATAAATGGCATCTTTAAAAATACACGCATAAAAATCGAAATTATTTTTATAACTTTTATAGTTAGATAGTACTTCGACAAAGAAAACAAGCTAATGATCGTTACAATCCGCCAGGAAATTATTTGGATATGAATTTTTTAAGCTCGGAAGAACGGTGGTTTTTTGGCCGTTTACAGCTGTTAACTGAGGTTAACAGGGCTCTAACAGGGCTGTAATACACCTTTTTTCCAAGTGAAATAATCTATATAAAATCGAACCTTTGGTTGTTTATTGAGTTGATGGTCTTGTTAGTTTGCTTAAAGATGTATCTAACTATAAAAGTTATAAAAATAATTTCGGTTTTTATGCGTGTATTTTAAAAGATGCCATTTATGCCAGCTTTTTTGCATTTTTTCACACTTTTTCCAACTTTTTCAGCTTTGACGAAGTGTACCTCCTAAACTAATGACTGAAACTCAATGCTGTGTATAGGAAAGTTAAAGAACATTCTATTACCTGTAAATTGAGTATAATATGACCCAAATCAGGTTATCAAAACTCAAGATAGAAAATAAAAAGTGGCAAAAAACTTTTTATACACTTAAAAAAAAATTGACACCATACAAAAAATTTTAAGTGCCCATTTCTTAATCAGGGAGATGTACTTAAGCGGAAAATTAAGGTTATCTTCGATGAGGAAGAGGTCGATTTTATTTTGTAAACTGGTGTAACATAAGTCCAAAGCCTACTATTGCAGTTATTCAAATTAATCCGACATATACATTTAACCCCTCAGACATAAATCTTTCCCACGCCTTCGAATGAGAAAATATTAGAAAGTCTATTTAATGATGAGTGTAATAATTTTTCGTCACAAATGTTGATATCAGAACTTTTGTGTGTTGAAGGTGCGATCGTCACTAGTTTTTTACCTCGTTTTTGTTTGTTTACATTTGCTCTCATAGGAGCTAATATATTGTAACGAAAGTTACCCCAAGTGGCAGCACCATACCCAAAGCCGACGCCTGGCAACCCTGCACGACTGGTCACCCTAGGACCTGTAAAATGCCGGTCAAAAACTTTTGGGAGAATAGCGATCACACTGATCGCCTCCTCTCTCTCGTCTCTTTTCTTTCCGGTTGTCTGCCATGCTGCAAGCTCAATTAATTAAGCGGCTAATAAAAACTTAAAAATAACCCTTAAGAACCATTGCGTTGTTATTAGACGTTGTCGTAACGTGGATTGACCCCCACCTCATTAAAAAGTATCCGCTCGGCTAACAGTGGCGAATTTGGAAACCCCTACGGGCGACTAAGTTTCGTTACATTGGTGTCAGGTGTGGGGTCACGTGGGTTTGCGAAAACCCAGACCCAAAGAAAATGCCAAAAAAATCAGTACGCCAACGCCAGCCCTCACCCGATGGAAATATGGGAGAAGCTGCACAGCAGCAACAAATTCAGTCTTTCATGCAAAAGCTGGAAGACAAAGTAAGTGGAATTGACAAGTCTCTAGAACGAAAGTTCGAGCAAAAGTTTGAGCAGATGTGGGCGAGCTTCGAGAGGACCATGTTTGATGGCTTGCAAAGTGTAGCAAAAGGACCGGTCAACGCTGCGCATACCTTTGCACCCGCCGTGTCAGTGGGAGAGCCAATGCTCTCTTTTAGCACGCCGCGCCTGGTTGCACCATCAGCGGAGGATGCATCGCGCCGCAATTGCCCGGTAGAACCCCCGGCAGCACCTGTTGGTCGCTCATACGACCCGCAGCCCCCTACAGACGGCATCGCAACCAGTCATTCCTTCTCGATATTGGGACTTTTTGGCAGGGACCGAAAATAATCATTATTTTTGATTTTTTGAATCTAAAAATTAGTCACTTATAATAGTCGGAAAACCAAATGAAATACACCATTCGGTTACTATTTAGATAACCTTCTCAAATCCGCAATGATCACGGTTTTTTGATTTTTATTTGATATTGCTCAGAAATAATCATTATTATACCCGTTACTCGTAGAGTAAAAGGGTATATTGTATTCGTGCAAAAGTATGTAACAGCTAGAAGGAAGCGTTTCCGACCCCATAAAGTATATATATTCTTGATCAGGGTCACTAGCCGAGTCGATCTAGCCATGTCTGTCTGTCCGTCTGTCCGTCTGTCCGTCTGTCTGTCCGTCTGTATGAACGCTGAGATCTCGGAAACTATAAAAGCTAGAGGTATGGTATTTGGCATGAAGATTCTTGGAGTTCCTACGCAGCGCAAGTTTGTTTCCAGAAGATGCCACGCCCCCTCTAACGCCCACAATACTTAATATACGATTTTAAAAATTTAAATATTTCGGAAAAGTAAAAATGCAGTTTTGTTGTGCTTAAAAATACCTATCGAAATGTAGAAGAAATTTTTTAAATCGGACCATTCGTTAAAAAGTTATAGCTGTTCAAAGTTTATATCTCCATCTCCCTCGCACTCCCTTTAGCCGAGTGACGGGTATTAGATGGTCGGGACACCAACCCGACTATAGCGTTCTCTCTTGTTTTTGAGTTTTAAAAATATGTATCAGGAATAATCATTACATGTAAGCGAAAAAAAATATCGCTCACAAATAATGATTATTTTGTGAGCGATATTATTTCGCTTAAAAATATCACTCAAAGTGCGTTTGCAGCCGTTCTAAGCGGAATTTTACAAAGATTTAAATGTGTGCTTGTAGGTGGAAGCACGGAGCACATATCCTGATAAGAAAATTATGGATTTTCTTTGTTTAAACCATTTAAAAAGCGGTTTTATGTTATGTGCGTATCCCATTATCTATTAACAGTAGACTTTTATGTCATTTATGTGTTACTGAAACGGCTTAACAAGATACTATGAAATATTCCATTCAATCCTAACTCGATATGTAGGCTAGGTGTTAAAGTGTTGGTTCACAGTGCTGAGAATACGAGTTCGAATCCCCCATTTTTTAAAATTTTTTTATTTGTAAAACTAAATGAATAAATGAAATGTTTTTCTAGTTGGCAAAATATGTTGCTGTTGGGTTTATATTCTTTGGTTGGTTTACTTTCTTTTTTTTGACTTAAATAAATCCTACCATAAATTTACGTAAAAAATATCTATTAGCAGGGAAATATAAAAAATGGTATGCAAAAAGATCCTTATTCGATGTGGGATTCGAACTCGTGTCCACCGCACTGTGAACCAACACACTAACACCTAGCCTACATATCGAGTTAGGTTTGAATGGAATATCTTGTATCTTGTTAAGCCGTTTCAGTAACACATAAATGACATAAAAGTCTACTGTTAATAGATAATGGGATACGCACATAACATAAAACCGCTTTTTAAATGGTTTAAACAAAAAAAATCCATAATTTTCTTATCAGGATATGTGCTCCGTGCTTCCACCTACAAGCACACATTTAAATCTTTGTAAAATTCCGCTTAGAACGGCTGCAATCGCACTTTGAGTGATATTTTTAAGCGAAATAATATCGCTCACAAAATAATCATTATTTGTGAGCGATATTTTTTTTCGCTTATATGTAATGATTATTTTTGATACATATTTTTAAAACTCATAAATAATGATTATTCCTGATACATATTTATAAAACTCATAAATAATGATTATTTCTGAGTTTTTTGAATATCGCTTATAATGATTACGGTCCCTGCTTTTTGGAGTTGCCCGATACAGAGATACCCCCTATATTCGACGGCACAAGGCCATGGTCTGAGTTTCAACGTCTGCTGGACGATATGGCAGAGGAGTATCACTGGTCGGAGAGAAAGAGATGCCGAAAGCTGTACACCAGCCTGCGCGGGCGCGCCCAACGCTTGCACGCCACCCTCCTAGAGTCCACCCTTCGTTCCTATAAGGCTACCAAGACGGCTATGCGTGAACATTTCACAGTAGGGACTCATACTGGTTACCACCTCTTCCATAACCGTATACAGGGCCCAAAGGAGACACTCGATGACTTCGCTTTGGAACTAGAACGCCTTGGTCGAGCAGTTTTTGGCGAGCTGCCTGAGCTGACCTACAACAACATCATGGTGCAGCGCTTTATTGATGGGATTCGAGAGACAGCTTACCAAGTGCCGATTATAAGCAGTAACCTACGATCACTAATGGAAGCCCTCGATATGGCCATCCGCATAGAAGCACAATGTCGACGTCGCCCAGGCGGAACCGTGATGAACGTCACGGCCATGACTGCTGAAACCCAACCGTCAGCGCCAAGAAGCGGTGGCCGAGGACCACGCCGGAATGGGCGTGCTAGTCCAGAGTCACCCCCACCTCCTGCTAACCAAGCGGGAAACTAAATGCCGCCAGCCTCTCGGGGCGGAGGTTGGCCACCAATCCCAACAGCCCCACAAACCCTTTGCCTGCCTTGGACCATCCCAACATCAACGACGAGTTTCATCCTTGGATGCAACAGATACGTAGCACACCCCCAGCCTCAGTTTGGACGAGTGAACATGAGCCCACAGCCTGTGATCCCTCGACACACCTCACCGAGAGACCGCCGCTTACCGAGCAGCCTATGGCCCGACAGAGTCTTCCTCTTACGAGAGCCGAAGTCGTCCTACCTCCCGCGCCCGTAATGCCGCCGCCCGGACAGAGTGCCAACGGATTACCGACTATCCCGGCCAACGCAAATTCACCACTACCCAAATCCCTGGCAACTGGAAACTACGAACGAGTAAAGGGCCCCACGGTAAAGCTACCAACCACCAAGCAGTTCATTGCCGCACTAGCCGCTCCTTCAGAGGATGTTGAAGCCGCCCGTGCCCAGCTGTATGAAGAGCCGCCGCCCAGCGAATCCGTTTTGATGCCGCCGCTCAAGTGGGAGGAAGCGAAACCACGGCCAGAAGTCCGAGCTGCTGCCACCGCGACCCATGCACTCGCCTGGCCACTAACCCCGCAACAAACCGCCGAACGCTTCACCGCACCCGAAGAACCCGAATCCGTTGTGGCCCGTTTGATTGCTGACCCGGCACCTAAGGAAGTTGAGCCTGCGCCCACGGTTTATACCCAACAGGAGATCAACGCCTTGCCAACAAAAGCTACGTATACATGTGGTTCGCGTAGCGGTCAGCATTTACACTGTTTCATTTTCTTACGACTTATTGTGGACACTGGCGCATCAGTCTCGCTACTCAATCACGGAGACTTTCGGAAACGGTTAAACACCACCCCGTGCCACGTCGTTCTATAAGGTCCATCTGCAGAACAGTTCATCGCCACAGCCCGGGTGTTAGCCAATCTGGTTATAGCTAACACCCCGAGCCTTATGGGCATCGACTTTCTGTTGCGTGACCAGGCATCCGTGGACCTAAAGGCTTTGCACCTCAAATTCCCGTGGGGAGCGATTCCACTGCATCCCCCCGGTGTGACGCTGCTTAGCCTACTGTACTCTACAGTAGAAACCAGGATTCCTCCCTACAGCAACACCTTTCTGAGAGTCTGTTGCCAATCACAAGATCGATGTCCCGTGGCAGTATTGGAGCGTGGTACCTTTTCCCAGTTACCTAATGAGGTAATCTTAGGCAGTACGGTAGTGAACCGAGAGGACAACTCCACAACTCTACACTTGCTGAACCTGAGTTCCAGGGAATGCCGGTTACCAATATTCACCATTTTGGGACAAGTGGAATCCGACGAAGTATTGCCGGCCGCCGGAAAACTGGCAGAGCCGGACGGTATGTGGTGGTTGTCGCCAGCGCTACCGCCAGACTTGCCAACGAGCCTTCATGTAGGTTGGCAGAAGCTGCTGCAACGCTACGAGACCGTGTTTGCTCAAGGTGACGATGACATGGGGCGAACAAATTTAGCCCACCACACCATCGACACCGGCCAGGCCCGGCCAATCAAGCAACCACCACGGCGGATACCCCTCGCACGAAAAACGGAGGTGGAGCAATTAATCGCCGATATGCAGTCCAGAGACGTGATCCGCCCTTCCACCAGCCCCTGGGCCTCACCCGTAGTGCTAGTAAGGAAAAAGGATGGATCCACCAGATTCTGCGTGGATTATCGTCGCCTGAATGACATGACAGTGAAGGATTCGTACCCGTTGCCAAAAATGGATGACATTTTGACTACCCTGCATGGCTCCCGCTGGTTCTCTACCATGGATTTACAAAGTGGATACTGGCAAGTAGAAATGGACCAGGAGTCGCGTCCCAAAACTGCGTTCACTTGTGACGTGGGGCTGTTCGAATTCAACGTGATGCCATTCGGCCTGACAAATGCGCCAGCGACCTTCGAACGCCTGATCGATGGCCTACTGTCCGGTCTCTCTTGGAAGTCAACACTGGTATACCTAGACGACATAATCGTACACTCCCGCACAGCCGAGGAGCACCTGGTTCACTTAGATCAAGTATTTGATCGTCTGGCAACCGCCGGCCTTAAGTTGAGCCCACGAAAGTGTGCCTTCTTCCGCTCCGAAGTGAATTATCTTGGTCACATCGTGAGCCACCGCAAAAGGCATGCCGATTGGCCGCAGCCCCGCAACCAGAAAGAAGTACGATCGTTCGTGGGATTGTGCTCATACTACCGCAAGTTCATCCCAGACTTTGCGACCATAGCCCGGCCGTTGCATGAGTTGACCGAGGCCCGCCGCCCCTTCACGTGATCTGCCAATGCTCAAAGCGCCTTCAGCCTGCTTAAGGTAAGGCTAACAACGTCACCAGTTCTCACCTTTCCAGACCCTGATGGTTTGTTCATCCTCGAAACTGATGCCTCCAATCACGGCGCTGGAGCTGTGCTCAGCCAATGCCAGAACGGTAAGGAGCGTGTCTTGGAATACTACAGCAAAACATTTAACGCAGCAGAGCGCAACTACTGCGTCACAAGAAGAGAACTGTTAGCCGCCGTTCTCTCTACCAAACACTTTCATCATTATCTGTACGGACGAAAGTTTGTCTTGCGGACAGACCATGCGTCGCTCCGATGTCTGTTCAACTTTAAAGAACCGGAAGGCCAACTAGCTCGCTGGATCGAACGCCTACAGCAGTACCACATGGACATTCACCACCGAAGCGGTAAACAGCATGGTAATGCCGACGCGCTCTCACGCCGACCCTGTGGCGCATGCAGAGTATGCGAAAAAGCGAGCAGTCCGACAGCCCAGGAGTCCTTTTCATGCAAATCGAAGCTGTCGATTACGCCCCACTCCAAAGAAAGGACCCAACGTTAGCATTGTTTCTCTCTTGGTTGGAAGATGGAAAGAGACCCCCCAAATCCCAGATTTGGGGCAAAAGTCCCGAAGTAAAAGCCTATTGGCACTCCTTTACAAACCTGCACTTGGAAGATGGCATTATATAAACCCAAAGCAAAACGGGTGAGAAGGTAACGCTAGTACCGCAATCATTGCGAGAGGAAACCCTACGCCACGCCCATAACTCGCCAACTAGAGGTCACTTTGGAATCAGGAAGACGACTGCCAAAGCAAACAAACGGTACTACTGGATTGGTCAATCAGCAGACGTGGCCATCTGGTGTTCACGCTGCCACGAGTGCAATGCAAGGAAGGGACCCTCCTGGCGAACGGTGGGCCAGTTGAAACCAAGTTCTATTGGTGCCCCTTTTGAGCGCCTGGCGATCGACATTCTGGGACCCTTGCCTACAACATCGCTCGGTAACCGATTTATAGCCGTGGTCATGTGCTATTTTACCAAATGGCCTGAATGCATCGCCCTCCCTAACCAGACTGCTGAGACCGTAGCCAAAGCCCTCGTGGAGGAAGTGTTCTGCCGATATGGAGCGCCTTTCGTACTCCACTCGGATCAAGGTCGCAATTTTGAGTCAACTGTTTTTCAGACCTGTATGCGCCTTCTTGATGTGGAAAAGACCCGCACGACCCCGCTACACCCTCAATCAGACGGCATGGTCGAGAGGTTTAACCGGACCTTGCTGGACTATTTGGCTAAATTCGTCGCCGCCGATTAACGAGATTGGGACCAACTCCTACCGTTAGCCTTGTGGGCCTATCGCTCAGCCCCTCACGAAGCCACTGGATTTTCACCAGGTTTACTCATGCTGGGACGTGAACCCCGCCTACCTGCAGAGCTGATTTACGGACGTCCGTCCCTCGATGCGCAGAGCTACCCCGAATACGTGGAACGCTTACAGGAGAACCTACGAAAGACACACCAGGCCGCCCGAGAACATCTTCTAGCCGCGGCCAAAGTCAACAAAGCCCGCTACGACCTCCAATCCCATCCTGTTGAGTTTATCGCTGGTGAGGAAGTTTGGATCTACGCTACCACTCGAAAAGTTGGACGATGCCCGAAACTACAGTCGTAGTGGATTGGTCCAGCCACCGTCATCCGACGACATTCCGATCTGGTCTATGAAGTCCGTCTACCCGGCAAGCGTTCGACAAAGACCCTCCACGTCAACCGCCTGGTCAAGTATCAAGGACTAACTCGGCCAGGAGACTCGAGTCTAAGAGGGGCGTAATATAACGAAAGTTACCCCTATGGGGCGCCACAATACTTGCCCAAGTGGCAGCACCATACCCAAAGCCGACGCCTGGCAACCCTGCACGACTGGTCACCCTAGGACCTGTAAAAAGCCGGTCAAAAACTTTTGGGAGAATAGCGATCACACTGATCGCCTCCTCTCTCTCGTCTCTTTTCTTTCCGGTTGTCTGCCATGCTGCAAGCTCAATTAATTAAGCGCCTAATAAAAACTTAAAAATAACCCTTAAGAACCATTGCGTTGTTATTTGACGTTGTCGTAACGTGGATTAACCCCCACCTCATTAAAAAGTATCCGTTCGGCTAACAGTGGCGAATTTGGAAAACCCTACGGGCGACTAAGCTTCGTTACAATATACATTTAAATTTAAATTGGTCAATCATAATTTGTAAGCCATTGTATTTAAACAAATTAAGTTAAAAAAGCGTTTAAGTATTTCGAAATACCTTTTAAACGAGGTATAGCACATGTCTGTAGCTTCAGTAGTGTACAACTTACGAACTAACGAAATTTAGCTTTTTTCCCGCTAAAGCAGCGGATTTTTCCAAAAGACAAAAGTTTTCTATTTGGAACTCCTTAAAACAATTGAAATGATTCCATGACCCTAAAATACAGTTTGGATACGCACATACTAAATTCAGCGTTAGTTGTGTTGGGCTGGCAAAAGTGGCGATAACTTTTAAACGTGACTTTTTTAAGGAATCTCAAGGGCTATACAGTTTAAAGTTTTAAAGAAAATCGTTAGAGCCGTTTTTGAGAAAACTAAAAAACAAGTTAAAAAAAAAATTCTTTTGTTCATGTCTTTTTAACTATTACATTTACACAAATTGCTATAGAAGGCGTTTATAGCGTTTAAAAATACCTTTCAAACGAGATGCAGCACAAGTCTGTAGCAAGTAGTAAAGAATTTACGGCTTTCCGAATTTTAGCTATTTATAGCTGTTTTCCCGCTAAACCAACGGGTTTTTCCAAAAGTGGTAGAACAAAAGTATTTTATATCGATGTGATGAACGTCATATCAAATTTTCAGAACTTAAAAAACATGTTTTGGACAAACTGACAAGCGGACAAACTGACAAACTGACAAACAGAATTAAATTTTCATTTTGACTAGGCCCCCGCAAATTTGTTTTCGGTATAACTTTTGAACGGAGCGTCCGATTTTCTCATATGACCCCTCATATTAAGTGCATTTTCAGTAATTGGCCGGGGGGCCAATTATCCCCACCGGCCCCAACAAATCTAAAAGTTCTAAATTTTCACTTTTACACTTTCACCGCTCTCTCTTCCAAACCAATTGATTTTCTTGAGGGGTTGGTATGCAATCCTTTAAGTTTTACCTTTAATTTGGTGTATTACTCATTACGATCGGACTATCACATCAGATTTTCAATTTTGCGGCTATATAATAGTAGTCGCCTTCGCACACTCTCCTTGTGCGCTTCGTCACTACATGGACTGCCGTCCATAGTGATATAAGTTGATGAATTAGTCTTCCATTATCCGACAGCATCAGAAGGCCTAAATCAAATTATACAAGCAGCCATCAGGAACCTTCTAGTTGGACAAGCCCGCATGAGAAATATACCACAGGACTGGGAGGAATTGAGAACCCTACTTATCGGCGAGTTCAACAGCGCTACGCCTCCACATCGAATGATAGCCGGATTACGTGAGACTAGATATATAAAAATAATTTGCATAAATTTGATGAAAAATTACAAGAACAGACAAGCTGAATTTTTTTGTAAACTGAGCTTAGATAATAATCCTTCAAACACAGTTTTAGTTTCGAGGACATTGAGTGGTACATTAGCTGCAGTGATTCGTGAAAAATTACCAGTAAAAACTTGTATTACGTTGAGCAAATTTACTATATCAACTCCCCTTAAATTAAAACAAGAGAGAACGCTATATTCGGGTGCCCGACTATCAGATACCCGTTACTCAGCTAAAGGGAGTGCGAGGGAGATATAAACTTTGATCAGCCATAACTTTTTAACGAATGGTCCGATTTAAAAAATTTCTTCTACATTTCGATATGTATTGATAAGCACAACAAAACTGCATTTTTACTTTTCCAAAATATTTAAATTTTTAAAATCGTATATGAGCTATTGTGGGCGTTAGAGGGGGCATGGCACCTTCTTGAAATAAACTTGCGCTGCGTAGGAACTCCTAGAATCTGCATGCAAAATTCTAATCTTCTAGCTTTTATAGTTTCCGAAATCTCAGCGTTCATACGGACAGACGGACATGGCTATATCGACTCGGCTAGTGACCCTGATCAAGAATATATATACTTTTTACTCCCTTGGTTCCAAAATGATTATTATCAAAATAAATATAACAACAACCAGCAGAGATAGAATAAGTTCGACTCTAATTGGGGTAACAACAATAATAATAATAATTCAGGAAATTCTGGGTAGCCAGAGTATTCAGAGTACCAATATTACCCAAAAACGTCCCCGAGTTTTCGAATCAGATCAACAACACAAGTCTGATCCAATGGATCCATTTGAAAATTTTCAGACAACAGCCTCGGACGAAACAAAACAGCCATAAAAATTGAAATTGATAATAAACTATGCCTCTGTCTGATCGATGCAGGATCAAGCATAAATTTAATTAACGAAAACTTTTTGAATACCCAATTATAAATAATTCTTCTAAAATTGAAACAGTAATTATTTTCATCAAACAAACATTTTACATAAACAACTTTTCAAATCATTATGACATTCTTATAGGAGGGTAAAATTCTAAAAGAATCATCAGCAAAAATTTATTTTATGAAAAACACTATTGAATTAAATAAATATGAATTTCCAATGGTATATATAACGGAAAGACGTAATCAAACTTTTTCGAATATAGTAGATGATGAGGAATATATTTATGCCTTACAAACAGATTTATCTGACAATAACATTAGGAACGATCACTTAAATAACGAAGAAAAAACGGAACTTCATTATTTAATGTCAAAATATTTTGATATTCAGTATCATGAAGGTGAAAATTTGACTTTCACGAACGAAATCAAGCACGTTATCAAAACAAAATATGAAGAACCAATTTATAGGAAACCATATAGCTATCCTTATATATTCGATACAGAAGTAGAAAAATAAATTGAAGAAATGATAAGACGAGGTTTTATCAGAAAATCCAAATCTCCTTATTGCAGTCCAATTGTAATGGTACCCAAGAAAAGGGATGCATCGGGCATACCCAAAATTTCGTATGGCTATCGATTACAGAGGACTGAAAATAATAACTATTAATGATAAATTTCCTATTCCGAACATGGACGAAATCTTAGACAAGTTCGGAAAATGTCAATATTTTACAACATTCCATCAAATTGAAATGGACCCAGACTCTATTCAAAAAACTGCATTCTCCACAAAGAAGGGTTAATGTGGATATACTAGAATATTTGGAAGAAGTTTTAAAAAATGTTCTGACCGCTTGTTTGGTTACACAACATAAAGGAACATAATATGAAATTACAACGTAGGAAAATAAAACTTAGAGAGATTGACTATGAAATAAAGTGCATTAAAGGAAAAGAGAATTACGTAGCCGATGATTTGTCAAGGATTACAAAGAAGGAAACTATAGACAACAAAATTGAAGAAGTATTTCAAAATGAAGATGATGTAGATACTACTGCAGCAACGGTGCACAGTGCACAAGAAAATAACGGTGATTGCATACAAATTACCGAACGCCCAGTTAACGTTTTTAATCACAAACTTATATTTGAAAAGGGAAATCAAGACACTAACGAACTTACTCACTACAAGAGAGAACGCTATAGTCGGTCGACTATCAGATACCCGTTACTCAGCTAAAGGGAGTGCGAGGTAGATGGAGATATAAACTTTGATCAGGCATAACATTTTAACAAATGGTCCGATTAAAAAAATTTCGATACACTTCTTCTTTCATTCTGTTCGAGACACTTTATTGGACATTGGTCGCTCGCGAGATTTTTTTTTTAAATTATTTTCTGAAGGCAAATTTCGCGTTTCTCTTACTATATATTTTGTTGGTCTTCAATTTTCGTAGTATTTAGCAAAACTTCAAACCTTCATTTCTTATTACTTGTGCAGGTTGGTAGAACTATTGGTCATAATCGCAGTATTGGTTGCGCTCATGCTCGAATCTGTAAGCGAGAGCTTGACGAGCCAGATTGCAGTCAAACTGAGCAAAATGCCTTAAGTAGCGGTTAAGGGCGGCAAAACAAAAATTTGGCAACGCGAAATGTTTAAGGAATAATGGAATAGTAGAAATCAAGGAAGAAAAATAGTAAACTTACAAAAATATGGACCTCCGCGTAAAAGAGCTATACCCGCATTTTTAATAGCAAGGAAAAGTTTTGCTCTCTTACTTGCTCTTTTTTGTTCACTTGTTCAGTTGTTCAGTTTTGCTCTCATATTTTATCTTTTTAGTTCACTTGCTCAGTTGCTATCTTGCTGTTTTTGGCTCAAAAAATATATTTATTTTACTTTTTGGATGTATTTTGCATTCGGATGCACAGTCAATCAGCTGTTTTCTCAGAGCCAGTGAGAAAGTGAGAAAGGGACAGAGCAAGTGAGCAAGTAAACAAGGGAATAAGTGAGCAAAATAACAAGTGAGCAAAAGAAGAAGTGAAGAAAAGAACAAGTGAGCAAAAGAACAAGTGAGCAAGTGAACACTTGAGCAAACTGAGTGAGTTGACTCATTAAGAAAAAAAGAACAAGTGAACATGTTCACCCAATTGAGCAGTTTTTACCCAACACTAAACCCAGGTGCAAACAAAATTTTAGGGTTTCTTTCTGGAGGGTAAGTATGGGGTAAGTGTGTGAGGGGTTTTTTTCTGATGACAAGCACAAGTGTGATCTTTTTTTACGAGCTCTGTGTACCGGCCTTTTATGCTTTATTAATTCATGTTTCTATTTTAGTCAAATTTTCATTCGTAAAATCTGCAAGGGTATTAAAACTTCGGCTTTCCGAAGTTAGCTTTTTTTGTGAAAATACCCGAAAATTTTGAAAATTTCATCTATTGTACTTTTCTTGTTCAAATACGAAATTACTACTACGGCATGTTTCTGCGTACGCCTGGTTTGTCAAGTAAAAATTGAATAGCTGCTAGCGCTACCAGCTAGGAAGGGCGAGCGGTCGACGGTTTGCGGTCTCAAGAGGCGTAGTCCCGTCGTAATCGAGTCGCTTGTCCGAAACCCAGAGTGTTAAGATCCAGGAAGGGCGAGCAGTAGACCGATTGTCGTTTCAAGGGGCGTAGTCCTGAAGAGCGATGTCTCGAATCGGCGTATAACCGAAGCCCCGAGTACCAGAGATCACGCATCGAGACGGTGAGGGCGAGCGGTTTTGCGAGCTACCCAAAAACGTGACTGGCAACAAGCAAAAGGATGAGGCTGGGCATAAAAGCGATGTGAGCGAAACCCTAGTAAGACCATCCGAAACAGAGCAAGGGACAGGCAGTTGTGTGTCGAAAGGCGTAGCCCTGGAAAGCACGGCACCGGTTTACCCTAGTCTGATAACGGTGACGGTTCCCTAAGCCCGTACGGCTGAGTCATTAAGGGGGGACATCTAGGTAACTTGGAAAAAAAAAGCGGATTTTCTGGATTTTTTTTTGGCCAAATGAAGAAGCCAATCGAAAATTTGTAAACTACGTTTTATTATATTAGGTCCAAAGTACAAAATAAAATTTTTTTCGAATAAATCGAAAACAAAATGGCGGCTGTGCAGCCTTTCTTCGTAGGCCCTTTTTTGTTAAAGGGGGTCCATGGCCGGACACCTAACGTCCTTAATTTTTGATCTAAAAAAAAAAAAAAATTTGGATAGTTTCTATACCTTAACAGCTATCGACGGACGTAGGATTTTTTCGATATTTTGATTTTTTAAAAAATGGTGAGTGATTGAAAAAAAAGTAGCATTTTTTCGAATAAAAAACGTCACAAAATTATTGATAAAAAAAAAGTAAGCAAAATAAAAAAAAAAATCCTACGTCCGTCGATAGACATAGGTATTCTGAATATACTGTCAAAAATTGAGATCGATCGGTTAAGATTTGTTCGAGTTATGTGTCCGGCCGCCTCAAAAAAAGTGGTTTCGAGAAAAACGCGTTTAAAGTTTTAAGGTGCCCGGGATATACATGTGATGCATCGCCGCAGAATGGAAAATTTCGACACTTAGACACTTTTGCCGGACTCTATCTTTTGGTATGTTATTTTTAAGAACCTAAAGCATTTTTTAAGCGAAAAAAAAAATTTTCGATTTTTTAAAAATTCTACCTAGATGTCCCCCCTTAAGTCAACGCTTCAGAGAGCGAGCAGCGACGGGCATCGTCGGGAACTACAGGTACACAACCAAAAATTTCCACGAACAAGGAAAAAACAATAGAAAAAACATTGAAACTTTGTATGAAGTAGGCGTTTTGATTTTTGACAATTTAAAAACAACATTTTAAATAGGCATACTTGCAAGGGCATATAAGCTTCGGCTGACCGAAGATAACTTACTTTCTTGTTTTGGTTTTTATATACTCCTTATTGTTATCAAGTTTAAAATAAGTCAAGGCAATGCAAGAAAACCTGTATATTTTGTAAACATTTCCAGTCGGACTTTCAGGCATGTGGTGCTTGATTCCACAATAAAATCCTTTGAAACAGCTGAACTTTATAGAGGGTTTCATGGGGAATTGATTCGATTAAAATGTACTGAAATTGGACAGCCCTAATAAAAGCTTTTCACGAAAGCTCATATGAAACATGCAGCCAGTTTTATAGCAAAAATGTACATTTTTATTGTGTAATACCCCATTCCCATCTCTATGACAAATGTTTTATAAGAATTTTCTGTTCCAAAATTTTTCCAGCTAGTCCCCCATCCGAATCTATTGTTTCTAATAGGGTCTTCCCACAGAGCTCCATCCACCATCTACCATCCGTTGAACGGATGGTCCGTAAGGATTTGCAGCGAAGTCTCAAAATATGTTCTGCAATTCGTAAATACTAACTAATATTAATTAAAAGTGTACTATGTACTCCTATAAAGCTCCAAAGTGGCTATAAATTACCAAAACAGCACAAATTTGGTTTTGTTTACAAATTTTACACATTAATATTGGCTAGACAGAGGCTTAGTAAGAGCGGAGTGTGGGGTACGGGAGGTTAGGCTCTCCCCCAGTCAGTAATATGTATGCATACTCGTTATAAAATGTGTTATAAAAGCTCAGATATGTTTTAAACTATTATCTTATGCTATTTATTATATTATTCTACAATAAGTTTAGGAAAACGCAACTTTACGCCAGTTTTGCCGAGTTAAAATCCCCCTTCGTCAATGTTGAGTTGAGCAACTGCTCTTAAGTCAGCTGTTATCGGATGGTAGATGGTGGATGGAGTTCTGTGGGAACACGAGTTTCACATTCGTCAAAAATCGTCAATAATGTGACCCAAATCGCGTTATCAGAAAACGAGATAGAAATTAAAAAAAGACCAAAAACGTTTTTTACACTTTAAAAAAAATTGACTCCATAAAAAAAATGTTAAGTGCCCATTTCTTAATCAGGGAGTTGTATCTTACCGGAAAATTAAGGTTGTCTTCGATGAGGAAGAGGTCGATTTTATTTTGTAAACTGGTGTAATGATTATACCCGTTACTCGTAGAGTAAAAGGGTATATTGTATTCGTGCAAAAGTATGTAACAGGTAGAAGGAAGCGTTTCCGACCCTATAAAGTATATATATTCTTGATCAGGATCACTAGCCGAGTCGATCTAGCCATGTCTGTCTGTCCGTCTGTCTGTCTGTCTGTCTGTCTGTCTGTCTGTCTGTCTGTCTGTCTGTCTGTATGAACGCTGAGATCTCGGAAACTATAAAAGCTAGGAGATTGACATTTTGCATGCAGATTCTACGAGCTCCTACGCAGCGCAAGTTTGTTTCAAAATGGTGCCACGCCCCTTCTAACGCCCACAATAGTTATAAATGATTTTAAAAATTTAAATATTTCGGAAAAGTAAAAATGCAGTTTTGTTGTGTTTATCAATACCTATCGAAATGTAGAAGAAATTTTTTAAATC
>JBAMCJ010002628.1:0-10862 GCA_037075205.1 Drosophila prostipennis | reverse complement strand
CCTCTTGTAAATTCCGGTTGAGGTCTTGATTGTAGCTACTCGAACGAGCCCATCGGCCCCAGGATGTAAGTCGATGATTCGCCCTAATTTCTAGTCAAAAGGACCAGTTAAATCATCCTTGATGATGATCATGTCGTTACGCTGAAGGTTGTCAGTTTCGTGGCGCCACTTGGGGCGCGCTTGTAGATGCGAAAGCCAATCTGCACTCCATTTTCTCCAAAAGGTGCGAAACATCCTTTGCCCAGTCAGAAACTCTGTGTTTAGTGAAGAATCCTTAAGGCTTGGTTCAGGGAGTGACATCATGGAATCACCGATCAAAAAATGTGCCGGGGTTAAAGCGTGCAAATCATCTAAGTTGGAGTTCAAGCATGCTTCTATCTGGACAAGAATCGTAGACAGCTGCTCGTACGTCATTTTAATACCATTACACGTTCGATGAAGATGGGTTTTAACAGCTTTAACGTTGGATTCCCAGAGTCCTCCAAAGTTTGGACTGTGTGGGGGATTAAAATGCCATTGAATGTTTCGACGAGTGAGTTCAGGAACTACTGTTTCTTCAACTACTTGATAGAAATCCTTGGTCCTTTGTCGGATGAGATAAAGTTGGTTCCACAGTCGCTGTATAGATGTTGACAAAAACCTCTACGGCCGATAAAACGCTGCAGTGCCCACAGAAAATGCTGTTCGGACATTCCCGTGACAGCTTCCAAATGAATCGCTTTGCTTACTAATTAAATGAAAACCGCAATGTATGCTTTATAGCAAGTGTGTCCTCTGAATCTGGATTACTTTATTTCAATCGCGCCAGTGTAATCAACTCCAGTTGCTTCGATACTCGTTTGGGCGGATTGACACGGTGCGCTGGTAAATCTCCCATCAGTTGGCTGGATGGGGTTTTTACTGCCTGTTTACCGTTGACGATCCAGAATACTTGATGAAGTGTAGCTAACGTTAGTTGTACACCGCCATGTAAGGTGTTTTGATGAGCGTTCCTTATAATCAAAACCGTCAGGTGGTGTGCCTTTGGAAGGATTATTGGTGTACGTTGAGATATGGAGAGCAGTAAAGCATTTTTAAGTCTGCCTTTAACTCTCATGAGCCCCTGATCATCAAGAAACGGTGAAAGTTGGCTGAGCTTATTGTGTCTAGATAGAAATTTATTGGATCGAAGTCTTGATAGCTCTTCCGAATAGACTTCTTGTTGAACAATCCGCAACAGTGCAAACAAAGCCTGTTGGAATTCAGATACCTTGATAGGGCCGGTGAGTCTATCCCATGTTTTGTGACGAGTATTATGAATAAATCGCTTGACGTAGGCTGTAATGAATAAGAGTTTGTTATAGGAGGAATATAATTCGATAAACGGTTGCACTTCTGTACAAATGTGGGTTCCGATCTGCTTTACGGATTGCTCCCCCGAAATAAGTTCTGATCTTGGGGACAGCATTGGATTGCATGGCCAGTGCTCCTCGGAGAGGTGCAGCCAATGTGGTCCGTTCCACCAAAGCATGTGATGCTTCAGCTGGGAAGGGGTGAGGCCGTGCGTAGCACAGTCTGAAGGGTTTTCTTGCGTAAGTACGTGTCTCCACTGTGAGGGCGAACTTGCGTCCAGGATTGTTCCAATTCTATTCGACACAAATGTCTTCCAACGTTTGGGGTCACTACTGATCCAATACAGCACTATCATTGCATCTGACCAATAGTGTACAGATATGGTGTGAAGTGATACTTGAAGTTGGTTGATAATCTACTCGGCTAATTGTGTACACAGCACAGCTCCGGATAACTCCACTCTCGGAATTGTTAGCGGCTTAACAGGTGTGGCTCGACTGCGGGCGGCCAATAAGTTGACCTGCACGGAACCATCCGTACAACTAGCTCGGAGATAAGCGCATGCTGCATACGCCTTGGATGATCCGTCACAAAACATGTGTAGTTGCAGAGTCGAGACATGCTTTAGATCGAAGCCTAACCAGCGAGGGATGTGTACCTCTTGAATGTCGGGAAGCTCTTGGATGATTTGTTGCCACTGCTCGGCAAGGTGCTCTGGCAAGGGGTCGTCCCAATCTAACGATGCTGGGGGCTCATCTTTGCGCTCGATACGAAAACTCCAAACTTCCTTAAACAGGATTTTCGCAGCGATGATTACTGGTGCCAGGTATCCCAACGGATCGAATAAGCGTGCTACTGTGGATAGTAGAGATCGTTTAGTGAATGTAGGATTGAGTGAAAACTTGAGATTAAAACCAAAAACATCATTGTGTGGATGCCAATACAACCCTAACGTTTTAATGGAGTCTTTGTTGTCTATCTCAAAAATGCTACTGTTAGAGAGATCTGTAGTTGGGATGCCTTCTAAGATAGCTGGATGATTGGATGCCCACTTCTTGAGCTCCATGCCTGCGGATTGCAGAGCTGCGATGACATCATTGCGAATTTTGAGAGCTCCGTCGATGGTCTCATGTCCTGTTAAAAAATGTCAAAAAATTTTCCTTAATGAGTCCCTTTTCATCGCGCCAGAAAATTCTCTGATACTGGGCATCTTCTTCATGCATATCTATGCAGCGATACATTTTTGTTATTTCGGCCACGAAGACATACCGATGGAGACGACAGTTGAGTATGACTCCTCCGAGATCGTTTTGTAGGGCGGGACCCGTGCATAGAATGTCATTCACCGACCTCCCGTTAGACGTTTTACACGAAGCGTCGTATACGACGCGCATCTTTGTAGTTAGACTGTCTTCTTTAATCACCGCATGATGCGGAACGGTGCACGCGGAGATTGAGAGCTGGGTCATTCCACGTGAAACGTGACAGGCCAATTTGGGTCAAATCTCAGAATCAAACGAAACTTTTTTTTTCGATAGAGGATTGAAATATAAGGATCGGTTTTTTTTTTTTTTTTAACTCTTAACGTTTATTTTTAAAAACTATTTTTTTAATTAAGCTCCGATTTTTGAGTTATGCAGCACTTGAGACTCGTTTGAGTTATTTTAATATTTCGGATGCCTTTTTGTGGCATATCTTAATATCTTTCAGAAAAATATTTGTTTGATCCTAAGCGTGGTTTGTGGACCAATATATGTTACGAGGTCCCTTCCCGGAGGTTAGAAAGTAGAACCACGGAGTTATAAGATGAGATGATAACTGATTTATTCTGAAGTTGGTACAAGCTTATATACTACTTGAATAACACGGAAGTCAAATGTAAAGACTATTGGAATGGGTTGTATTCTGGAGTAGGTCAATATGTTTTGTGTATCTTGTGGAAACCTGATCCAATTCGAAAAACCTCTGTACTATGTTGTTTAGGCTTGCCAAATTACAACGAATAGAGATTGAAGGAGTCTGGGCTGCTTCGGCTGGTCCAAAAACTATCCAGCCGAGCTGTGTGTTTTGTGCAATTGGTTCTGCAACCGTCCCTTTGCGTATGTCCGGAAGCATTAGTTGTGGGATAATGTCGACCCCGATAAGTAGGTCAATGCGACCCGACATGAGGAAATTAGGATCTGCAAAAGATAACCCTTGGAGATGTTTACAGGACTTAATGTCTACATTTTGTTTAGGTAAATGACCTGTTAGCGACCGAAGGATGAAGGCTGAGGACACGTAGGCATTAAATTAAGATGAACATGAGACTATGGTGAAATCGGTGCTGGGACGTATTACCAATTCCCGTGATCTCAGCTCGTACAGGATGCCGTTTGAGTCGGAGCGATTGAACGATGTTTTCCGTGATGAAGGTGCCTTCCGATCCATGATCGATGAGAGCTCGAACTAAAGCTGGAGTTATTTACGATCCGAACCAGTGCAGTAGCAAGAAGTGTGGTTGCTTTTAGATTGGAGGCAACTGCGCTTAAGAGTTGCGTCGGTGGTGCATTCTGTGTAGCGTCTGCGCTACGAGCAGAGTCTGAAGCATGCTGTCGTGATGCTCCAGGAGTCAATGAGGAACTCTGTTGAGCATTCGGAAAATGTAACAAAGTGTGGTGCCGTTGACCACATTGTGAGCAGTTGCGGTTGCTGCTGCATTGACTAAGAGAATGAGAAGAACTAAGGCAAAAGATGCATGCCTTTGAACGGTCGACTATCACCTTTCGCGCGAAACAATCCTTGGCAAGGAAGTCCGGGCACCGTCTTAGAACGTGATTCTGTTGGCAGATCGGGCACCTGATGGATCCAGACTCAACGGTGCTGTGGAAGCTGTGTCCCCTAACTGTGGAGTTTCCTGATGGTCTGGTTGTCTGGCGATGGTTTGTCGATTGTATAGATGAAGATCTTACTGGAACGGCTGGTTTCCTACTCTCAATTAGGTCGATGCTAACCAATCGATTGTGAAGAAACACCTCCAGCTTTGTGAAGGTGGGTATTTCCACGTTGTTGCCCAGGGAATGCTCCCAGGCCTGTGTGGTGCTGATAGGCAGCTTTGTAAGTAGGTGATGTACCAACCACTGATCACAGGCATCAATGGAAATGTGCAGTCGTCGGAATTCACAGATACATACATTGGCCGAATTTAACAAATTCCTAAGGTCCATCGCGATCTCCTTAGACAGTGGCTCGATTCCGTACAGTGCATTCATATTGTACATGAACTGCAGCCGGGGGTTGTTGTATCGTTTTACTACAAGGTTCCATGCCACTGAATAATTGTTTTCCGTTAATGCCATATGGTTTATATCCTGATTCGTCCATCCGGTAGAGCTTGCTTCAAGAAATGAAATTTTTGAATGTTGGAAAGGGATGGATTTTCATGTATTAGTTGAGAAAAGCTGTCATAAAAGGATGGCCAATCCGCAAAATTTGCAGGTACGGGCAATTTCGGCAGCTAAATTGTGGAAACAGGTGTGGATACAGGATTGTTATTTATGGATTGATCCCCTGGCACTTGTACTGGGACTGAAAACTTGGTTTCGTATTCATCGGTGAATGAACAATAAATGTCACTGTATGATTGCTCAAATTTGTCTTCAACAGTGTCCGCAAAATATGGATGAGAGCGGGGACATTGCTGTAAAATGAGCGCTTGATGATTTGTGTAAAATTGTTTTGACAGTTCGTTGAGCTTGTTGAGTCGAAATTCATAGTAGGATTAAGTTTTCTTTATTTGACCGTCCTTTCTAGCATTTTTAATTAGTTGGGTCAACCTGGACGATATGTCCATTTGCATTGCGTACATGTCTGCAAACGGATCGACCATAACCACTGGTGCTGGACTTTGTTGGGCCGAATCACTATCATTACTGTGTCGACTCCCGCCGCCTGGGGCGCTTTGTCTTTCACGCCCACGCAGAGGATCGTCTCTAAACATGGACAGAAGTTAGCGCTCCCAGTTCGAGGACAAAATCACCTGTTCGGGATGGGTGTGCGTCGGTCGAAAAACCGAGACGGAAAACTATGCAAGCGGGAGAGAAAAAGCCCGTACATGCGCCCCTTCACGTCTGTGCACGTGCGGATGCCACTTAAAGTCCAGTTGCGCAGAGGAATCTTCTCGAAAACGCAACCGGCTTGGCTTAGGCCACTGTTTTAGCACACGCGGATCAGGGCTTGGAGGGTCTGGGGAGATAATAAAACCCAACTCGGTGAAGGACTTTTAGCACTATTTCTTATTGTCCGTGGTTTTATTCTTTTAGTTTCTTGGTTCTCTTTTGGGCTTTTCTTCCTCTTTTATGTATATGTACCTTTTTCCCTAGTCGCACTATTTTCACTGCAAGTCCGTGTCTCTCTCGCGCTCTGCTCACTAGGTTCCTCAGTCCTGATCCTTGATGTCCTGCGTGTCCTTGGCGTCCTTGTGTGGTTCTCTACTGCGATGCTTGGGCTTCTAATTGCGGCGAATGAACGAGGACTCGGGCTGGGCTGGCGGCCGTCGGGCTTCCTTGAAGGCGTAAGTATTTGACAGAAGGCTGGGCTGGCGGCCGCCGAATATAGCTAGCCGGGCCCTCGCTTCCCAACACTGGAACCGTGAGCAGGTCGCGCTAATCTCTGTCCGTGCAGACCTTGCTTACACTGAGCAGAGCGCCTTGATCCACGTGAAATCCCAATTAGCACACTCGATAGTGCCTGTTTGAACTTTTGGCTAACGGTTGATTAATATACTAAATAACGCCTGTTTGAACTACTGGCTAACGGCCGAAGTTTTGAACCAAACGGCTCTTTTTGGCTTCTTGCCTGCCTCCGTGGCCTATCCCCTGGCCCAGTACTAGTTATCTTTATTATCTATTCAATGTGTCTGTATTACTATATATATCTTAAATCTACTCGCTGAATGTGGGCAGCTTTTACGGTGCCTCCACCCCCCTTACGACGGGGTGGCGAGGCGAGATGAAAGATGCCTTTCGCGTCGGGCCGTGATCGTGATGCCCGAATCGCTGTCCCTGGTGATGTCGCAGGAAACGAACGTTTGTGCGGTCGTGCGCCTCCACGTAATTCCACGATGGCGCTGGGGAGACGACGCGTGCACCTCCGTCGTTATCCCGTTCCGGTCCCGCCAGGTGAGGATCCACAGCCAGCGGCTCATCTCCCCGCTCTCGGGATGCTACTCCCTGGAGTGGGCGGGATTATTCTGTCTAGGGCGACTACCCTAGGACTCGGCGTCAGAGGGCTCTCAGGGGAGGCGGGCAGTGAAGTTGTTTGTTTGTCACTCCCGTTCTGGGTGCACGGTCTTGAGCTCTCGAGCTTCCAACTTCAGGGATTCCCCTTCCCAGGGTAGCCGCTGAAGTGGCTCGTTCTGGACAGCGGTCGACACCTTCGGGCTGCGTTTCCCGTGTCGTCGGGCGGCCCGGTGTGGGATCCGTCCCCTCTCGCCTTCGTCTATCTGGTGCGGCTCGGCAGTTACGGCCCCCGCGTCGGCGTAGTCGCTCCAGGGATCCACTCACCGAAGTACCCATAAGCGAGTCTCCAGTGGCATCGGCAATCCGTGGGACGATCGAGGCGGTGGGGGTGCAGGCCGTGCTGCGTAATCGGCCCAAGCGTCGTTGGCCTCTGCTAGCGAGCATTGTAGGGGCACGGGTGGGCCTCCAGTCGCGAAGCGGCCATCCCTTTCAGCTGACGAGTCGTCTGTGGATGACGCTGGGTGTGGCACCCAGGCACGACTCTCCTGGACGCATCTCTCCTCGGAGCTCTCAGTGGATTCCGGGGTCGCCTCGCTCTCCAGCCAAGCGGTCACCAGGTAGCAGGCCGTGCTGTGCCCGGCTGCCAGGGGTCCCTCGACGTTTAACCGCGCAAAACCTGCTGTAGTCAGCCCCCTGGTGTCGGGCTCGTTACCTTCGTACGATGGATCGAGGTGGTTGGTGGAGCTAGGAGTCGGCGTCTCCGTCGCCCTCAAGAGGTAGAGGCGGCGGTGTCTCGGCTGACGATTCGTACGGCGGTGACGCGATGTGCTCCGCGTGTTCCGTTGGCCAGGAGTCGGTGCTTGATGGTGACGGCTGAGGGAGAGCGGGTGGAGTCGCTCCATGGGCGGTACTTGTACTCGGCAAAATCGGACATGGTGCCGGCTGGTGGCGAGGGAGAGCGGGGGGAGTAGTGCCATGGAGCGGTACTCGTCCTCCAAGAATTCGGACATGGTGACGGTGTGCTATTAAATGTAACGTATTAGCCCAGGTCTTGTAGTTGGCGGGAATCCTACCTATAGTGCGGCTTGAGATACTTATGGTTCTAGATTACAAGTTCAGAGTTCTTAGCTTACTTGGCGGCTTAACCTAACTATGACTCGCAGGGCCCTGCTTAACCGTTGAAAAAAAAAAAGGTGTACTCGTCGATAGGTGGCTTTCTTGGACTGGGTACGCTGCTCAGTGACTTGGGCATCCTGGTTGCTCTCCTGGCCGAGCATCTCCTGCTGGTCGCCCAGAGCTTGGGAGTCTTCTGGATCCACGTTTGGGGGTTCGGAGGCAAACGCTTCTGAGCATAGGTTCTGCCTCATTGTCCGCTGTATCTTCTTCGTCGTCGGTTTCCTCCTGTCCTGTACTCTTTGAGATCCGGGAGACTGGCAGTCCGCCGTTTCCTAGAGCCCGCAGTTGTAGGCGCACTACATTCTGGGACAGGAACTTCACCACTTTGTATGGTCCGGTGTACTTCTGAGGCCAACTTGGCGTTGAATCCCTCGCTGGCCTTGGACAGGTGGTGGGTACGGACCGGCACCCTTGATCCCACCAGCGGTCGCCAAGCGCGCCGCCGTAGGTTGTAGTACCGCTGCTGTTCCTGGGATGCCCGCTCGTTGTTCTCTCGCGCGATGGCATATACCTCCTGTAATCCTTTAGCCCGGTCCTCCGGGTGGCTGTGGCGTGGTACCTGAGCTCGGCGTCACCTTGTCGTACCGGGCCCCTGGCGGGGCGTGGCTCGCGGCCCTGGACTAAATAGGCGGGGCTGAACCCCGTGCTGTCCGAGATCCCGCAGTTCTTGCGGTAGATCTCGCGTAGTTGGTCCCAGGATCGCTGGTCGTCCAAAGTGTATTGGGCGATCATAGTTTTGATCGTCCGGTTCACCCACGCTCGGTCGGGTTCTGTTGCGGCGAGTACGGAGCCGTGTACTGGATCTGGACGCCGACCCGTTTGCAGAGTGTCTTAAACCCTCGACTCGTGAACTGCGCGCCGTTGTCGCATATCGCTGATGGGGTTCCGAATCGGGAGAAGGTAACCACTCGAAACGCCAGTTCCAGCTGAGCCGTCGTCGCCTTCCGCAGCGGTATGATCTCGACCCATTTCGAGAAGACGTCCAGGAAGACCGGGAGCGGGGGTCCGATGAAGTCTGCGGGCCGGACCATTATGGGCGGTCTCCGCCGGACGACAGGTTGGGGGCATCTTCCCCGCGGGCTTGAGCTGACTCGCCTTGAACCGCTGGCAGGTCTCGCAGCACCTTACGTGTCGGCGAACGTCCCGGTGCATTCCAGGCCAGAAATAGCGTTGTGCAGCTCGTCGGATCCGTCTTGCGGATCCCTAGATGTCCTGCCGAGGGGTGGATCGTGGCACTCCTCCAGCACGTGTCGTCGGTGCTCCGTGGGGACGCACAGCTTCCATGGGCTGATGCCCTCGTCGGGTGATGGATCGCCGAGGTGGCGGAGCAGCTGTCCGTTCTCTCTGGCGTAGTCCGAAACTTTTCCTGGTTGACGCCGATTTGTTCCAGTTTGGCTCGGATCCACATGCATGGTGATACTTCTTCCTGTAGCTGGTGGAACGTGTCCAGTGGTTGGCGACAGTGCGTCAGCGACCACGTTCTGGTTACCCTTCCCGTAGTGCACGTCGAGTTGGAACTGCTGGAGTTCCAGCGCCCAGCGAGGCGATACGCCCGGCCGGGTTTTCAATCGTTATTCAGCCATTTCAGGGCTAAATGGCTCGTGATGACGTCGTAGACCGCGATACCCCTTCCAGAGTAGCACGCCGCGAGTTTACGAATGGCCCCCATGACGATAGCGAGGCATTCTTTCTCGGTGGCCGAGTAGTTTTCCTCGGATTTCGCTAGTCGCCGGCTAGCGTACGCCACCACTCGTTCGCCTTCTTCGGCTTGCTGCGTCAGGACTGCTCCGAGCCCGTAGTCGCTGGCCTCGGTTTGTAACTGGAACTTCCGAGTGAAATCCGGGCATGCCAACACCGGCGGTTCGGTGAGCTTGCTCTTTAGATCTTCGAACGCTAGTTGCTGTGGTTCCTCCCAGAGCCATTGTTTCCCTTTTCGTAGCAACTTGGACATCGGCTGCACTACGGCGGCGAAGTTGGGTACGAATCGTCTATACCATGAAGCGACTCCAGACAACGCCGCAGCTCCCTTGCAATTGGTGGGGGTTGTAGCCCCTTTATGGCCGCGATCTTGTCCGGATCGGTCTGGATACCGGCCTCACTGATCACATGCCCCAAGTATACTAGGACAGAAGAACTTGCACTTGGCCCGGTTCAGCCGTAGGTTGGCATTCCGAAGCCGCTTAAAGACCTCCTTGAGGTTTTGCATATGTTCTTCCCGCGTAGCTCCTGTGACGATGATATCGTCAAGGTAGGCAAAAGCGTGAGGCTCTAGGTCTGGCCCGATGACGCTATCCAGGGCCCTTTGAAAGGTCGCTGGAGCCGAATGTAATCCAAACGGCATTACTCGCCATTGGAACAATCCTTGTCCAGGCACGGTGAATGCGGTACAAGCGAGACTCTCCTGTGCCACTGGGATCTGCCAGTAGCCGTTTTTCAGGTCTAGCGTCGAGATATAGCGCGCGTTCCGCAGGCGCTCCAGGATGTGGTTGATGCGCGGAAGCGGGTACGCGTCCGGCACGCATTTCGTATTTCCCCAGTCTTCTTCCTCACCAGAACAATGGGAGCACTATGCGGGCTCCGTGATGGTTCGATCCTCCCATCCCGGAGTAGCTCATCGACTTGGTCGCTGATGATCTGTTGCATGGCCGGGTTCTTTGGAAAATACCTCTGCTTCAGTGGCTTTTCGTCCCGCATGACTATTTGGTGCTCCGCGATGTGGGTCACCCCGGCCAATCCATCGAATTGTTTCAGCTCCTCCTCGAGAAACGCTAGGGTTCGGGGTTCCATAGGCTCGCCGGTGAATGGCGGTGGCTGCGGTTCTTCCGGACATTCGGCGATGGCTGCGAGATTTGCTGTAGGCTTATCGTGCCTGGCCTGGTTCCGGAACGGGTTTCTCTCACGGGCCACTTCTGCATCCGCTAGTGGAGTCAATCCGTACTTGCTGACCCTTCCGGTAATCGCAGGCGACGGGGAATCGGATGCCATAGTTGGACCCGGTCGTCCTGGCGGCGGGAGGTGCGGCTGGTACCGCTCGAGAGTTCGGAGACGATGGCGCCGACGACGTGGTCCTTGGCGACGATGGCGATGTGGTGGCCGTGGTGGCCCTTGGCGACGATGACGATGTGGTGGCCGTGG
>JBAMCJ010002626.1:0-186897 GCA_037075205.1 Drosophila prostipennis | reverse complement strand
AAAAAATAAAAAAAAGTTTTTTATATTTTAAAGAATTTTTTTTTTTCTTGACTAATATCTATGATATTTATTTTTGATTATTTACCCAATTAAAAATATTAATTTCAACACAAGTATTTACAATTTTTTATAATAATAATTTTTTAAAACAGCTAAAAAAAAAATGTTTTTTTAATATTTGGAAGACATTTTTTTTAAATAACATCTATGATTGTAGCATATTTATTTTCGCTTTTTCACCCAATTAAAAATATTAATTTCCACACCACAAGTATTTAAATTATAATAATAATAATTTATTTTATAATTTAGCAAAGTTCTATTATTTTTGCCACCACTGTACTATATTGTATGTGTTGGAGTCTGATGGCAAACATATTTTATGAGTTTTATTGTTGCTGCTGCTTTTTCTTGTCTCCTGGCGAGGCTGATAATAAAACTTGGCCGCTGGCAGGCAGCGCAGCCCGCTGGGAGCGTAATCGAGCCTTTAACATTGGTCCTGGGTGTTGGTACATGTAGCTGTAGCTGTGTCTACCCGACGTGTGTGTGTGTGTGAACGCAGCTTGATTTCATGGTAAAAAGGGCAAAAAAAAGAGTATACAAGCACCCGCACTTTTCTACGAATTTCACACACACTTTTAAATAAAATAAAATATTTTTTTAAATTTTGGTATTATTTTCACTTGACGTGCCGAAACATACTTTTATCACTTTGTGGAAATTAAGAAAAAGGACAAAGATATAATAAAAAGTCAAAGATTCGATTCTAGTCTTTATAAAATGGTAATGTCAGAATAAATTAACTTATGTTAGAAATCAACTAACTGCTTTAGCACTTACTAAAAAAAACAAAGGTACTTAGAAGCTAAATCAAGATTTTCTTTTAAAAAAAATTGAAACTTAAATATTTTTGTAAAACTTAGTCCCTAAAAGGATCTCGTCTCTAACATATGGTCATGTGGACATATCTGAATGCATCGGTGAGGTGCTTGTGCTGCTGCCCTTACATTCTCTTATTTTTTTTTTCACATTTTTCACAACTATTGTTCCCGTTCTTGTTGTAATCAAATTGAAAATGCAGGAGTGCAACTGCAGCAGCTGCTGAAAGATGCTGGCCCGAAGGACTCACCTTAAATACCCAAAGGGACTGTGACAAGCCTCATTAAGGATACATCGACAGTGTGCAGTAATAGGGATTGTTATAAAATAATGCTTTTGCAAATTCAGCTCCCTTGTCTCCTCAAGTACAGATAATCAAACAAAAACACCTCTTAACGAGGTAAAAAAATAGTGACGACCGCACCTTCAACATACAAAAGATCTGATATCATATTTTGTGACGAAAAATAATTTTACATTCGAAAATATAAAAACACTTTCTAAAATTTACTCATTCGGCCCGCTTCAGACAAATTTATAAGATTTTACCCACACGAACATTTTCTATTGTAGCGTGCCGAAAAAGTAAATTTTAGAAAGTGTTTTTATATTTTCGAATGTAAAATTATTTTTCGTCACAAAATATGATATCAGATCTTTTGTATGTTGAAGGTGCGGTCGTCACTATTTTTTTACCTCGTTAAGAGGTGTTTTTGTTTGATATCAGAAATTTTTAAAGAGACAATTTATACCCTGGGTTTAATTTTCATATTAGTATACCTCATACCATGACCAAAAGTCATCCCCATATAACTTAGTTATTAAAAAACTAAAGCACATAGGATTGACCCCTGATCTTAGCTGAACGCCGCCTGATATATTGCAAGCACTGTTGCAAGCCCTACTTGCTGCAACGTGTTTTCATAAAAAAAGCAGAGGCCATTTTAAAAAAAATTCGATTTTTTAAAAACTAAAAATGGCTCCAACTGTTTACAAAAATCGATTGTAACTAACAATATGGCGCATATATTGATTTATAAAAAAAAATTTAAATACAAAATTTTTTATAATCTTAATTTGTTTTTATTTTTAAGAAAATAAAAACTTATTTTTTTTAACATTTTTTTTTAAAGAAGAGGTTTTAGAAGAATTAAATCAAAACACATGAAGTCACGCAGATTCATATAACCGGAGATAAAGATTTTCAATGAGAGGGTACTTTTTCAAATTTGTCAATTTTTGGAAAACTTAAAAAAATTCTAACTAAAAAAATATTTTTTTTTCGGACAAATCCTGATACACGTGATTGCTCATTTTCCGAATAGAACATGTAAAAAAAATTTCAGGCAAATCAAAAATGTAAAAATTTTTTTTGGCCCAAATCTGTTCGGTCCGTAAATGAACGGCCTTAGGCAGCATTAATTGTTATGAGCTGGCAAAAGTGGCTATTTTCGATTCTTAATAACTTTTAAACGTGACTTTTTACAGTAATGTGTTATATACCAAAATTTAAGGAATCTCAAGGGCTATACAGTTTAAGGTTTTAACCAAAATCGTTAGAGCCGTTTTTGAGAAAAATAAAAAAAAGCTAAAAAAAAAGTTTTAAAAAATTGTCTTTTGTTCATATTTTTTTAACTATTACATTTACACAAATTGCATATAGAAGGCGTTTATAGCATTTAAGAATACCTTTCAAACGAGATGCAGCACAAGTCTGTAGCTTTAGTAGTATAGAAGTTACGGCTTTCCGATTTTTAGCTATTTATAGCTGTTTTCCCGCTAAACTAGCGAGTTTTTCCAAAAGTGGTAGAACAAAAGTTTTTTATATCGATGTGATGAACGTCATATCAAATTTTCAGAACTTAAAAAACATATTTTGGACAAGTGGACAAGTGGACAAACAGAATTAAATTTTCATTTTGGGAAGAAGAAGAAAATCTTATTTTGGCTATAACTTTTGAACGGAGCGTCGGATTTTATCGTATGACCCCTCATTCGACGGGTATTTTCAATAAGAACACAACTAAAACATTGCGAGGGGGCATTTATCCCCACCGGCCCCAACAGCTCCAAATTTCGAAATTTGCACTTTTTCACTTTCACCGCTCTCTCTCCCAAGCCAATTGATTTTCTTAAAGTCTTGGTATGCAATCCTTTAAGTTTTTGCAATACCTTTCGATTGGTGTATTACTCATTACGATCGGACCATCACAGCAGATTTTCATTTCTTCGTGTATATATAGTAGTCGCCTTCGCACACTCTCCTGGTGCGCTTCGTCACTACATGGACTGCCGTCCATAGTGATATCGTGCACTTATGCTGCTTAATATGCTTTTTGCTCACACATTTTTTTGCCGAACAGGTTCGGGGGATAAAATGCTTTAGGGCGTGGAAAAAAGGACCTGCAACAGGATTGACAACAGCATGAGCATATAAAATTGCTTTCGGGCAGCTAATAAAAAGCTTGTAATCAAGTGGGACGGCAGTGGAGATGGGGGAGTAGAAAACTTTTAGCTTCAGTCAACTCACAAACTTGGACATGTCAGGCTAAAAATGAGAATAAAATAAAAATAAAAGTAAGGAGGGGAAATATGCCACTAGGATATGCATGAGCAGCAGCTTATGCACAGCATAGCTCATGAGTTTTGCATGGAGTTGTGCAGTTGATAGTTTGTTGCAGGACGAGATGGAAAAGTATTTGGAAAAGGAGCCGAGCAGGCGGCTCCTTGCACTTATCCGAGTGCACAAAGCAGCTAAGCAAAACACTCGTTGCAGCCAACTTAAGGCTAATTTAAGTGACTGAATCTGTATCTATCCGAGTGAGTGGCTGTGCGAGTGCGAGTGTGAGTGTGCAGAGTGCGTGTCTCTTACTCGCTCTTTCTCCAGGACCAAACCCCCACCCCCCGAGGACTCTCCAAGGAGCCGCCTCGACTTTTACCTGGCCCAAAGTGTCCCGGGTTAAGCTGCTCGCCTGCCTTTTCCGTTCAGCTTGCCATCATCAATGAAAATGCTCGTAAATTATGCAAGCCTAGGAAAATAAGCTGCACTCAAGTGCGTTTCGCCTTTAGAGTCTTCGTCCTCCAGTTTCCGAACCCTCCACTGTTCTTTGCCGGCACTTCGGGAGGGCTGAACGGGGCGTATGCGTGATTTTCAATTATATTACATAATGGCCACGCAACAGCATCGATCTTAGAATATTCTCTTAATTTTTAATCCCCTGTGAAAGTGGGTATTCCACGAAAGCAGTTAAAGACGACTATTTTCCTAGATCTCTCCATTAAAACCAGGAGCTTGGTTCGTTCTACTGATTTTATATTATGCATTTGAACTTTATTATACCCTTGCAGAGGGTATTATAATTTTGGTCAGAAGTTTGTAACGCAGTGAAGGACCCCATAAAGTATATATATTCTTGATCAGGATCAATAGGGGAGTCGATATAGCCATGTCCGTCTGTCCGTCTGTATGTCTGTTTCAATACCGTTTGCGAGCTCAGTTTAAAAGCTAGCGACTTAAAACTTTCACAGTCGTCCTAAAACATGTGTACGCAGATCAAGTTTGAAAACCGACCCGATCGGACGTCTATATCCTAAAGCTCCCATAGGAACAATCGGATATAGCTTTCAAAAAATGAAGATATTTCGCTCAGTTAAGAGCTATTGACAAGAATATTTCCAAATCGTATTTTTTTGTGTGTACCTTGATCAGGGTAAACGCGCGTGCCGATCGGACGTCTATATCCTATAGCTCCCATAGGAACAATAGGGTGAAAAATTTTAAAATTATATTTTTTTGCAATTATAAAATATTTTGTTGTTTTGTTAATTCATGTTGCTTTTCTAGTCAAGTTTTCATTCGTGAAATCTGCAAGGGTATTAAAACATCGGCTTGCCGAAGTTAGCCTCCGTCCTCGTTTTTAAATTGTTTTACCAGTTTTTGGAAATGACTTACAAGTTCTTTTGCGCCAGTAAATTAATGGAAATCATACGTTTTTCTAAAAACTAGAACTGCTGACTTTGTTAATAAAATGCAAATTTACCTTACCTTACTTACCTTATTTTATATTTATTTAAATATTTTGTCAATAAAATCACATATGGCCAACCGCAAGTTATTTCCCCAGGAAAGGTCAAGCCAAAAACCGCAAACTAAAAATTTACACTTAAAAAAATTGTCCTCAACCAATTTTTAAAATACATCTTCACTAATTTGGAATTTATGCTGGAAAACTGTTCCTAAAAAATCTGGTCTAATCAAATGGTGTTTCCCAATTAGATTTATGGTTGAGTCAAGAAAAGGTACTACATTTGTATTTGATTTAAATAATTATTAAAGTATACTTTACTTGTAAATGATATTTCCGTTTTGTGAAGTGTGTAACAACGTTGACTGTATACAGGATATATTATTATATTTTTTTATATATTATATTATTTTAATAAAGTATTAAATTTATTTATATGAACTTTTTATAATTTAGTACAATAAATCGGGTAAGTGTATTTCGGGTTTCTAATAAAGCGTATAAAAGGCACTATAGGCTTTAAATGGGAATCAATTGTAAAACAGACTCTTAACCAAGATGGTTCCCAAAATCTTTCTTAATCTAATTGGACGAAAGCCCAATGATTTCCTGGAGAAGCCAAAGAATGTGTATCCTACAAACGAGGACTTTCTGAGGCTTCCATTGCTTTACTACTACACCGTGGGCCTATCTCCTTTCAAGTTGTCTAGTACCGAAAAGAAACCGGGAATCCTCTTCCACATATACTTTGTCCTTCACATGTTCAACCTGGCACTCGTGCTTTTCATGCAGATTCAGTTTGTGGTAGTTTCATACCAAAACAAGGAGAATTTCGTGGAGTCCTGTATGGAAATGAGTTACATCGGGTTCATAGTCGCGGGAGTTTTGAAGTTCTTCCCTGCGATATTTGAGAAGCAAAAAATGGCAAGCCTAGTTGAGACACTAGACTCTTTTTTTCCACCACCCCGAGAAAAGGAGCAGGAGAAATATGACGTAAGTGATTACCTGAAGCGCTGCCACCTCATCACCAAGGGATTCGGAGGTCTCTACACGGCTGTTATAGTGACCAACAGCTTGTTCTTCCTCATCCAGTATACAGTTTTGAAGCTGATGCACTCACCGAATGCCAAGCAATCGCTGCCGTTCGTTGAGTTGGCTCCCTGGGACTATCAGGCCGGATGGAAATTTTACTTAACCTATATGTCGCAGGCTATCGCGGGCTACACGGCCACCTGTGGCCACATCTCAGCAGATCTCATGGTCTTCTCCGTTACCATGCAGGCCATCATGCATTTTGACCGCTTGTCACGAGCTCTCTCAGAATTTCAGGTGCAGGCAAGATCAGGAGTTGGTGGAGGAGCCGACGAGGACCTTGAGGAACTGCGGTCCCTCATCATTTACCATAATCAAATACTCGGGTAAAGCTTTCTACGATTTTTTTGTTTTGTATAATAATAAAATAATTTTTCTTTACTCTTCTACTCAGTGAAATATCATTTCTTTCTGTATAATTTATTTCACACAAAAAAAAACTTGGTAAAATCAACTGTTATAATTGTCAATCAGTCCCCATCCACAATAAATAGTCAATTCTACTAATTGTGTGTACTTTTTGATGTGAAAGTAACTATTTCACAACAACAAATACACACAATTAGCAAAGACTCACACCTATATCCTTGACAAAATTGACAATTTTTTGTGGTTGAGGTCTTTTTGACAATTTTTTTTTTGTGTGTTATAATACCTTTTTTCAGACTCACCGACATGATGAATGAGGTATTCGGAATTCCACTTTTGGTGAATTTTGCAGCCTCCTCGATGCTCGTTTGCTTTGTGGGATTGCAGAGTGAAAATGTGTCCTTTGCCGCCTACGAAATGAATTGGACAGATGCTGATACACGTTTTCGTAAGATTATTTTATTACTGACTTTCAAGGCACAACAACCCGTATGTCTCAAGGCGACTACATTTGTGAATGTCTCCATTGAAACCATGAGCATCGTGAGTTTCCTAGGACTTGATATTATTTGTTTTACTACCACTTGTGTTTTTCTTTGCAGTACTTGCAATTGACTTATAAGTTCTTCTGTGCAATTAGAACAATGTACCAGTAAATGAATGAAACTCAGAAATTAAATACTTAAAAAATACATCAAAAGCTGTGTAGAACATAGTTTTTATAACTTACCAATAAAGATTTTGTTAAATGCATTTTGTGAGCATGTTTTTATTTACCATGGATATCAGATATCAAATGGTGATTTCGGTATAAAATCCATGAGAAAGTTGGTACTATTGGTGTGACTTATATAAGGGAGATATATAAAATTTATAAACTTTAAAGGATGTCACGTTATTATTGTGCCAATAAAAACACATATGGCCAACCGCAAGTTATTTTCATGAAGCAAACCATAAACCGCAAGCCAGTTAAACTTATTTTGGTTTACACTAAAAACTAAGTGTTCAAAAATGTGTCTTATAAAATATAGAGGTACCAATAGAAATCTGTGCGTAAATACAATTTTTTTTATTTTTCCACTAGATTTGGAGTTTTATCAAGATTAACAATAAATTTATTTGGAAAATTCGAAATATTTATTTAAAAACCTTTTTGTTTCGTAAAGTGTTTGAAAAAAAAAGATTGTGTACATTTTATTATTGTACATTATTTTAATAGAGAACTGCACTTTCAAATCTGGTGAATAACTAGTACATTTATAGGTATAGTATACATATATGATAACAACATTTTAATGATGTTATTTTTTAGTTAAACATTTTTGGTTTGTATGTAAGGTGAAGAAGGTATATTTATCTAACATTTTTAAACTGTTGTTTGCTCAGTATGTATGCAATTTTAATGAAGGCTTTCAAGGTCTATATAAAGGTTTGTTTACTTGTCGCTTTGAACCAAGTTGGCATTCGAATCGCATCCGAAATGGGTGTTAAGCTGTTTAGGAAGGCCAAAACCACCAAGCCAAAGCCTGATTTTCCCGCGGTAAACGATTTTTTAGGGCTGCCGGTGATATTTTACAACACTGTTGGATTGGAGCCCTACGAGTCCTTGAATCCCGAACAGAGACGTGGAATTCTGTTCCACGTCTATTTCGCATTACAGATAATCAACTTGAACTTTGGTCTTTCCATGGAGATCGTTTTTGTTTTTGTATCGTTCCGAAACAATGAGAACTTCCTGGAATCCTGCATGGTGATGAGTTATATCTTATTTGTTGTCGTTGGACTCTTGAAGTTCATCTCGGTGGTATTTCGGAAAAAAAAGATGACTAGTCTGGTGAGACAGCTTGAGTCCTTTTTTCCGGAACCAAAGGATCAGGAGGAGTATGCGGTGAGGTACTATTTAAAGCGCTGCCATCGTTACACCAAGGGATTTGGCATACTCTATATGACCCTGATGGTGACCTACAACCTCTTTGCCCTCGCCCAGTATACCATTCTGAATCTGCTGCACTCGCCGAACGCCAAGCAGTCGCTGCCCTACGTTAACATGGCGCCTTGGGACTACCACGCCAACTGGAGATTTTACTTGACCTACCTTTCCCAATCGGTGGCTGGGTATGTGGCCACGTGCGGCCATATTTCCGCGGATCTCATGATCTTCGCGGTGACCATGCAAGTTATTATGCACTTCAACCGACTGACTCGGGCTCTCAAGGAATTTCACGTGCAAGACTGTTCAGGTTCAAAGAAAAGAGCTGACGAAGACCTTAAGAAGCTGCGGTCTCTGATTTCTTATCACAACAAAGTTCTTGGGTTAAGATCGATAAAGTATTTTAGAGTATTTATAATCGATACTTTTATTATTTTTATACCCTAGCAGGGGGAATTATGATTTTATTCAGAAGTTTGATACGTTTCCGACCTTATAAAGTACATATAATCTGGATCATAATCTGACATACGGACTTCGTCTCTTCAGAATATATATTTTTTGATATTCTACAATTTCGAATTAAATTAAACAGGAACAGGACAATTATATCATTTAGGAAGGATGAAAAATTAGTGGGGAAAATTATAGAAAAATATAATAATATAATATAATATCTGCAAGGGTATATAAACTTCGGCTTGCCGAAGTTACTTCTTTTCTTTTTTTTTTGTTTCTCAGACATAAATTTATTAAATGCATTTAATCCCAATATAGGATCACCGATGTGATAAACGAGGTCTTTGGCATTCCACTCCTTCTGAATTTCGCGGCATCCTCGATGCTCGTTTGCTTTGTGGGATTTCGGATGACCGTTAGCATTAGTCCCGAGGTGTTTGCAAAACTGATGTTGATCTTGGTTTCGGCTACTGTGGAGATATACCTGATCTGCTCATTTAGTCAAATGCTGATCGATGCGGTTTTGTTGACTATCATTGTTCGTGGTATTCTTACTATTTATATTTACAATATTTTTTCAGAGTGAAAGCGTTTCATTTGCAGTCTACGACATGAATTGGATGCATGCAGATCTGCGTTTTCGAAAAATGCTTATTTTTATTGCACTCAGGGCTCAAAAACCTGTATGCCTAAAAGCAACCGTGTTCCTTGACGTTTCTATACAAACCATGAGTTCCGTAAGTTCTTCCGGACTTATTTTGTTACATTAAATTACATGTTTAAATTTTCGGCAGTTTTTGCAAACGTCGTATAAATTCTTCTGCGCTATTCGAACGATGTATCAGTAAATGTCTAAAAATCTTTAAAAACACACTTTGAGTCAGGCTTAAATTATATAAATTATAATAAAATTTATATTACACAATACAATGTATTAGATAAAAAATCTTAAAACAACGTTGTATAAATTTTACTGCACCATTCCAACTTTAAATAAATAAATATATTATCAAAAGTGTTTATTAGGATTTTATGCAATAAAACGCAAAATAATCTGTTGATAATATTTACTATGTACAACCTAAAATCTTTTAAGATAGTAAAAACTTAATATTGCCAGGAATCACTTATTTATTTCTTTTTTCCTTTTAAACACAAAATGACGGTAAACTTTTTAATTAGTCTGACGAAGCTGTCGACTTTAATAAGACTTTAATGATTAACGTGGGGAAGTGTGAAATAACTAGCAGTAAACCTGGGAAAAAATATCCCGTTTTAATGCAGACTCAGGCGACTTTAAGCGACGTCACTGAGGTATAAGGAAAAGGGGAAGGCCCGAGTTCAAAGCGAAAAAAGGAGTACCACCAAAAGGAAAAGTTGCACAAGGTGAAATCCAGAAAAGGCTAGAGCACTTGCTCACATATGCAAACACAAACACACACACAAAAGACGAGGGCAAAAAGAAGGCGTGACACGGTCGAAAAACTTGAGCCACGTTGAACTTTGGCCTTACCTTGGCCGTAAACTTGTCCCGACGACTGGCTGGCAATTAGTGCACCTTTCATAGGGCAACCGTGCACCATTATTATTTTAAATTAATTATTATTTTAAATTAATTTTTATTTTATTTTAGTAATTATTTTGATTAGTAAATAAACAATAAATTCACTGTCGTTTTAAAAAGAATTATTAAATTGTATTAAAATGATTTATCAGTTTTTTGACTTTAGCTTTAAGTCAGATAAAACGTAAGGTCTAAAGTAAATATTATTTTTAACCACCCTTTTTTACAATGTCATAAATACATTTTATGTATTTTATCCTTAAAAGCTACCAGGAGAGACTGGTTTCATCTGCAGTTTCGAATCTACATTTTTGCTTACCTAGCTGAAATTAGTATCTTTTCCCGTCACTTCTATTACGCCCCCAAGTGTGTGCGAGTATCTGTGCGTGGGCGTGGCCATTTAATTCATTTTCAGGAGCAACAGAAGCAGGAAGCAGCGAACACTGTCGCTTTTGCACACAATTTCTCATTCAGTTCAGAAGTTTCGCTCGCTCACAAGTTTGTAATTCTTGGCCTGTTAACAAAGTTCATAAATACTTGAGAAACTTGGTTGGGTTTACCCGGCCCAAGGCCATGGAGCCAAAGGATAAAGGATAAGCGGAGGAGCCTGATTTCGCCGGCCCGTAATTGGTATTGTACTTGATTCATGTTCACAGGTGAGCACAGGTGGGATTGCAGTTCATTATCAGTTGATTGGCGGGATGAGTGACCCTTGGAATTTCAAGGGAATCGTTAAATTCCTTGGATATTCGCCATTTCGTTCCATTTTATTGCCAACTAACTACCAGTTTTAATGGCTGGCAACTATTTGGTAAGTGCCTTGGCCATAAAATCGAATCGAGCATATTGAATACTTAGTTATATATTGCTCGGCGTCTGGAGAACAATTCCGAACACCTCAAACACCCACAGTCGATTTTCGATTTTCCCTCATCGGCAGTCAGAAGCACAGCAATTGAAATAGAAAAGCGTGGAGGAAAAGTCGGAAGGGGATAACCAAACCCGCCGTTTGCCAATATCAATGAGATCTCCGGAACCCGGACTCAATTCGCTTTGTTGCTCACTCGCCGCTTTGCCCCGTCTCTTTCTGCCCCGCCTCCGCCGTCTCTTTCTTTCTCTTCCCTCCAGCGAGCATTTGAAATTTTAATTATAAAATATTGCTGGCAAAAGTTCTCAGGTCGGCAACGCTACACCGTGCTGATGTGTTGGATGTGTGCTATCAAAGGCGGTGGCTGTGGATACAGTGAATACTGCACAAAAGAAAACAAAAGTTTAAACAATTTTATTTTAAGCATGCTCTTTAAAAAATATTTTAAAAGTCCAAAAATATTATGCAACATTTAATTTTATTCGTTTGAAGGATCAGGTGAACCTTTTATTTTACCATTCGATTTTAGATTTATTGTTCATAAAATATTATTGTTATTTATTTTCTTGGCTAATAAGTTAATAAATTGTAACTAATTAATTTATAAATTATTTACTAAATTTTAGAAAATTAAATTTTATTTGATTGAAGGATCAGGTGGACTTTTTTATTTTACCATTAGATTTTAAATTTATTGTTCATAAAATGTTATTGGTAATTATTTTCTTGGCTAATAGGTTAATAAATGTTAACTAATTGATTTATAATATAGGTGATTTTTTAACTGAATTAAAAATATTTTTGCCTTTCAAATAACAACTGATAATTAATTAATTACCAATTTAAATTAATTAATGATCAGTTGTTATTTCTTTAACACGAATTTGACATTTTATTTAAGAGGTACCCAAGAGGACATCTGGAATCCCGACAAGTGGATTAAGGATGCTTTTTAAGCTGTTGGAGCTTTCGGTGACACCCCTGTAGGTCGCCATACAGGGGATGTCCTCGGCAGTAGTGAGTTCCCAACCCACTGGTAATCACGTTACACACACTGTGTCCATGCGTCCTGTCAGAAGTTCGAGCTGCAGGCGTTCCGTCGATGGTTCGTTATCTGGCATTTGGCATGGGGCTAGATCAATGTGGCGCAGGTGAGTGGCACAGGTGATGCAGTGGCTCTGCGTGGGGGGAGTTTCGAACTTCGAGGCGGGGGTTGCCTTTGCACTACTTCAAAAAGTAATTGTTTGCGATTTGGAGAGTGTGGCGTGTGTCGGGGAAACTTTGCCGGGGATTGGGATGCAGTCAGGCAGTCAGGACGGCGAGACTCTTGAGACATTTGAGTGGCCAAATGGGCGGAGGAGGAGTTGGAATCGGGGCATAACGATGACAGCAAACGAGCTGCAGTTAAAGCTGCCTTGGGCTCTCTATTGCTCTCTCTATAGATGTACCATCCCATCCCATACCATCCCCTTTCTCCATCATTGTCTCTATCTCCCTTTCTCTGTCTCTGGCAGTGACTTTCGCTTTAGGAACGAGTTTATTTGCAGTCGAAATATGTCCCCAGACGGCAACAATAGCAATTAGTTCATTGTCAATAGTTTGCTCGTTGAAAATTTCAGGACTAGAAATGGCAAGGACATCGAAGGAGGGGATGGGATGGGATGGGAGGTGGAAAATTTAACTAAATTGTAATCGGAATATGCGCATGCAAATGGCATTAGCCTGAAATGCAAATTACTTTACTGCCATGCCAGTCGCAAAATTCAGGCGAAGGATGCGACAAGGACAACTGCCACTGCCACTGCAATGATGATGATGATGATGATAATGATAATGGGCATGGGGATTTCTGGGGGAAGGTGAAATAGGATGCACTCAAATTGCCAGGGCTTAAGTGAAGTAAGCTAATTAATTTTGCATTGTGTTCTGACCCTTATGCCACCATTATCACCGCCCCCGCCCCCTTCGATTTTCGGGTCCCTTTGGATTGCGAATCCTTTGTGCCCAGGATGTTTACTTTTCATTAATTGAGTTGTGCAAAAGTCGTCCATAATTTCCATGCGCCTGTCGCGCCTGCTGGCCATTAAACAATACGGAATACGGAATACGGCAATTCGGAGCAGTTTTCCCAGCACTTTTCCCCCGGAAAACTCATCCCATGGCGCCAGCCTGTTAATGACGTCGTTGAGTGGACTGTCTTGGCGGCAATTGTGCAAACTTTATATTATCAACGCTGACATGGCCCAAAGAGCATTTACCCAAGGAAAATCCTTTTATTTCCGCCGTAATTTTATGTATTCCCACTGGGCGAAGATCGACTTACGAGTACTTTCCCGGACATCGATACGTGATTGCTCCTCCATACGACGACTATGCCCTTTGGGATGCCGATGGCTTAATGCACAATTATCCACTGGAAACTTGTTAATTTCGCATATTGTCTCTCCGTAGTAAAGACAATCGACGGGCCGGAATGTTCGTAATCCAATAATTGCAAAGAGCCTGTTATTGTTTTGGCGTACATGGCTTCATGCAATTTCAATTTCAAGTTCTTGTTTTGCTTAATTACAACTTGTAATTGACTAATTAAGCTGCTTAAATAGCCCAGGCATTTCACATTAAAGGCAGTATTATCTTTGTTTGTATTTTTGTTATTATTCTCATACTTTTGAGTGTTTTAGTTGAGTAATTGAATTTAATGTTTCGTTTATTATCTATCATATTACAATTAAATCGATACTAATTACAATTAAAATAAGTACATATGTATGTTTTTAGTTTCTATTTTAAATTAAAATAGATTTTATTGTTATTTAAAATAAATTTGAGGAAAAATAGATAAAATTTATTAAAAAACGCAGAAGTGTTTATTTTGATGAACTCTTTTGATTTATGAAATGAACTTTTATCGTGGGACTTTTATATATTTCACAACAAAGACTTTTATATATCTCACGCAGAATAACAGTTATTTTGAGACTTTTATTTTACTTGTCAGAGAAAATCAGTTATCGAAAGACTATTATTATGAAAGTCCTGACCGATATTTTCAAAAGACTTTAAAATAGATATCAGTCATTGAAATATTAATAACACTATGCAGCATCGAAAATTTACCTCGATGGATGCTATATTTTTGGATTCGTTACGAATTCCCAAGTTAAACTGCGTTTTCCAAAAAGTTCCCCGACGCAAGGATTCTTAGAAAAAGGACCTCAAAGTTCGAAAAATGCTGAAATTGGCCAACTTTCCGGAGCTCTCAGGGGCAAACGGATTCATGGTTTGATTCGATGTTAAAGTTTTTTAAAAGATACACTCTTTATCTTTCAAACCCCATACTTAGAATAATTTTAGGATTTTTATTAAGGGAGAAAACAAATTTTAGAAAACATAGTCAAAAAACATAAAAGCATACAGCTGCGGTGAAAATAGTAGTAGTGTTGCAGCCCTGTGTTTTTAAAAGTTTGTTGTTGACACTTTTCTTATCCAATAAGTCTAATAGTACAATTATAATCAATACAATATTACCAGGAGAAGATAAATTACAACAAGAAACCTTTAAAAACACTGGGCGGAACACTACTACTATTTTGACCGCAGCTGTATGACTTTTTATGTTTATTGACTATGTTTTCTAAAATTTGTTTCTCCGTTAATAAAAATCCCAAAATTATTCTAAGTATGGGGTTTGAAAGACAAAGAGTGTATCTTTTAAAAAACTTAAAACTTAAACTCAAACCATGAATCCGTTTGCTCGAGAATTCCGGAAAGTTGGCCAATTTCAGCATTTTTCGAACTTTGAGGTCCTTTTGCTAAGAATCCTTGCGTCGGGGAAGTTTTTGGAAAACGCAGTTTAGCTTGGGAATTCGTAACGAATTTAAAAATATAGCATCCATCGAGGTAAATTTAAAAAGCATTAAAAATGCTGCACAGTGTAATTTATTATCTTTTTTTTATTTTGAATTAAAATTAACTTTATAATATATTTTATAAATCGTTTATTGTAATAAGTTAAATAAATAAGAATAAATTTATTCATATAATATATTCAATATTTTTGTAATGTGTGAAAAAATTAAATTTTTCATAAATAAATCACTTAACTATAATAAAGAAAAGTGAACTAAATAATGAAGTGATAGTGCCAGCTTCGAAAATAAATATAAATTAATAAAACATAAATTTTCTGACGACGGTTTTCTTCGATAGACATAGGCTTCGAGATGCAATTTCTTATGTCACTTGGGGCACAATTACCTGGAGGGTCATCGGGTGAGTTCTGATTTAATTTCTTTTCTCCCCATATGCCATCCAGCGAATTTCCGCTTCATTACGTTTGCAAACAAGTTCGGTGTGAGTGTATTCCATATAAAAAGGATCAGAGCAAAGTTCGGGATGCTTTTTTCTTGGATTTTGTTTTTTGCCATTAGATTGGCAAACTAGCAAAAATAGAAGATTGCGGGCTGGCTGAACAGGAAAAAAAGTGAAAAAACAGCAAATAGAGGGGAAAAGAAATGAGCGAAATGGTTTCTACGGCATTTGTGTAACCAAGCATAAAGATGCTCACAAGCACAAGCACAAGCAAGTGGGCGGTCCACATGCATAAGAGCTAGGTGGGCGTGGCAGTGGGTGGGGGATTTTGCATTGGTGGGGGTGTGTTGACGAGGTCGCGCCCAAGACGACAAATTGAGCGAATGGATGACAATTTCGATTTGTGTTGTAAAAACTGCAGTAAACTGCAAAAAAACATCAAGCAATAGAACGGAATGTCAGCGAAGGCAAGGGAAATTCAGGGTGGAAAATGGCAAAAAACACACACAAATACACATAGAGAAAAAACGAGCTAGATTGGAATAGAAATGGGAGCTGGGAATGGCCACTCTTCGCATGTGCATAAACATTCGCTTGTTATATGTTTAACTTTTTCGTCGGGCAGAAAAAACATTTTTTATGGAGTTTTGTTTTCATTTTATTTGCCATGTTTGTTTATTTTTATTTGCCGCTCGTTGTCGTTGGTTGTTGGTTGTTTTTCCTCCCGATTTTTCCCCCCATTTCCATTTTCCAGCTGCTGCTGCTTCTGCTGGTGTTTCACTATCTCTTCAGCTATTTTTCTTATATTTTGTAAATTTTTTGTTTGCCCTCCTTGTTTCGCCTGCACATTATGCTGTCTTGCGTTGTGTCCTGGCCATATCCTTCGATATCCTTTTTGTTGTGCGGCGCAACGAGCAAATGAAAAATAAGCTTTGAAAACATTTTGTGCCATTTAAAGAACAACATTTTGTTATTGTCGTCCCCTTGTTTGTCTTATATTACAAGTTCTGGTCACCCGAAATGCTGGACATTCCTGTTTTTGTTGTCCTGTGTCCAATTTGATTTTTATTCGCTTGCTTTTTTTGTTGTGGTCCTTGCTGGTTCGTGTTGTGTCATAGATGAAATGAGTTTCTCGGCATTTTCCAGTTGATGTGCTTAATGGTGTTTGCTTTTACAACTTTCCATTTGCCAGTTGTTCTTTGGCCGCATCTTTATGCTAATCTCCATGTCACATACACATGCACATACCGTACAGATGAGGTCAGGATAATAGTAGGGTGTTTCAAAAAAATTTAAGAAATCTACAAATACTGTTTATGCGATCTATTTATACATTACTATTTATACCATTACCATTACCATTTAAAATGAAACAAAAAAATTTTTTTTTTCATGTAGGATGTTTATTTTCTATATTTGATTAAAAAAAAGCTTAAATTATTGAGATTTGGTTTAAGTTTTTCCTATTTTTACATTATTTTGACTTGTGCTGTGCACATATACCTGGATGGACATCAGAAAGAAACCACTTTCTAATGAGGAGGAGTTTTTCGAAAATAATCTGAAAGGGGGCCAAACCAAAGGAACAGTCATTTACACGGCTGCTGCTCAGTTGCTTTTAGTGTAATTAAAAATGCAGTCTACAAATCTCTCACCACTTTCACCGTCTTCCATTTCCCATTTCCCGTTTTCAATTCGCTGCTTACTTTCTTATGCATTTTCCTTTTGGGCCCCGCTGCGGTTTGTTGTTGTTAGACGGAACCTTTTGGCCGCCATCCTTTCAGCCTTTCAGCCTTCAGCTCTTCTCCTTGAAGGCTTTAAGACGGCGTCCTGAAAATGATTTAATTCACCGCAGTTCGCAATTAAACGCAAGTCGTGGGTAGCGAGTGCAACACTAATTGCATTTTTTTCACGCCATTTTCTGTTGATAAAGGGATTTGGTTTTCCTCGCTGCCTGCAACTGATTTCGCGGGGGTTGGGGGATGCCAAAGAGGGTGTGGCGCCAACTTAATTAAGCCCCAATGCCAAATGCCTACGGGTGGGGGTTTTCTGCGGGCGTGGGTGTTCAATGGTTTTGTGGCCCAGCATCTTTAATAAAACGTGGCCGAGAAGCCAACTTTGCCGCAGGTAATGAAAATCCCGATGACAATTTTTAGTTGCGCCGCCATGAAAACATTTCAATTGCGGTTGCCAAGCGGCAACGGAAGTCGTTGCGCCTGATTGCCAGGAATGGCCAGGATCTGGCAGGATCTGGCAGGACAACAGCTAAAAGCAAAGCGGATAAAGTCAATTCAAGTAAATGTTCAACCACTATGGTTTCACTTTACTTCCCATGCTTGGACACTGAAGGAAGAAAACTGTAAAACATGTATATTTAATGGTTAAAATTACAACAAACTTTAAATATGGAAGTTTTTTCATTTTTTTAAGAGAAAAATTAAAGTAATGTGGCGCCTAATAATAGGGAATATTTACAAGCAAATAAGAAAAACTATACATTTTTTAAAATTGTCTTACAAATTACTTAATTTAAGATTGTAAAATTAAACAAATATTTTTTTAAAGATCTTACACTACTCGTAGATCTTACTCGTAGTTAACTGATTTGTAAAAGTTTTATCCAAATAACTCAAACGAGTCTGAAATTATTCAATTTTTAATGAAGATGTGCTAAAAAAAAGGCGAATACGGGTTCTCATATTTCGATCCTACATAAAATATATTAAGATATTTTTTTAAACATTACCCCATTTTTCTGGACTTTAAAGAGTACTTCTCTCATTACTATTAATTTAGCAAGTAATTACAATAGACAATATTGTTGTTTTACCCTGGCTTAAACACTTTCTGTTTTTCAGCCCTTACCCGTATTCTTGTAAAAATCTCTGAGGAAATGCTCGCTGCTGCATTTAATCACTCGGGTTGTGTTGGGAAGAGGGAATATTTAGATAGATTTGGCACATCCCGCCGCAAGGACACACTCGGCTTCATTAGCTGCACTCGCTGAAGAAATGTGCTGGCAAGGCACATTGCATGCAATCTCAGCATCTCAGTATATCAGCATCTCGGCATCTCAGCATCTCATCCTGCAGGGCCCAATTTCTCTTTTTTTCCCCTCAGGAAGTTTCTGCGTGAGCTTCTGTGTGAGGCTTAAATAAATAATGGTCGTATATATATTGCACTTTGATGCAGTTCAGATCGACTCTCGATGGATGTTATTTTCTCGTTTCTCTTAAAGGCGCTTAATTTTCATTTTGGCTCGGGCATTTTCTGCGGGCTTTCCCCGGCTTCTATTTACCCTTTCCACCCCCGCCAGTTGGCATAAATGCATTAAAAACAATAAATGTGCAAAGTGGAGCGGCGCTGAAATGCTCGTAAAGTGGAGCAAGCTAGACAAGAAGCCAGCCAGGATGTGCCAGTATGCTTCGCTGGTTACCCCTTTTTCCGGCCAGGGGGTTTTCCATTCCCATTTTCGCCTACCCCCAACCCCAACCCACCGTCCACCGTCACGGTCATTGCAAATTAATGGCCTTCAAAGTGGTTAAGCAGCAGGAGATGCAGTTCGCTGGACGCTCGCCGTTTGTTGGCCACCAGCTCATCGAGTCCACAAAGGAGTGCCGGCGAATTTTATGAGTTTCCACGGTGAAATAAGAAATTTTGCACAAAATAATATTACCCAAAAGGGAGGTGGCAAGGGAGGTAGCTGCTCCTTTGGCTGCCTTTTTCCGTGTTGCCATTAAGTGCAAAAGGATTTTCATTCTTATGCGCATCCTGTGCATAATACAGCAGCCACTGCACACGCAAAACTCATTGTGTCTGTGAGTGTATCTTCCTGGATCTCACACTGTCTGTGTGTGTGTGTGTGGGTTGGCAAGGATATGCCAATTTATTGCACACACGAGTGCATTAGAGTGCCAGAGTCCTTGCCGTCCTCCCCGTATATATATATATATGTGAATGTATGTCTGTCCGTCTCTTTCGCTGGGGCAAAGTTTTTGTGTTCATTTGGCGATTGCGGCTGCTGCATGTCTGGCAGAAATTACTTAATCCTTGCGGTTTTCTGGAGCATCAAGTGCATTCTGTGACCATTTCCCTCAATCCTGCATTACCCTTACCCTTTTTTGGCCGTTTCATTCCCCCATTAAAGCAATTGTAATTGGCATTTGTTGTTATTTAAGCAAGCTGGCAGAAATCATTTATCTGCTCCCCTTTAAAGAGCGACTTTGTCCACATTGTCTGGTTGCCTCAACGGAGCTCTGGATTCTGCGCCTTCTTTTCCACAACCATTCATGGCTTTTCCCTGCCTCTGCCCCTTTCCCTCAGCCGATCCCAATCGCCACTGCTGAATGCCCCGTCTTAGCGCCCTTAAATATTTGCCTGGGCCATTGCCAGGATTCTGCTCCTGCAGCTTCGACCGGCGCTTTATTGCCCCCTGAGATGAACTGGATCCTTTACTCCTGCTTCGTCCCTCATACACAGATAAATGTAATGGATTGTTTTTTATAAATTTGGATTTTAATTTTAAAGTCAAGTGAACCTCCCACCTGAAAACTCTTTTTATTTAGGTACAAAAATACGACAATATAGTAAATGTTTTTAAAATATTTCCAAATATTTTTATTATTATTATTTTTCTGTATTTAGTTTCTTTGATTTTTTTACGTAAAAAAAATACAACAAAAGAGTAAATGTTTTTAAAATATATTCAATTATTTGTATTATTATAATTTTTTGTATTTAGTTTCTTTGATTTTTTTAAGTGTAGCAGTGCAGCTGCCTGGTCGCCGAGCTCGGATGCTGAATGCTGAAGGGGCCCGTCCGTCCACGTCGCAGATTACAAATAAATTATCGCTTAATAGTCTTTTTACGCTCCTCGTTTGCACAGCGATTACTGGCCGGCAACTTTGATCCCTCGTTTTTACATGACGTACTGGGAAAAGCCCTGTCCCTCTGGGACGTTTTAATAAGGCAATGCACCTTGACGATTTCATAAATATTCTTTTACCAAATGTTTGGATTTTTGCTGTATTTTTTAAATGGAAACTTTATACAACGAATTAATAATAACAATTAATAACAATCAATCACATTTATAAAGAAAATAAAGTATTAATAACAATTAATTGCTTTTATAAGAATGGCCGATACTCAGATTATTACACAGAGAGAATTATTTAAGTAATTTGTACTCAAATTGAGTATTTTTGTACTTAAAAATTAAGCATGAACACAAATACTCATTCTGAGTACAAAATACTAACTATCAGTACAAATTTGAAAAATTTTTTTTACTCAAATTGAGTACAAAATACATTTATTAAGTACATTTTTCCTCAAAATGAGTACAAACTGTAGTCATTTTTGGAAATTACTTGGATAGTATTTTAAAAATGAGTATTGCCATTTCTCAAATTGAGTACTGAAAAATGATTGAATTGAGAAAAAATTCTCAATCCGGAGAACTTCCTTTCTTACTTACACATTATTTTAAGGGCTATACAGCATATGTTAATTGTTTCATAATTATGTGAATACTAAACTGTTATAAATAAAACAAACCAGTGTTTGAAATGCTGAGATATAAGCAGCAAAATCTGTGAAATTTTAGCTTTGGGGTGCTTTGACTATTTGAAAGCCTTACAAAAATAATTTACTTTGGATTTGGCTTTTTGATAAACTTACAGCCAACAGTAAAAGCAAAGCCCGAACAGGCAAAATGCTGGATTTTTGGATTGCCAGCTAGCTGAAACAGCAGCCGGATTTTTGGTTATGTATTTCAAGCTAGCTGAGACAGCAGCCAAATTTCTGCTTTTGTAGATTTTGAAATCAGGAATATAACTAACGAATCGACGTCTGCCCACAAAAACTATTTGACCCGAAGGCATTTCAATTTCTTACGGATAAAATTTTTATGGGCGTCAACATCCCCAAAATTTGTTCGCGAAATATAATTGATTAATATAAAGAACTTCTAAAGATTTTATATTAATTTGTCCAATCCGCGAATTCTTAAGAACAGGAGGATCTTCAGATTGGTTGGACCGTCTTCTTCTTAGCTAAGGCACTATTGCTTATACTTGGCTCTATAATTATTGATTCTTCAAAAACCGCGAGTTCTTAGGACTAAGAGGATATATTTGTGTGGATCATACATAACTTAACTAAATAAACCTAATGATATATTCTATATCGATTTTTCAAAGACCGCGAATTCTTTAGAACAAGAGAATATGTTTTTGTGGATCATACATTTGTAATATTTAAAGACCACACGAATTCGCATGGGCGGAAGAATTTGAAACAAATTTCAATATATCGTATCCTTTAATTTTAAATATTATACACAAATAACCATCTTGGCCTTAAGAATTCACGACGGGTCGATGACCTGTGAAAATTCTGATCATGGTCTTATTTAAAAATTGATCCCACAATTCCTTTGTGTTCTCAGCCATATGATGATTTGTTGTTTTTTTTAGATTATTTTATTTATTTTCAACCAGGTTAAAAGAAACTGATCATAAACTTTAAAGCAGCTGCTGCTTGGATTTGAAAATCTACAAAAGTCGTAAGTTCGGCTGCTGTTTCAGCCAGCTAAAAATTCAAAAGCAAAAATCTGGCTGCTGTTTCAGCTTTATCAAATTCAAAAGCAAAAATCTGGCTGCTGTTTTAGTTTGACAAATTTCAAAAGCAATAAGTTGCCTTTGATTTGACTTGAAAAATCTACAAACAAAAATCAAAAGCAAAATCCAAATCTTTGAAACATGTTGCTAGATTTTAAACACTGAAACAAACTTCATTTTTGTTCGACCCAAGTCGCCTTCTCCGTCACTTGAACCCCCGACCCTTGTGTTCATGCACGCGCGCACTAACCGGCTGAGCCAAACAAGCATCACATTCAGTAATGTCCGAACCGCGTATAAGATTTAAATTGTAATGCTTGCAATCAATTGGATTTTAAACATTAAATGGAATTGGGCTGATTATACCATAATAAAATAATTAAAAATAAAAAAAAAACGGCGAATAACAAAAACAAAAATATTTGTGTTTACCGGAATGGGGATTGAACTCACGACCCGAACGACATTAGCTATCAAATATTTGATGGCAAGAGTCATTTACTCCCTAGGCCAGCCTTTTAGAAGATTCCTGTGAGTAATGTCATACTCATTATGATAATATTTGTACTCAAGTTGGAAATTGAAGAACTTGTTTCCTAAAATTAAGATTTTTGTGATCAATTCAAGTTTTTTTTCTTAAAGTGAGTTCAATTTGTACTCAATATAAGTTTTTTCCCAAAATTTGTACTCAAAATCAGTACATCCTGAAATTGAGAATACAAATACTCAATTTCAGAACGTCAGAATTCTCTCTGTGTATAGTTGCTGCTTAAGTAAAAAAGGATTTCAAATGGTGAAATATACCTAATATTAAGAATCAAGACTTTTGCTTGCAAAATCCTTAAATGACTTATAGACAAATCTTCAACCAAGTTGGAGGTTTTTTATTGACCAGGGCAGAGGTTTCGCTGTCTGTGTTTGCCCTTAGAATAAAACCAAAAATAAAAATGCTTAAGGGTAGCAAATAAATGGACTGAGTCTTGACTTGAATGGACTATAGTATCAGATCGGAAATGGCTATGAAAGTGATTTTGACACTTTAATCTGAAAGAAATATTCTTAATAATTATATATAAAAAGTCCAGCAGCAAAATAAATATGTACAATAAGTATTTAACATTCTTAATTTTATTTAATAAAATTAGTTACACTTTAAACTAACCAAGCTAATTTGTGAAATAAAAAAATCTTTAAGGATTGTAATATTATTTCTTCTTTAAAGTGATTAAAGCTAAAGTAAAGCTGAAGTATTAAATGTATTTACTAACCTCAATGATTAAAAAATGTTAGAGATTTTCTTTGATTAGCATGTCCTCGCACTCCATTTCGAAACGCCAGGGGCCTAACTTTGTTGTGCAGTGTCGGAGGTTTTAAGGGGATGGCGGTGATGTTGTGGGCTGGCCTTTGTAATGCCACAAACTTGCGTATGCAAAGGGGGATTGCAATCGAATTCATTGAATTCGATTTAAAAGCGAAATGAAAACGAGACTGACGACTCGATGGAGATGCACGCGCGGGGGGCGGGGGCGGCGGCGTGGAATGCCTCTGTGGGCGTGGCGCACATAGCTGATATGCCCAAAGGCATGCAACCCATGTGCCTCAAAAGACAAAAAAACAAACAAGGATACAAAAAAGAAATGTAAGTGAAACAATAAAGCGCAATGCGAACCCGAAAAAGGAGGCCCAACAGCATATTTAACGGCACTTTTGCGGTTTTCTGAGGGCGGCGAGGAGTTGGGGGCGTGGCATGGCTGGAAATGGTCAGCAAACAGAAAAATAAACCAAGGCAAAAAGAAGACATTTGTTTGCTTGCTTGTTTATTGACGATGATTTCATTGTGTTCTTATAATTCGATTGCACACTTAAAGGCTATTTACAGGATTCGCTTTCTTAGACTTAAGTTTATTTCCCCCTCGATTTTACTCCGTGACGTTTATTACAATTATACATAAATATTACATTGATTTTTGTTTGTAAATTCTCACGTGCATTTCAGTTGCTTAGAGCTACAAAAATGGTTCAAAACAAATCTATATATATATTATATATATAAAACCCAAACGCAATCAAAACCGGAAACAAGGGAAAATTCATAGCGTAGCCGCCATTTTGTAGCGCGCCGACTTCCGTGCGCCATATTGAAATGTCAGCGGTGTGAAGAGTCGCACTGCGGTTATCGTCATCGAAATTGCCAGCAGCAGCAGCACTTGTGCATTTCGAGTGGCATCTGCAACAGAAAAAGGCAGTGGTTGAGATAGGGTGTGAGTGCGGGAGGAGAATGAAAGGGGAGGGGCAACGGGTCAGAGGTCACACTTTTATTAATTTGCGTTAAAAATTGTCCAAATAGCGAGACCGCGACCGGACTGTCAGTCCGTGTGGAAACGTATTTATTTTTAATTAGCGGCCGCTGACATTGCGGTCAAGTGCATTAAAAGCAATGGTGGCAAAAGACACTTTAAGCACTAAATACATTTTCTGCACATTTTCTGGTAATTACGTTTAAATTTGAAATGATTATATTTAGGGAAAAAGTTCATTGAAATTGTTTAGCTTTTTGAGAAATTAAAAACTTTTTAATCATTTTTAAAGCAGAGTATTTTAGTGGTTTAATTATTTATTTAATTATTTTTGATCCTGTTTGAATAAGGTTTTTCAAAAGTGACTCACCTGATCTCGAGTTAATCAGCTTCTGGTTTTTCTGATCGATTTCGTCTCTAAAAAGCTGGGCGAACATGCTAACCTCGCGCTGCAGATGAGGATACCGATCGATTTCGGCCACACAACGCAACTCGAGGCCAAGTCGAGCAGGTGAGATTGTTCGCTTTTGCTGGATTAGCTTTTGTAATTGCAATTGATGGAAACGCGGTTCGTTGGCATAGAAATTCAGTTGGGAAACAATACGACGCATACTGTAGCCATGGGCCACGATTGTGGTCTCAAAACTGGGCAGCAGATCCACCAGGGAAACCTATAAGAAAACCAAAAGTGTTATTTTAAACGAGTTATTCGAGGGTTATATACCTACCTTTATGCCATTGATGTACCAGGTGATCCGAGTGAAAAGGCTGGAAAAATCTGTACTGCAGTTGACCTGAACGAAGTCATCGAAGCGGTAAGTTGAGTGAAAGCTGCTGATAAGTGGATTGTTCTGCGGGAGTGCTGAAAGACAAAAGTATTTTTAGAATATTTGCTGTTGCTTTTTATGTTATTTTTTATTTTTAATATTTTTAAATTAATTTTAAATTTTTATTTTAATAAATATAGGTAGTATATAAATTTTTGGTTGTAGTATTCTTATCCTTAAATATTCGTATTTAAGCTACTACCAAAAACATACAAGTCTAACAAGCCGAAACATTGCCAAGTTAAGCCACAAGAAACACCAGATTCAGTATCCTTAGAGCGAAGGGAGCCCACTTACATATGCGTGAGTGTGAGACAGATGACTTTTTCCCTGGCTGAGTGCATCTCAGCTCTCAGTTACGTCCTTAGCTAATTTTAAACGCACATTACACATGCAAATGGCGCACCTTTTTTGCTCTGCTTTTTATTTTCCAGCTATTCCGCTTCTGTTTGTTTTGCCCAACTTCTTTATTTGCTTTTGATAAATTTTTAAAAATATTTTAGCAACAGTAGCGCCGGAAAAAGTGGCAGCAGAGCAGCAGAACGGCAGAGCCCGAGGCATGACTGCCCCGCATCTACAAGATATTTATTTTATATCAGCGGAAAAATAGATGATCATAAAACACATGCAGAGAAACATCCTGTGGGGCAAAAGTAAAAGCGAAAATAAGAGGAAGGCGAAACGCACACGCTGCGAGGGAAAAGGGTGGGAAAAGGGAGGAGGCGGCGGAAAGCGGAGGCACTGGCAATGGCGGAGCTTTTCATTTTAGCGATATCCTTTTTAAGCATAAAGTGCTGCCGTAAATCACAGAGCCGCACACACACACACACACAGCCAGGAAGGGTGCTCCGTGTGTTTGTGTGTGTACGGATGCGAATCACATGCATCTCTTGGATACATTTTATGAACGCGCACTGTTCCTCTCGCGAGCACATCCTGAATGCCTGGCTGGCTGGCTGCCTCGCTTTCTCCCGCCTCACAGCTTATCCTGTGCGTATGCAGCACCCCCTCCCATTGCCACCCCCCACCCACCACCCACCGAGGCAGGCCACTTTGCCAGCTCGTCATATATGCAAACGGCCCTGCATGCTCCTTGCAGTTTTCTTCCCCCGTTGTTTACTATTAAAATATCACGGAAATTACACATTTTACTCTGTTTATGCTGTGCAGCGGCAAAGGAAACACGGTGGGAATACGCGAACGCGAAATACACCTATACACTGGGAAAAATGAGTTTATAGAGTATTTAAATAAAAAAAACAGTGCATTAAATTGGAATCGGAGAACAAAAATATTTATATTTCAGTCTAATTTTTTAGAAATTTTATGGAATATAAAAAAAACAAAGGTAAATTAAACATTTATTTAGAAAATAAGAATATAAATTAAATTAGGTAATACACACAACTCTATAAAATTGTTGTAAACATTTTTGAGTGCACCGTTTTTTTTTAGTTTTTAAATTTTATTCCAGAAAATCTCCAAATATTTTTCTCAGTGATCCCAGTGTTTTTCTGCATTTGCATCACGCCTCCGCAGATAGTTTTTGAGCACGTGCTTGTTGTGTGGGAGATGCTGCGGAGTTTGGCTTACCCACTGGTCCACTCTCCTTAATTTAAGAGTAACAATTGGAATTGCATTTCATTACTCAAGCACCCAGCTCACTTTTAAGGCCCTTTTCTACCCCCAACTCAACTCAACCGAACTCACCTTCGACGGTCATGTTGGCATCGCGTGCAGTTAGCTGAAAGTGGGGCGCATCGCCGGACACTTCGCACCTGTAGACGCCCGACGACTTGACGCCCAATAAATTGAGTTCCACGCGACAGGAGGATTCGTTGCACTCGTTGCCGTCATCGATCAGCTGCACGCCCTCCACCGCGAACGGAATGTAGGTGGGCGGGGTGAGGGGCGAGTATCTGTGAAGATTGGGTGATTAATTTAGATACTATATAGGTTCCAGGAGGTAGACTACTACAGACTAAAAAGTAGCTAAAAATATACTACAAATATAAATAATAAAGAGATACTTATTAAATTATTTTAAAATAGTATTTATAGTCATAGTTATTTTGTATATTTTTTTATACTTTAATAATTTTAATTTTATCATATTTCGTATCTTGTATATTCTTAGATCTTGAAATACCTTTAAAAGTCTAATCATTATTATATGTATATTCCTTCAAGTTAAATAGTTTTTCACTAAAAAATAGCCAAGCTGACAGCACTTTATGGCGGGTGTGGAGATGAGCTGGCAAAGTGGCCGCAAATTGCAAAGGACCTCCTCCTCCTCCTCGCTCAGCCCTTTCGAAAGCCAACTGATAATCTACAGATGTGTGTCGTAGGCTTGGGTTAAAAGCTTTCAAAGCCATCAACGCAAACCGGCCAGGAAATGGAGGAATCGTTTCTCTTTTTCGCCACTCGCAGACAAGTGGCTTACATGCACTCAACCTTAACTGATTGCCAATGTGGGTTCGACGTGTGGAAAACCGGGAGCCAGAGTGGTCGAATCGATGCGAAAAAGGGGCAAAGTTGAGGGCGAGGGCTGAAGGATGCAGGGCCCTTTAATTTGTTTTGTATTGTGGATTGATGCTCATTAATCCCACAAATGCCTCAAAACATGTAAAAAGCGGAATCCACAACAAAAAGTGTTCAAGTGGAAAACTTGTCCAGCACACACACACACACACAAGTGGCTTTGCCCATGCTACAAAAACCACATAAATAAAATCCTGGCTAAGGCAACAAAAAATCGTTGCCTACTTTTGTGCGCTGCCGTAGTGTTGATAAGTCGCCTTCGAGCTCTACTTGTTAATAGCCATGATAGGAAAGGGGGCGTGGCATGGGGGCCCCGACCCGATTTCGCATTATTTGCGGCTTAGGCGGTAACTGCGGCAGCAAATCAACAAATTTGATAAGCAATATAAACGGCAACTGCTCGTTACAAGGGGATTTGTTCGGGACAGAAGCAGAATAATGCTTGAGTTTATTTTTCCACAGTGGGTGTGTTTTTTTCCTTTGTCTCGGTCCCAAAAAAAGGAAACTAAAATACACATTAAATTAATTTTAGCAAAGATAGAAGAGACACGTTTGTGTTCTGATCCTCAAGGCAAACAATAAATGGAAAACTATAAAATACTGATTTTATATCAACTTCAGAGATAACAATTCTTCGAGTGCATAACTTCTGTATTTAATATATACCCAATTAAAAAATATTTTTTGATATTCATAACACAAGATAGTGCCAATGAAAGGCAAATAAATTGAATAAGAAATATATAAAGTAAAAGTCTTGTTTAAATAATATCCAAAAAACCGATGAGAAATCCTTGAACTTTAAGCCATTGGCAATTAGTTGGCTAAAAACTCAAGGAAAGGAGAAATGTTGCAAGTTATTTGTGAACTTCTGGCGCTCGCTCGCCTTTTTGTTGCACTAGTGTTTGCCTTAATTTGCATTCGGCTGGCAAGTGCAAGTGGAATTGCAATTTGCCTCCAGTTGACTTTTACGTGCTGCTGTCTAATTAAAACTTTCGCTCGCCCCATGGGACTCGCTAACTGTCTCTTTTCTTTTTTTCCCCCTTCTTTTTTTTAGCATTTTTGCCAGCTTTTCTCACAGATTTTCTCTGTGCGGGAGCTCCATATATGTGTTGTGTACTTTGCTCTACTCATTTTTAATTAAGCAAAACGCTCGGCAGGCACAGAAGATTTTTAATTTTCGCATCCCAGTCAAAGAAGCTGACAATAATGAAGTGTCATCTGGCCACTTGTTTCTGGCTAACTTTTGCCCAAATGGCCTTTTAATCATCTTATTTGGCCTGGCCAGTCGAAATATGTGCTCTTTTGGGCAATTAATTTGTTGTTTGCCGTTTTTGGGCCCCGCTGCAAACGATGTGTGCATAAATAATAAATGCCGCTTAACGGCCAACTTGTGTTTGTTTGTGTGCAAGGGAATGTTGAAGGGCTCGAAGCTCACTGTTTGGCCAAACATTTAAATTAATTTGCCAACGCAAATTAATTTATTTAATAATTAATTGAGCAAGAAAGTCGGCCGACAATGAACATATATTTGTGGGTGCGGTGGGTGTGCTTTGCTGGCACAGGAAAGCACTCAAGGGGTCAAAGGTCACGGGGACCATGGCCTGGATTACCATGCATCTGACATCTGCGTGCTGAAATAAATATCATAAATAATGGACAGAAACAGTCGGCCTCAAAAATATCAGGTCAAGCGATCATATTATGCGTTTAATAAAAAAATACATAATTGTTTTGAGGTTCTCGTTTGACAGTCTAAACTGAATTGGTTTCTAATTATTTTGTAATGGTCCACTTAAAATCATATTTTAGTTAATGTATATCAAGTTTGTGAAATATATTAACAGTGGTTTCATCAATATAATATTTTATGTAATATTAATAAATTAATTAAATAATTTATATAATTTTTGTTTTGATTTTTATTATTATAGTATATAATTTTTTTGACTCACTGTATGTACTATATTATCGCTCTATCCATATCCTTACTTACCTAAAAAACTCCTTTCCGTTTTTGTACCACTTAACCGAATTTAACGTGTGACCACTTATGTCATAGCTGCAGGATAATGTCACGTTATCACGAAAATCAACAATTTGTGGCACATTGATGTCAGTCACACGTAGACACTGAATGCGCCGCACAACTGGCAGGGTGGAAAATGTTGGGATTTTCCGGGAAAGAGAGAGGGGGAGAGAGAGAGAAGGGGAGAATGTTAGTCCCATGCAGCGAGATGAAAAACGTCAGATAAAATGATGAGAAATGCCATAAAAATGGTGAATAAAAAAGAATAAATACGAAAAACTGGCAACGAAATGAAAATGTTTTGCATTCGTCTGCTTTAAATTGAGGCATTAAACCAGTCCCACAGAATCGCAGTTCCCTGTCAGAGATTGTGGGGTTATAAAAATTATCATTTGATTCTTTTTTGGAAGGCGAGGGGAAAAACTGGTTTCCTAACAGACAAATAAGTGTCGAGTAAAAGGAAAAGCTTCAAATTGGGCTGATTGATTTTATTCCTCGATTGTGTAAAGTACAATTTTTAGTCTGTTTTTGTAATTTGGAGAATCAAATTTCATGAAATGTTAAAAGAAAATTGTTAGTTTTTTTTGGGCAAAAATGCTATAAAATATATAATAAAAATAATTGCTTTTAAACAAATTAATTTCTAAAACTGAAACATAAAATTTAAAAATTTTATTTTAAATAATACCTTTTTTTAAAAACCAATAATTTAAATATGATCTATATTTTGAAGAGTTTTTAAAAATGTTTTGCTTTTATGTAACAACTTTTTATCTTTGCTTTTGTACATTTCTACATTTCTGCTCAGAATAATTTAAATTTTCCCCCTGGCCTTTTTCCCTCTTGATTCATTGTTGCAAATTGAGAAACACTCTTAATCGCTGCTCTGCATTTTAAGCTTATCACAAGTAAAATGAAAATGAAAATGGCACGAGTTAAAGCATTGCAAAAGGAGAAATGCGAGCAAGAGCAACCGACGCACAACTCCTAATTGAATGAACTTGTAGAAATGCTGAGCACTAAAACTCAGACAGAGTTTTGCAGCAGCAACAAAAACACGAACACTAAATTCTGCCGCCAACAACAATAGCAATAACAGCAAGCAACCGCGTGCTGGTTTTTACAATTTGCAGAACGCTTTTAAGTGCAAACAGACAGAGGGAAAAAAGGGAAAATGCCGGAAAAAATGGTTAATATCATTAGCGGCAATGGGTTCTTTTTTGTTGTTGTTGGCTCGGTGTTTTTCCAGCTCCTTATATTGCGCTAAATGCCAAAGTTGTTGGCTGGTGCAAGAATTTCCATAATCTTGGCCCTGTCAGTTGCTGCAGCTGAAGTTGCAATTGCAACTGGAGCACACTGCCGCATGATAAGCAAGAAATCCGCGAGACGTCGCCAAGTGGAAGCCAACAACTTGTGCATAATTTTCGCAAATCGCATTAGGTAACAGCAGCAGCAGCAGCAGCAACACAAAAAACATGGGCAACATCAACAGCAGCAACAGCAACAGCAGCAGCAGCAACAACAGCACCTGCAGCAACAGTTGCAACTGCAACACTCGTGAATTTAATTTGTCGCAGTTTACAGTTGAAATAACTTGCAAGGATGTCAAAAGTTGCGATTGCCGAAGGCACCGCGAGCAGAGTATTTATTTTTCGGCTTTTTCGAGTTCGTCCTTCGAGGGAAAACTCTTTGAGTTTGCGGGTGCAACATCTGGAAAATGGGAAAACGGGCCAGACAAACTTGTTTAAACTTTCAATAGACAAACAGACAAGAGTGCCTGCCTGATTCTGATTCTGATTCCGATTCTGATTCCCATTCTGATTCGGATTCCTATCTTCTGACATGAGTCCTTTGAAGCATGTCAAAGCAGCCGCCGAACAACAAGAGGAGCAACAACAAGGACGACAATGGCAAACACATTTGCAAATGGCAGCGGCAACCGCAGCTTAATGACAGCCGTAGAGCAAAAGTAAATGGAAAACTTCACCTGCGCGACTAAAAAGACAGGACACAACTGTTGTTTGCGGTTGTGTGTGTGTGTGTGAAGATCCTGCTTGCCTGCCAGCTTGTATATGTAAATAATAAAAATAAGTACATCAAATACAGACAAACGAAACTTTTTTGCACGGCAATCAACGCACTTGAGTGAACTTTGCTGCCTAACAACCAAAACCAGGAGAAGAACCACCGGCTCAGACTGAGGATGAAACCGAGTCGAAGGAAGAGCCAAGAAAAGACAGCACATCAATTTGCTGCTGCTTACTGCACTGCACTTGGGGAAAAATATGTATGAAAATTATTTTGAAATTTTTCAGGATTTTTGTACGTAAATTAATATGGGTCTAAAGAAAGTTTTAGCTTTTAATATCTCATTTTTAAGCCACCTGTTAGTAGTAAAAATTATAATGGTTTCAATGTTTGTAGTACAAACTTTGTACCACAGAATTTACAACTTACTTTTATTTCTCAGAAAATAATCCCAAAATACCTCCTAAATTTTAAAATTTATTTGGATTTTTTTCGGTAAATTATTATGGGTCTACAGAAAGTTTTAGCTTCTAATATCGAATTAAAAAGCCATATGTTAGCAGTAAAAATTAATAATGGTTTATCTTTTCTGTAAATGAGTTCTCCACAAATTTGTACCACAGTATTTACGACATACTTTCCCTTTCTATTATTAAGAAAATAATCCCAAAATTGTGTAATTTTTAGAAATTAAATTCACTTTATGCTTTGTATTGACAGTACCTACAGCAGTAATTTATTTTATTCAAATATGTTGTTTGCCAAGAAATTATTTGGCTTGACATTATAAATGCTTTGTAAATTTTAGTTATTGTAAATATTTATTTCGGATTAATTTACTCCCCGTATATTTCAAAATAAATTACCCCTTTAAAGCTTAATGAACCAAATAATTTTGGCTTAAATACCGTAATGAAAGAAAACAGAAAATGACAGAATACAGTTGGTTTATGTTTAGCGATTCCTTATGAGGATTTTTACAACTCTAACCATTTGTGCATGATTTTCCCTGAGTGTTTACTTCCCATTCTGTCTGGCACAGCTGTTCGGCTGCGGCCCACGAAGCTCCGCAAACAAAGAAGACATCTCAGCCAGCTCTAATGAAAGTCAAGGGCCAAAAGCAGTTCAATAAGCTCTTCTGCTCCGAAGGCTCCGACGGAGACCGCTTTAATGGGGACTCAAAAAACTAGAAAATGTATTTCTCCTATCAAATCCGCTTTAAGCATTTGCCGCCGAACGAACGAACGAACGATAAACGCTCGAACAGACAAATCTGCAGTAAACCAAGGGAAAAGTAAGCAGCCCAAGGAGCCGGAAAAGCGGCAAAATCGAGGGGCCAGGCTACTATAATTTGCATACAAATGCGGGGCCAACGACGACAAGTGGGACATTGGATTCTGGGCGCCAGTTTGGATCTGGATCTGAATTTGGATCGAGGTGGGAGTTTGTTTTAGTTTGGCTCTGGGCTGAGCTGGGCTGCGGCAAACAAACACAAATAAAGATGCTAATCTCAGCAAAGCGCAGTGGCTTCGGAGAAATAAAAAAAAAAGAAAACAAGAACAGCTAAACGAGCAACACGAGCGAGTGGAGCAAGTTGGCCAGCAAAAAGCTTGGCCAAAAAGCATGGTCGAGATTTCTCAGCTGATGCGTGGCTCTGTTGTTTTTTGGCCCCGGTTCTACTGTTTTTGCCCCAAAATCCCATTTGGTATGCAGCTGCAAACGCGTGAAAGTTTAAACTTGATTTGAGAGACTCGCAACTGCAACTTGAGAATTGGCAAGCGGCTTTGTCAGACTCTTGGCCAAAATGACATGTGGATGTCGGTTCCAACCAATTTTCTGTGGGCGGATATTTTGTGTAATTTTTGTGTGCAAACAAGGGCCGAGACATCGCATCGTTTACCCAGCCTTCGGGGAGAGGGAAATGCGGGGAAACGCACACTTACTAAAATTGAAGACACTTATAAAATCGGCAATTTGTTTAAATAAACTTTATGGCACTTGGGGCCGGAGTCTCCTCGAGTCCTCGAATCCTATTCCACTGCCACTGTTGTTGTAGCCAAATATTTATTTTCGTAGCAGCCAGCCAGTGTTTGCAGTGAATTTTAAGAGCGTCTATAAATTTTAGAAAAGTGCAAATAAAATATAGCGAGCGAGTCTCTCGACTTCATTGCCACAGTTTTTTCACACAGTGGGGTGAATCCTTTAAGGCGTATTCCGGGCCGAGATTGTCGCATTTATGTTTGGTTTATGCAAATGTCCTGGCATTTGTCAATGTCTGTGTCTGTGTGTCTCTGTCTATGTCCTTGTCCTTGCCATTTGAGTTTTGGGGGACCTCAAACAATGCATGAACTCGTTACCCGTTAAAGGGGAAGCTTCAGCAAACTGTGCACTTCGTTTGACATTTTGTTGGCACTCTTTTTTTGGGGTAATGAATATGCTTTGCATATTGCAAATTTGAATAGCCAAATATCGTTCAATAAATTGGGGAAATAGTAAACGAGGCAAATTCAATTGAAATTTAATTTTAACGAGGGCATAACAAAAGCGCAGCGAATAAACTTTGGTAAATTGATATTGATGGCAGTAAATATATTCGTGTTTCAAATAACTTTTAGAGATAATAAATTCGTAGTGTGTTCCTTATTTAATTAAGTTTAAGCTTTGTTTACGAATGGAATTGCTGTCTATTTTTAGGATAATCTTTCTTTAGGCACTGTTCTACGTCAAATATTGCGCATCCGCCGTGTTGCCCGAGCAACAAACGACTTATCTGCGGCAGACACATTAAAGCTAATTGAAATTATTATTTTTATTTCGATGCCAAGTTCGGGCCGTCTCGGTTCATTCCGCCTTTCATTGGGCCATAATTAAAAGTGTATTTAAAAAACAATTTCGGCGGCATAAAATTAACATAAATTGATGCGGTTGAGGTCGGTTTGGGTCGGGTCAGAAGCGAGAGAATATCGCCATTGGCCGGGTCGAAAGGCGGCGACACCCAAACAAACACATTTATTGCTATGCTAATTTCGTGTTCGGGTCACACAGAAGCCAAATGCACAAAAGCCGCTAGCGGAAACGGAAATGCCTAAATGACTATGGTGATAGTGTAAGTGTGTGTGTGTGTGTGAGCGGGAAAGGGAGCCACAAAGTTGCCGACATCGTGGACTTTGTCGTAAAAAAGGTTTGCGGCGGCTTGCCAAAGGATTAAAAGCAAAAGGCAATAAAATGAAAAGTTTCAAATATTTTCATTATTACGGCCGAGGACCTCCCAGGGCCCAGGATCTCTCTCTATATCCTGTGGCATCCAGGAGTTTGGCTTTAACGTGAACTTACCCAGCAGCATGTGCACGCCCAGCTGCAGCAGCCAGCGGCCAAGGTCCATTGTGGCCAGTCGCCCTTAAAGTCACCAGCTGATTTCGATCCTGCTCCCTGGCCACATGGAACAATATCGCAGGACGCCGAAGGACGAGAAGCGGCAGCAAACTTTGCTCTTTTTGGCCAAACTCAATGGCCGGCCATATTTTCTATTAGTCCAAACTTTCGGGGCCAAAACTTTTTCTGCTCTACGCGCCGCCTCTCATGATTACATCGCCGTCCATCTACATAGATATAGTTTCGATATCGATAAATGCCATTGACAGGTCAGCGGGCCAATGAGCTAGAAAAATATAATAAAATGGAAAATGGAGAATGGAGAATCCTTGTTAGCAAAAAGAAATCGTTCACATTGCCTTTTTGTTTTAAGGTTATTAAATTTGAAAAGTTTTTTGGCGTCAAAGCACAAAAAACATTCATCGTCGAACATCAGTGCACAGAGAGAAAAGGAGTTGTAAAGTATTTATCCAAAATTTAATACAATAATGGATATTTCACAGAGAAATTTTATTTTTAATAAAAATATAAATGAAAATTTACCGTAGAAAATTAAAAAAAATATTATTTATATATTCTCTAGTATAGGTATTTCTCTCTGTGTATTTTTCTGCCTCACCCGCACATGTCTGACTTTTGTAAAGTTTCGGTTTGGCTTTTTTATTCAACTTTTCTAGGCTATTTTTTTTTCGTTTTCATTCTGTTTGGCCACTGCATTTGTTTATTGTCATTGTCAGCGTTATTTAAACGTTGACAGTTTCAAAAATTCACCCAGCTCCAACGACAGGAAAAAACAAGAACAAAAAATTCAAAAATATAGCAGACAACTTTGTCTGCCTCGGAAGCCAAAAATTCACATAGCTGGCCGAGGTCCAGGCAAAAATCTCAAAGTCTGGCGAACAGACATCCTGACCTCGGCAGGACGCTTCGGGCTTTGCGGCACAAAGTCCTTTAATGCTCTAATCAAATTGTGGCTTCTTTTTTGTGTGGGCTTCCCCTCGCTAATGTTGTTGTTATTCTTGCTGATGCTGTCCTCATTGTTTTGGTTTCATTGACGCGTTTATTAAAATAACCGCGGCAAAGTTTTTGCTGCGGAACGGCACTTTATTTTTAAACACAAAAAAAAAACGCAGACAGATAGACAGCCCTTGGAGGTGTGATGGTTGCTGGCTACTAAAAATATTCGGTAAATTTGCAGGCAGTCGAGGAAACTGAACGAACAAATTACAATTGTGATTGGAGCAGACAGGAAGGCAGAAATGGCCAAAAGGAAGGAAGGAAGGAACAACTGCAAGTGTATCAGTTAAATATTTGATTATTATGGCTAAATTTATATCAATGCGCAAATAACACAGGTAAGGATGCTTGTTTTGGGAATAATTTATTTTACTGGCAGGTGAAACGTAATGCTTAATAGTTACTGTGAAATTGATATCCGTTTTCCAACGATTTTAGGGAAATTCCAGCAATTAAATTGATTTTTTATCAGTTTACAAATCAGTTCAAAGGTTGATTTAAAAAAAAAATAAAATCTCTCTGCGATAAAAATTAATATTCAAAGCTTTATGTTCTGTTTGCCTTAAGCTGTAATTCGTTATCTGCCATTTTTAGCTGAGTAAACAAACCAAATCATTGTCAAAGCAGAAAACAAAATAGCATTGTTCTATTCCTAAGATGAGTTTGAATACTTGTTAATTGAATTATTTCTGTGCAATTTATATTGCTGATTGACATGATCTTGCAGAGCAATAAATGCCGGGCAATAAAAATATTTGTACAGAAATGAATGATTTGCAATTCCCCAAGCCAAGAATGCCACTCAAACATGCATACATATGACAGATAACGAAATCAAATCAAGGACTACCGAGGCAAGTGCACAAAAATTTCGATTCGCATGCTGGAGACAACAGACAACAAACGAAATGACTTCAATCGATTGTTGCCAAAGCAGACTTGGCCTATGCAATTAGATAAATGTGCTTTGTGCTGACTTGCTGATGAATCACAAGCATTTTTCCCCGAGGCACTTAAGTCTCCAAAATCTCCCGTCTACCAATTATAATATAAATATCAAATTAATGGCAATATCGGCTCGCACTTGACGTTTTCATTTCCATTTCCATTTCCAATCCCATTGACAGTTGCAGTTGTTTGGCATATCAATTTGCTCTCAATTTGTTGTGCATTAACATGGCGTATACGCAACATGTTTCCCTTCGACAGGGACAATGTCAAGCACTCACACATACAGTCAGCCGCATAACCCTAAATGGAACACACACACACATACACACGCCTGCACACTCGGCGAGAGTGAGAGAGCGATAGTGACTTAAACAGCTCTGCTTGAAGCTGAGTTAATTACTTAATGGCAATGTAATGTATACACATACATAATTAACAAACATTTCATTGACTGGCTTAAATGACACACATGCACACACACACAGAGCCTCACGTGTGCAGTCCTCTCTTTCCCGCATACATACCCATCTCTTTCACTCCGGATGTCTAAAATCTACACATGACTTTTGAAATATTTATGCGCTTTTCAGCCTGCCAGTGCAGTTGCATTTGCCATTTTTCGTTATGAGTCAAAATTTGCATAAATCCATAATTTCACAGTATGTGTGTGCTAATTTATACATATATTTTTCGTTTTTACAACAATTTAAACTTTTAAATGTTTGGTTTCAGTTCTCGGTGTTTTTGTGTTTTGTTGATGCCGTCAAACAACAACAGCTGAACCGTACCGCTCCGTTCGGCAGCGTTTTCCCTTCGTACCGCCACGCACCAAAGTTGCCGTGAAACTGACTCCGGGCTGCGGATTCCGGATTCGGCATTCCGAAACGGATGCTGAGCAACTCTTTGATGCCATGGCTAGACTTTCGCAGGACCTCCGCCGACGCAGCTTCGTTTTTCATCGGAAAATACCCAGAGAATTAATAATTTGAAGAGAAAATCGGAATTATAGTTCTGTCGGGAAAGAGAAACACTCCAAAGATGTCTTTGGGCGCGGTATATCTCTTGGATTCTCTCTTTCTGCTGAAATAATCGGGATGCTGCTTCTGTTAGCTTGTGTCTTTGTGGCGTCTGTAAAAGTCCTGTAATGGTAAACTAACAGAGTGGAGACTTTTAATCAACAGCTCTTGAGACCTAACACGAAATGTTAGTTTTAACATAATGTTAACTTTTAACAGAACATTTTAAAAAGTGTAACAGCGAATACCTGAAATACATTTATGGCAGTTTTCTCGTCCGTTTGTTAAATTTAAAGTAGGGTTAAAACCTTGAAATCGTATGGGAAATCAGAGTTTTAACCCTAATTTAAATTTAACAGGCGGACGAGAAAACGGCCCTTAACGCAATTAAATAATAGATGTTTTATTTCAAAAAAATATTGTTCATCTAAAGAATGTATTCAAAATTATCTTATATTAAAAATTAAAAATATTGTTCTACCTATTATCGAGTCAAAGGGGTGATAAACTTGTAGTTTTTAGATAATTTAAAAGAACACTATTTATTTAATAAACCATAAACCATTTTAATATTTTTTTGATATACTGATTTGATTTAATTTAATTTACTTTTGTTATTATTATGGGGAAAAATGATTTAATTTAATTTTATTTATTTAATATTAAAATTTTTATGGGAAAAATTAAGAAAAACTGAAGCAAGGAAATATTTGCATTCTTTCATTCTTTTCTTTAAATTAAAACACTATTATAAAATGGAAAAAATTCTACTTAAATTACAAAACTGTAAGTATGAATTTATATTTGTTTTAATCAGCCGTGCAATGAGTACCTATACTAGGCTGAGGCCTCCTAAAAAAATATTGGACTAATCCCTCTCTAAGCCCAATTTCCAACTGCTTAGTTGCTGCATTAACCCGCGGCGGCCTTGTGCATCGGAGTAGACAATTGAAAACTACATTTACCACCCCTTACCACCTTCACTCCCTTTCCCGGCGATGTGGCGGCCAAATCCTATTAGCCACATGCCAGTCTTTGTCGCTGCTGGCCGCATTTTGGCCGGCAGACATGGCGGAATGCATCCTGCAGCTTAAGCCGAAGCTGCAGTTGCAGCCTCGCTCGAAAAGAAATGGAATTTCGCCGGCAAGCCGCTTAGTTTCTTATCGATTTCATTTGTTGTGCTTGAAAAGGGCTGCCGGCGGTCGGGGCGGAACTGAAATGGGCGGGGCAGTTGGCGAAACAAATGGGAAATGGCTGCAGTTATCAGTCAGCTGCAGCTGCTGCTCTTGGCAAGGCCAAATCGGGGTTATCTCATCCTGTTCCCGATTCTGCAGCCGAAGCCTCTGCAGCTGTCAGCCAAGCTGATGTTAATGTTGTGCTGTGGTTTGTTGTACTCCTGTCATCCTGATGGAACACACTGCCATTGTTGCAGGCACTGAGAAAAAGTTTAAATAACAGAAAAATACTGGTATTTTTTCCTATATTATTTAATGCTTTACTAATTTTTATTTTGTTTAATTAGGGTAAATTATTTAATAATTGAATTTATTATTTTGTCAGTGATGATTAATGGAATTTTTTTTATAATTTCCTTTATACATTAACTACTCATTACTTTTTAATAAATTATCGTGAAACCTGTTCTCTTTTTGAATGATTTTTTTCCCACAACATCGGAGTATTTTTTAATTTAAATACGTTGTGTGTTCCAATAAATTTCTCATTTTCCCCTTCGCTGCAGTAAGATATGTGCTGTCAAAAAAATACTATGAAAAATAACACTTTATAATGCAATCGAGTTTATCTTAATGGGTTGCAAGTTGATGGTTGAATTAAATTGTGTTAAAAATAAAATCAACTCAAATCAATTCAAATGAATTTTCCACTCTGCTCGGCTGGCAATAATTAATTTTTGTAAATTTACGTCACAGCCATTGGAAGCTTGTTAAAAATCAATAAAGCTTATGGGCTTAATGAGCTCGCTAGGTAGAGTGCCAGGCACAGCACACGCCGCTCGTTCGCATTAAGCTGATTTAATATTCAAGTATTTATCGAATATATTTCGCACACTTTGCGACCAACTTACATCGCCATAAACTGAAAATATTCGAGCATATTTATTTAATTTCAGGCATTATTGTCGCCTGTCCTCCCCAGGGATTTTGGCTAGGTCACGAGGCGAGCTCGTAAACTATGTGGAATTTTGGCGCAATCCGATTACTCGCTTGCCGCTGCAGAAATGAAATGTTAGCAGCGTAATGAAGAGGGTGTTGAATAAAATATTTAGTCATTCTTTCACCAGTCACTGAGATTTTAGAAATCAACTGGTTTTTGGGATTTAAAAGCACTCTAAAAAATGTCAAAAATGATGCAGCCATATGTTTTAAATCCCATGGATTTAGTTGTATATTTCCATGCATACTTTTTGGTAATTTTTTAAGTGATTTCCAATTAGAATATTTCCATGCATACTTTTTGGTAATTTTTCAAGTGATTTAAAACCAATTTTCTTTTGCCTTGGCATGGTTTTTCCCGAATATTATTGAACCAATTTAGTATAACGTATTACACCATAGAGACCCTCGGATGTTGCGCACTTAAATGCCTGAAAAATTGATTAAAATGTGGACTCGGAAAGTATGCCGATGCAATGGCAAATGTATGACCACGGCGATTTCCCCCAGTCAAAGGGCATTCTCGTATTTTTTGCCGTTGTTGTCGCCGGCGGGAGTTCTTGCGGTAAAGTTTTGTATTTTTGGCCCTTTTTCTGGCAATTGCTGCATATCCGTAGATATGCATGTGAGCTTCCCGTACCGGGCGCATGACCAAAGGGACTAATGGCACTCTCACACTTACACACTTGTCACGTGTTTTAGACTACAACAAATATGCTAAAAATGTTATGCGCAAAAGCCATGCGGAAGGCGATGCGATGCGTTGGCAAAAAGGCAAAAAGGGAGCAGGGCATTTTGGATTTTGCATTTTACAGCACTTCGAAGGCAGCGCAGCTGCTAAACATGGCGCCGTTTGTTGCCATTTGCGAAAATGCGCGCGAGTATTTAAAAAATGCATTCCCCCACCTTACGTTGGGATCCCGTTCCAACCCCATTCTAACCATCACGTTCCGGCCAAGTTAAGCAAGCTGGAGGCAGGAGTGGCTGTGGCAAAGCTTTTGGCCATATGATACTGAGCGGATAGTGTCACTAAACGTTTTGAGAAAAATATTATTGAGCTTTGTCTTCAAAAAATAATATTATACATCTTCTGTTTTAGTTTGACTTTAGTTAAGTTTACCTTCCTAAAAGTATGCAGGGCAAAATTATACTCCTGATCATTCGCATGCAAAATATTATTGCATACTTCTTAACACCTTTATAAATTTTTAAAAAAATATCAAATACTGATTCATTTATTGGAACCGTGTGATGCAGGCATAAGAGGATTCGGCTAAGGGTCTGCCATTCGGCTATGTGTGGTGTCATCTCGGTTCCCAGCGGCACAATGGTGCTGCAGAAGACGTGTCGTGTAGGTGGTCCCAACATGGCCAGGAACTAGCCCCTCATCAACCCGCTGGATGAACTTCAAACATGATCGGGCGAAATTTACATTGAGTCAAAGTTTGGTGGCTAAAAGTTCTTGGCTCTTGATTTTTCCCATGAACTGCCGTCGTCTGGCGCTCGGCGGCATCATTATACAGATGTGGAGGGGGAGGATGGGGACAAGTGGGGTCCTTTCTGGCCACTTGGCAAGACGCTCGCCACATTCCCTAGGCAAATACTCGTAAATAAGCAGCCGCTGTGGCAACAATAATGGGACTATTGTCGCTGCGCCCAAAAGTATGCAGCGAAATGCGAAAAAGCGAGGAAAGGAGCCGCGGCAAGTTTATTAAAAATCTGAGTTTTCCCCCCAAGCCTTTATTCACCCACGGCCCCTGGTGTATTATTATTGTTTTTCTTTTTTGGCCTTTCTTGCGCCTGTTTTGTTTCATTCCTGATGTTTTTTTCTTCCGTTTGCTCCTTTTTTTCTTTGTTTTGGGCAGTGTTTTTCGACGTCGGTTTGTTTTTATACCCTGATACTGGAGTGTTTTACTTTATTCAGAAAATTTTGTAAAATAAAAATCAATATGTAGAATGGATTAATTGCCAAGGAATTGATAAAAAAAACAAATAAAATATTTATATAATTAAAAAAAATAAAAGCTCAAAGCAAAATATATATTAGTTAAGTATCAAAATCTGATAAATTTGTTTTAAAGATTTGAAACACTTTGAAGTTATTATTAAGAATAAGAATTTTCTAACTTACAACTGTGATTAAAATTTATTAACAGGGTATTTTCAAGTTCGACTGCAAAGTCTATTTTCCATGTTTTTTTTTTTTGTTTGCTGCACAACTTGGCCACAGGCCATCGCTAACATGCACTTGAGTTTCATTTGCTTGTTCTCCAGGACCCCTTGGCCCACCTCCCCCAGCTCGACCTTCCCGCCCCCTCGCACATTGACCAGAGAGTGCATTAAAAATTGTAGTGGCCCGAAAAGTTTTATGTACATTGCCAGAAAAAGAGGGACAAAGGGGGAGAGGGAGAATTTTCTAACAGCGAGCGCCAAAAAAGAAAACCACAACAAAATGAAGTCGAAATGTTGCTGCCTGCTGTTGTCTCGCCTCTTGTTCTTGTTTTTGCCTTGTTCTGGGCCATTATTTTTGCCCATGATGTCGTTGTTGCTGCTGCTGCTGCGGTGCAGTTCACTTTGTTAAATTATGTGCAGCATTTGCGGGTACACTTTCTAGACGCGGCGAATCGGCTGACCTTTCGTCCCCCCCGCAAACCAAACCCGACCCAGCCCATTCCACTGGGATTCTGCAGGCGGAGAATAAAATTAATTATTATTCGCATAAAAAACTTGGATTCAAGGATGGATTTATGAATACAATTTATAGAGTAAATTACCATTTATGCATATTCAGTAATGGGAAATACTTGAAACAGCGATTACATTTACAAATATTTATACAATTTTATAGTTTCGAAAAGACCTTAACTGATAAATGCTTTTGGTTTGTAAAGTACTAAATTAAATTAAATTAGAATTAAAATATTTTAATTTTTGGAAAGAGAAATACAAACTTTTCCATTCTCCTAGTCAAAATCCGAATCTCGGCCCTTGGGATCCACATCAAATTTTGACCACTCAAACAAATGTGGTGATAAATCGTTTTCCGAATAATTTCCAAATAGAACCAACTCGATGAGCAAGGAAACCAACGCAAAGCCAGGCGGCCCCGCGGAAACAAGCCACGTGGTGGAGGAGCCCCGGGAAAGTCCTCTCACATCCCCGAGCAACCGAAGAGAACCGCAATGAACCCGGTAAATGCCACCGAAAAAGACGTCCATCAAGAGCCCAAGCCAGAACTTGTCGAATATAAAACCTCGAAGAGGCAATCCTCAAGGCAGGGATTCCCAGCAAGTCCTCGAAAAATGGCAACGGATCCGGAGATGCGGCTCCGTTGCAAGCACAATCTCAAGATAAGCCTGCAAATCAAGTCAAAGATGAAGGTCAAGTTCAGATGAAACAAGAAAGTGGAGAGCCGTATTTATAATGGGCACTTGGACCCGCATTGAACCGCGGACCGCCATTACGGCGTCTTTTTTATCGCCCTTGAAACCGCTTCAGATGCCATCCAACTGCTGACCCAGGAACACGAGCTCCAGTTCCGATGATTACGGCGAGCAGCGGGTCGTTTCGGATTTCCGCGAAGAGCGTTGCGAGATTCCGTAGCCTGGTCGCCCTTTCAATCCAAACTGGCGGCCGGAATAATGGGCGGTGCTTGCGATCTGCATCTGCGTAGTGGTTCCAAAGTGCTCTACTTGGGCGCCGGTTTCGAAGTCTGATCGGTGTCCCACATCGCGGACATTGTGGGCGAGATCCGGGATGGTCTATGCCGTGGAGCAGGGTCCCTACGGGCAGGCCGCCAGCTGACGACGCTGGCCAACAGCCGGTCGAATATCGCGCCCGTTATCGAGGATGCCACCATGCCGTACAAGTACCGCCTCAAGGTGCCCGCCATCCATTGACATCATCTTCTCCGATCTGCCGCAGGCCGATCAAGATTCGCTCCCTGATGCTGAACGCCGAGGGCATTTCCTCATACCCGGTGGTCACTTTGTGGCCTTCTTCCATGCGGCCAGCAGTGGTGGTAATCCTAAGGTTGGCCACTAAGGAGGCATTTGCCGTTGCCGCCGATCAGGAGCTCCCTGAGGGAGCAGCAGCTGGAACCCGTCTGAACTGGTTCTCCTCGAGCCCTTCAAGCCCGGCTACGCCCTTGTTGTGGGCGTGTCCACGCGTAAGGTTGGGCCGCCATAGATAGTTTTACATATTTCCTTTCCATGTTACTTTGCGTTTTGAGTTCAGTCAATAAAAAATCAAGCCCTTGGGCGGTTAGGCAGTGGTGCCCCCTTGCCTTTCTCCGGATACACAAATGATTAATATTTAATCTATAAATGGTATAAAAAAATTTCAATTTCTTTGAAACTGATATTTAAACTTACTCTGAGCCTGCTGGCAGACGCCGCCGATGGACTGGCAATTCTGACTCGCCCAATTGGGTGGCATGACCAGCATCTGGGAGTCGGCCTCCGTCCAGGTGGCACTGCAGAAGGAACCGCACTGATGCTGGCTCCTGCTGAGAAACGCCCGCCATCCCACCTGAGCCGCCTGAGTGGTGCAAATCCGGGGCGCAAACTCATTGCAGCAGGGACCAGAAGGCGGCTGGGGAACCACTGTATGGTAAACCTCCTCCTCATCCTCCTCCTCCTCGGAGAGTTTGTCTCTTGGATGGCGATGGAGGCGTTGACCTGCAGGTTGTTCAATCATTGTTGGTGATCAGATGGGAGGGGCAGAGTTCCAGAACGACTGGTGGATAGTGTTCTCTATGTGGATGTTTGTCCAATTCCACAGGCTTGGGCTTCGAGCATCGGATGCCCGTCCAAGCCCCGTAATCATGCGGGACAGCGGGCCTGGATGCAGTGGCCATCTGCGTATATTCCTTGGCCTCCGCGAGTAAAGTGGGCGGCACTGGTTTCTTACCAGGATTGTTCCCTTCGGACAACGGAGAAGGGTATCCGGTGGGGGGGTAGGTGATGGTATTGGGTCAGGATGGGGTGTGGTGTTCGGTTGAGGAGCTGGAGTTGGTTGAGGTTGCGGAGTTGAGGGTGAAGGAGTAGGGCAAGGAGTACCAGGGTTGGGACAATTGGTATTACCCGAATTGGGACAATTATTGGGACAACTATTAGGACATGAAGAAGGACTACTGTGGGTTTAACTCGAGCATTGGGACATGCGTGATTAACCGGATCCACTACTGTAGGTTTTAGAGGAGCATTCGGGCAAGCAGGATTTACAGGATCTACTACTGTAGGTTTTAAGGGAGCGTTCGGACAAGCAGGATCCACTGTGGGTTTTTCAGGATCATTGGGATAAGCTGGAGTTACCGGATCCACTACTGTAGGTTTTAAGGGAGCATTTGGGCATGCAGGATTACCAGGAACAACCACAGGATTAGCCGGATCCACGATAGGATTTACAGGAGCATTCGGACAATTAGGAGTTACCGGTTTTACTGGAGCATTGGGACAACCAGGGGTACCAGGAACAACCACCGTATTGACAGGGTTGCAAGTATCAGGATCAGGAACAGCTGAAGCTCTGGCTATAGCCGAGCGACCTTCACCATTATCTGGGGTTTGGGGCCCGCGGAGAAGGTTATCGCGGCGCCAGCAATTATGCTTCCCATTCAGAATCATCCCAGTGAGCTCACCGCCGGATCGAATAGTTTAGTCTCTTTTTAAAAGCGGACAGCCGCGCATCGCGAATCGCTGTCTCAGATTACGGGATTTCGATCCGGAACTCACGCAGTATGCCTACGAAGTCGATGAGATCGTTTCTGCTCGCCTGGCTGTTCATCAATGCAGTCTGCGGAAATGCTCAAGCAGATATCTTGGTAAATCAACGCTGTTTAATCTGATGATTGCTTCCCTATGCTAAAGCACCTGTTATTCCATAGGATCCCTTGTGCCCGGCGGGATACCAGTATATCAACGGCAAGTGCTACAGCTCATCCACTTGTCCCGAAGGTAAGATCTCTATCTCTCTCGCAGACCTCGGATCGCAGGGTTCTAAAAATAATTATGTATACGAACTGTTGCCCAATATTATCAGCAAACTTTGTGTGGTCATTAGTAAAAATAATCACAGATTGTTTTTAAATAGCATGCAATATAAACAAAAATTAAAATAAATAAATTGCGACCCAATTGGGTTGGGATTTAAATTATTTATTTATATAAGCAAGCCTATTAACATTGTTAGACTTTCAGTAAGTATAATAGATATTAACAATTTTACTAACAAATAATTAAAAAAAATATTATTGAGCGTATGTATATCTTTTTAACATTTTCTTGATTTAAATTATTCTTTATTCTTTTATTAGGCCACTACCTAAGCACAGATGGAAAATGTTACCCACAAACTAATGTTAAGTGTCCACCTGGTAAGAATTTTTCCAATATATTGTCTGGTAAACTTTACAATCTTGTTTTCTTATTTGTATTCAGGTTACTTTCTTAGCACTGATGGATTGTGTTATCGGACGAATCCCGAACCCTGCCTTTGAAACCACGACTACAAAAACAGAACGCACAACAACAACCACAACAACGGAACCCACTACAACAACCACAATTATAGAAAAACGAACGATTATCACCGGCTTATTATAAGGCCGATAAGGTTTTTGCACCCAACTATACAATGTTACCACAACATTTGGGAAATCATTTAAAATCTTTACTTAAAATATAAATAAATAAAACTGCCAAATTTAAAGCTTATTTTTTTTATTGGTATGGCTCTAGGAATTTTTAAAAATGACGCACTGCCTCATATCAACACTTAGCCCTGTGACGTCAAGCTGGCAAACCATTATTATCAAGGAAGTAAAGAATTTGGAGAGATTTTAAGAGGCTTTAAGTATTAATTAGGTTAAAATATTTTTAATTATTTATGTTTATTTAGTTTTTTGTTGTGAGTGGTCAGGAATACAGCTCGTATCATATGCTATTGCATAACCTAATTCCCTGACAGCTATCGGTCATGACTAATTAATTGTTCTGGTAATATCTACGCAAGAAATAGGTATAGATAACTACTTTATAGAAAGAATCTTTTACATTTTATTGTGAATTTATTACTCACTGACAAAGGAAACAATTATTTTTAGAACTTTAATTTGGTCTAGATTGAGCTAGATGAATTTCAGGAGCTTGGGAACCATCCATCAGCCGCTCGGCAGCCGATTTGTCCAGGATATAGGGAACAGTATTGGGACTGCTCGAAATAGGCGCAGTGGTGGCTGCTGCACTTGTAGGAGTAGCAGTACGAGGAGCAGGTCGAAACGTCACCCATTGCACAGCCGCTGCAGTCGTAAAAGTCTAGAGGGGATACACAGTGTTTGAAATGCTGAGATATAAGCAGCAAAATCTGTGAAATTGTAGCTTTGGGGTGCAGTACAACACTTTTCTAATAACTCGGATATTTATAATAAATATTTTTTGAATCTTCAATTATCAATTTATCTTATCTGGAAAGAGCAATTATTCTCAAACCCAATCATTTATTCAGTAATTTTTAAAACCATTGTATAAGAACACACTGTGCACAAAATTGAATTAATCTGAAATTATTTATGCCTCAGTGCCGAGTGAGAATATATCATCAACATATTAATGAAAATAACTTGCATATAATTAATGAATTAAATGAAATGGCTTACATACCTATAAGTAAATATACAAATACACTCGAATACATACATATGAATGTGAAGAGCACTCGAACGACTAAATCACTTTGAAATGGGGTTAATCAAATATTTTTATCGCACGACTGCTTTTACAGATTATAATTATTTCTGTTGTTAATTAAGAGCAGATTTTTAAAGGGTTTTATACTGTAAATATTGTTTATAGTATAAAAACTATAATAAAAGTTTTTATTAGTTAGTGAAATTCTAAAATATTTTTTCATATTATTTCCTTATGAAAGCAAACGGAAATTAACTTAAGCCAGCTGTTTAAACTATTTACAAGTTATACACTTATCACTTTAAGATCTTATCTTTAAAAGTTGTCCAATGATTAATGGCTAAGCCTCGCTAATAATCTAATTCAGCATTCATCAGATATCACGCATTCAGCCCGCATTTAATTAGAGGGAACAGTTTTAATTTAATTAGGGATTACAACTAATAAAACTTTTTCATTTCGCTGACTCGGCTGGATTGGAGCACAAACACCATTTGTTCAAACAAATGCATGGCAAAATCTTAATTAACCTCAGGGTGCAGAGCATAAACCAGCGCACACCCATCCTCTGTACTATACTATATATATATATATATATGGTGTATATATGTACGATGTCTATTACGCGAGGGTCTCGAATGAAAGAAGGCAAGCTGAGCAAATAAAACTATGTGTGTGCGCGCACATATTCATTTTGTATGTTGCGCACTTTATTCCATCTATCCCAAAGACAAAACCAGTCAGTTAACCAGCCCAGCAGACCCAGACACCCCAGTCTATATCTGCTTACATATATCCATATCCCTGTTCCCCCAAAATCCTCGTTCTCGTCTCCTCATCTTGCTGGTCCGCCATGTGAAGCGAAAATTTCGCTGCTCGGGAATTACATTAAGCGTTGGGCATAATAAATTATTCCGTATGATATGATTCTGGTACATGATAAGCGTTTGTAATTTTAACTGTCAGTTAAATGAGTAAATGGCACAGAGTACCGAGTGGGGAATTCGCAGTGGGGAAGTGATGTTTGGGCGCTTGGGCTCCTGTTCCTCCAAAAGGGGGAGGGAGTACGACGAGCTCGGCATGGCAACGATTTAGAATACTTCATATTTATCTTTTGTTGGAAACTTGAACATTTGTGTGCGTAAATAAAAGTTCAGCGTCAATATTTGCCAACCTACACACTCTCGCACACATAGATACTGTACTAACACAGGCACACATGTGTAATTACAACTCAGCGGTGGGCGGGGTGACAAGTACGTGACTATAATAATCGCGATTTCGCCACTGCCGGCGCCTCATAATCTGCACAAGCGCCACGCCCACAACCACCCCGCCCCATCCAGCTGACCCCCCCTGCTTTTTCCCCAGCTTTTTCAAAAAATCCCCTCCGCTATTTGCTTTGAAATTAAAAAAGTTTCGCACTGAGCTCTGTTAGATTTTTCGCTTCTGCCTCTGCCTTGATGTACATGTTAAATAATTTCGTGCTGCTCTGGCTGCCCCTCCCCCCTCTCCACAGTCGAACGCCACACTGATAAAAAAAATGTATATAAAACTAAAAAATAAAATATTATAATGACTTATGGTTTTTCAGAGATATTTTTAAATCTAAAATTTAAGATTACAATTTTTTCTATTAATAATTCCTCAAAAAATATTTTTTCTATTAACAAATTTGAATATAAATTTTGATAATCGGCTACAAAATTTTCTGTCTTTAATTTTTACAATTTAAATTGCTAAATATAATTTGTTCCAAGTGCACGCACTTTGCCATCCTGTCACATTGAAAAACTATTTGAAACGCATAGCACAAAAGTCAAATATGAGCGGGAGGGCAGTCGATGGGTGGAAAAGAGAGGAAGTGTGTCAATATGTGCGTTGCTATCCCGGATCGCGCATTTGCCAAATCAACAGTTCATTAAATCACGTAGCTTACAAGGGAAAAGCAGCCGGACATGTCCATGAAAACCGAAATAATCCAAACTTAAAGAATTGAGATATAAATCTGCTTATCTGGCATTAATATTAGAGAAGCATCCTCTAAAAAAAGTTGTATTTCAAATAATTTGGATACTAAATGATAATAATATTACCTTTAAAGCATTCAAATAAATTTCAGCTTACAACTGAGTTTTTGCTCCCAGCTCCAGAATGTATTTTAATGTTTGCCATTGTAAGCTAATTGAGTGAAAATAATGGTAAGCTATTTATTTTATATGCGTATTGTTATTAATGGTGAAAGATACCAACTGACATGCTGTGCCCTCGAGACGTCCACGTTCGTTAGAATAAATTCGTATTGAAATCAATTAGGCCCCAATACACGATTTCGCAATTAGACTTGCAGTTTTTGTATCGGTTAAATATACGCTAATTAATTGGATTTATTTATGTGGTTGGCTCCTGGGCACAGAAAAAGCTGCTGCACATGAGACTTTCGGTGAGGTAAAACAGAATTTAAGCGAGGGTTTCCTTGGCAAAAAATAAAAAAAACCTGCATTTGAGCAGGGATAAAAAAAATATAAAGTTCAAACTGCAAAATGGCAACAATGGCAAGTGGAAATGCGAGTCGCGCGTGGAAATATTATGCCCCAAAGTCACTGAAATGCAGTGCACAAAGCGCTGTCGAGGATTTTGGCCGCTGAAAGCAAATCGCTGAAATCGCTTGGCGTTTTTGGGGGCGTGGCGAATGCAAAACAACTTAAAATGTCATATGAAATTTGTAGCGTTGCTGATTGCGCGTGTTAAACAGTCAAAGCGGGGAATTGGGAATGGATGTGCCAGCCACCGAAAAGGACTCTTTTTCTCTCCAGGACGAACAACGCGTAAATCCAGTCACGCCCCAAACCCCGGACACCCACACACCAAAAATGAGGGCGGTACTAAAAACAAAAAAAAAAGGAGGAAATTCGCCAGCCGCAAGCGAAACGTGCAAAAATAAAAAGCGAGAATGCGAGAAATCACAAATTCCAGCGAAATCTTTAAATCCCACGGATTTATGCATTTTTACGCTGCATTTTCTTTTCCACGGCCATTGCATGTGGGCTGTCCCTGATCTCTTAGGTGCCCCCTTTTCCACACTTGTGCTGTTTTTTTTTGTGTTTTTTGTTTGCCATCCTGCGAATGCGGGCTAGGACCTGGACTCTGCCGGGCGGCAGGATGCAGGATGCAGGGCGTGGCGTTTATGTGATTTCTATAGTTTGCCAACAGCGCCTCAAGGTGTCACTGCACTGTGCTGCACTCGTATCTCCATCTGTCCCAGCCCCTGTCCCTGCCCCTTCCCCTGCCCCCAACTGGGATGATTTGGCCTAGGGTGGCCGTAGATATTAATAATTTTTATACACTATTTTAAAGTTTGTCATTTTAATTAATTTAAAATTTATTTTGTTTATTCTTATAAGCTTTGACTTACTGTGACATATGTACATGTTTTTATTTTTATTTTTTTTTAATTATTAAATATTTATAAATTTAAATAAAAAATAAAATTAAATAAATGCGATGCTTTTCATTTTTTATTTGAATTCAGTCTTATTTATTTACCATACTAGAAGACAAAATTAATGCAAAAGATAAATTAAATATTAAAAAATTAAACTGTTTTTACCCCATTTTCAGCATAGCTATTAATAATTTTTATACGTATTTTTAAAATTTCGCACTTTAATTAATTTAAAATTTATTTTGTTTATTCTTATAAGCTTTGACTTACTGTGATATACATGTTTTTATTTTAATTGATTTATTAAATATTTTTTTTTTTAAATAAAAAATAAATTTGAATAAATTCGATACTTCCAATTTTTATTTGAGTTCAAACATATTTATTTATCTTAGTAAAAAACAACGTGAATCCAAAATAATTTTTTAAAATTAATCTTCTTTTTTACCCCAATTTTGGCTGATTTTGTGAAATATTTAAGGCCCACCCTAAAGTGCTTTCCCCAACAAACAGGACAGCCATCGATGACGCTACTGCGCTTCGTCCTGTTCCCCGCGGCTCTCTGAAATTGCTGGTGCAGTCTGTCTCTGCGCGCTATCAGGACGACGACAGCAGCAGCAGCAGCATCAGTTCAGCCCTACCCCCCATGCATTTTCCCACAATTTCCCCTCGATTTTCCCGAGAGCCAACACTTAACGCCACCGAAAAAATGCACACAATCGATTGGCGCTGCCTCCAATGGCGCCCACAATCACCGACAGCAGCAAAAGCAAAAGCAAAGGCTGCAGCAGCAGGAGCAGACGCAGAATCGAAATCGTTGGGAATCAGAACCAGAATCAGAATCAGAAGCTATATAGCAGTGAGGCATTCGTTGCTGCAAACTATCTGGCGCTTTTGTTTTACGATTCCTTTTGCTCCTGATGATCGTTGTCCCTGTCTCCGCTCATGGCCATGGGCATAATCGTGTTACTGTTTGCTGCATTCGATGTTTGTTTGTCTTCGGTGCCTTCGTCCTGGTCGTCCTGGCACTCCAACTCCTGTTCGTACTCCTACTCCTACAGCGACTCGCTGTCCTTTGACCTACCACACACGCCACCCACTTTTGCAATCTCTGTGTAATATTTTATTTTCAATTCGCATTTAGTGCAGCCGTGGCAGCGTCTAGGGGAGCGGGAATAAATTGTATCTGACAATTGGCAATTGGCCTATCCGACCGTTTGATAGTGTCCCAGCACCAGCACCGTGCGCAGACTGAGTCCCCCTGCCTTTTCGCATCCCACTCCGAGTCCTATAACCAATAACACCTGGAAAAAGTTACCTATTGTAGAATGAATTTTTTACTACTAAATATGTCAGATATGATTTTTTTAAACTTTTGAGTAATTTTCTAAACTAAGTAAAGATTAAAAAGACATTTGAAAAAAGTTTTAAAATATCAGCCTTTTTTTAAAGACTTCTGTGATTTTTATTTATTTTGATTTCTCAATTTATGGATTTTTATGCATTATAAATATGTCAGTTTTGATTTTGCGAAACTCTTTAAGAATTTTCTTAACTAAGTAAAGCTTAAAAATACATTTGAAAAAAAAGGTTATAAAATATCAACCGTTTTTTTTTAAAACTTCTGCGATTTTTATTTATTTTGATTTCCTATTTGATTGATTTTTGTGCACTTTGTATTCAAGGTTAAATAAATGTTATTGCCCTGTTTTTTTTAAAGGAAGATAGTGGAATAAATTCTGGATGTTCTGAATTCCTTTCATATTTTATCGCATTTTCGATAATTATTTCTTTTTAATGCACATTATTAATGAACCTACATATTTTCCAGTGCATTCGCAACTTTTAGGGCTTGCCAATAAATCCGTTTTGGGGCGTAGTGGGCGTGCCGACCGGCAGTTTATGCTGAATCACGAATTACATTAGACAAGGCCGGGCTTTGCCACAGTGGCACACACACCCACACCCGCACTCGCAATCGCACTGCCACTGCCACAGTGCCTGCCAATTGGATTATCACATTGGCCGGGGCTCTGTCTCTCGGTCTCCCAATTCCATTCCGAAGCATTCCGGATAAGGCCCACACAACCAAACACACGAACAGTGGCGCATTTGCTGACAGTATTCATTAAAATTTCGCACTGCTGCCAAAGTGCGTTTGGCATGCCTCAAACGACTCCATCAATGACAAATCCCGCTCCTGGCGGCCAGCGGAAAATCGAAAGTCGCCAGTGCAGTGATAAATGTCAAATCAGCTCTGCCGAGTGTCCTGGCCTCGTTGCCGCCGCTCTCGTCCTTTGGCAAGACATCTACAAACTCATCCTCAAATGCTTTTTAAGCACTCACATGGCTGCCGTCGCACTTACGAGCGTTGTGAATGGATCAGGGAAATACCTACATACGAATGTCTATAGATGGGAGGACCAGATGGCCGGGTCCATGTTGGGGCCACATTACGAGCAAACAAAAATTTGCGCTGTCAACTAAATGTCAGAAAAATGGTCCGCCTTGGAGCATCCCGCTGCATCCTTACACTGAGAGATAAGTCTCAGAGAAATGCAGGATGCTTAGTAGTTTTTATTAGACACACAAAAAAAAGCATGTAAATTTCTGGTTATGCAATACGCATATCGTTTTAACATGAAATACTCATTTCGAGCATATTAAATGTACGGGGCCGCATATCAAGTTAAAATTGAATATTGATTTTTTTTTGGGTGTGTATCAAATATGTTAGAAAGCCATTACTTGCATTGATTTAAGGTCAAACTTTTATTATTTATTTTTGAATTTTTAAAGTTAATAAAAGCTAAGGGATTTTTATTTTAACGATATTTTCCATTCAGAAATTTAGGATTACATATTTAAGCAAAACATTTTCCCAAAAAAAGGTTATTATAATTTTAATAAATTATTTTTTCGCTTAGTGAAGCAGTCAGCTTGACACTGTCCCTGGCACGCACGCACTTGATCAATCATGCGACGCCATCGATGTTACCCTCCTGGAGGACGAGAAGGATGTGGATTTTGCGGAGGCTGCGGTTAAGGATGAGGATGAGGATGTGGATGAGGATGGTGCTGACAAGTGCGCTGCGTGGTATTTGCATTGATGACAACTACACGTCCGCAAACGATTATGGAGCACCTTTCCCAATCCCCGATTTGGTTTTGAAATGTGGGCAACACTTCGTTTTCCATCGTTAGCCCATCTACTAGACCCATCTAGCCCATCGAAATCCCTTCACCTTGTGGTCTGGGCATATTAATAAACCGCTCCGCCAGACATCGATAATAAATCGATGGCCATTCATCTTGCCTGCGAAATCGGGCGACATTAACCGCCAGTCGAGTGGCGGCGGTGCCCAAAATAATAGCTAAAAATTATGTGTACAAGGCAAATATTGGAAAGCGACAGGCAAATCCAAACAAATGTTAGAGCTTTTAACCGGGATTATCGGCGCGTTATTTATGCATCATCATTTGTCTTGAGCTCAATCCGCGGCGTGGAAAATGTCTGACCGCAGCATCTGTTATCTTTTGGAAATGTTTGATTTAAACTAAATTTCAGGGCTACTAAAATCTATGGAGTAAAGCTACTGTTAAATAATATTTAAGTACCTTCAACATTTTTGCTGTTCACCTTAATCAACAAGCGATCAAAAGACTTCCTATCTATTTATATGATTTTTAATATACGTATGGTTATATATTTTTTAAATTTACTATGTTTAGTCCAGAGTACTCTACTTATTTTACCTGGTATGTGATTAAATTCTAAGGACAACCATTCTCCATCAGCAGTGGTCGTTGTAAATTTAAATGAATTCACTTGGCCGAATCCTCCTGGTTGTGTGAGTTCTCTCCGCACTTAATTGAAAGTGGATTAGCGGCGTTTTATGCTGGGGCACGTTGCCTTGCTCGTTTTGGTTTTTGGTTCTTTTTATTTTTATATGTTCGAGGGGCTGATCCTACCCGCAAATACATTGAAAATTAATTAAGCCACACGATGAAACCATGTTAACAAGACGCTTAAAACAAAATGCTGTTCCTGGAAAAACAAATGCCAAGCTCCGCCCATATTCGCGATGTTTTTCTTTTCCCTTCATTTTGCGGCTACCTAAGATTACGCATACGCAGTGTGGCGCGTGGCGTGTGAAAAATACTTTGCGAGAAAGTTTTATCAGGTCGACGAAAAAGAAAATGCTAAGCCCGGCTGTGTCTCTACCTCAGGCTCACTCCCTATTACTTTAATGGATTCACAAAAGCCCTTTTTTCATTAAGGTGAATGCCAGCTAGGATCTCGGGAGGCCAACACTTGGGCTTTCTTTTCGACGCAACTTTATCAGACACCCAATTAAAAGGGCTTTATAACAATTAGAGCTAATAACACGCTTCAATTGTGCCAGCGAGGCCAGAGGGCAGGAATTTCTCCGCTTTTTTCGGGAGTCGGGCTTTGGATTTTTATTGGAATTTTTGGCCGAGGGATTTTCATTTTTATTTCTATTTTTGCGGCAGTCGGAATTGCGGCGGCAATTAAAAGGCAAGACCACAGCAATTAGCAAATTGACAACCGGATTTGTTTATGCATTTAGCAGGCTTAGGTCTGCTGCGGCTGCTGCTGCTGTCACTTAAATAATTGAAATTATTATGGCCATTGTTTCGGCCTCTATAATCTGTAAGCCAAGTCGAAAGCGAGTGGGCCAACTCAAACAGAGAGCGGACGAACGAACGAATCTCTGAAATTTGATAAATTAGTTGTGGAACTAAAAAAGTTTTTCCCTATTTTCGTTGAGCATTGCATTGGCTTGCATTTCTGTGAGCGGCTTATCCCTGTCTACTGATGGGCGGAAACTTTTTCCTCGGCATTCGGGGCTAAATGCAAAATCCAATTTTTCGAATGAAAAGTCAAACAGGAATTTAACTTTTGATCCGTTTTCGGCTAGAGAGCCGGCAATCAGCAGTGGAGGAGACTCGGCAGCGTTTCCATTTTGCATTTTCCCCTTAACAGCTAATAAATTTCTCGACCCTCAAATCAATATCGCTTTCAATGCAGCGCACAGCCGTCGATGAATCGATGGCAATTTCAATTTGACGCCCATTCCCGGCAACTAATTTGCAATCATGAGAGTTTTTGTTAATTTTAATTTGATTATAGCATATTACGCGCACGCCACCTAATGTTCCATTACCACACGGCCATTTCGATTTTGGGGGGCTGTCAGTTTTGATGGCTCGGCGAAAATCATTATCATTGAAAGCACATAAAAATAATATTTGTCGATTTGTGTTTGCATTTTATGCAAGCGCACTGTCTGTCATTGTTTTCGCGTTCTATTTGCTATTTGCTTTCGCCTGTGAAAATATTCCAAATTCAAATCTAATTAACATTTGGCGCAAAAATGTTTATAATGGCAGCGGCGGGGGGATGATTTGAATTTTAATGAGCTGCGATTGGCATTAATTGTCGGCGGCCTAATGACAGACGGACGCGAATTATTTACACAGCGTGTAATTTAATAAGAACGAGCCATCCCAACCATTTCGCGTTACATCCAATTGTTGAAATTTATCCGGGCACTGGCAGCGTGGAAATGTGAAAATGTGCCAGAGCTCGATTTAAATCGAGTTTGATTATTGACAAAGCCGCTGTAGATCTCGTATCGCTTTCAGCCCATAAGTGACAATGCAACAATGCAACAAGCGGAGCAGCAAGAGCGCAACAATGCCCCAGCCCACACACAATATATCACGCATACGCAACCGTGCCGTCACTCAGACACTCAAATACTCGCACAGTCGCACACTCGCACACACAGTTACAGATGGAAACTTAGGAGCATATGGATGTGCCGTTGCAAACACATGCTCAATTGAATTGAAATTGAATTTGCAATTCTATGCGCTGCAGCTAACGCCATTTTCTTTGCCGTGCGGGAAGCCCCATCACGAATGCCATCTCACTCACTCACTCGCTCACCCTTTTTTTTGTTGTGTTTTTATTTTATTTACCCTGGGGAGGAGAGTCTTCCGACATGGTTATGAACTTGGTCTGCACAAAGTTATGCCCTCTTGCTGCAGTATTTGATAGCCAACAGTGCACAGAACAGTTTAAATTCCACTGTCTCGAAGGATGGAAATGGGTTTATTTGTAGCTAAGAGTAGGGTTGTTAAAACATCGACTGTGGACACTATCGATGTTTTTGGCTATTGATGGTGGTCACTATCAATATTATCGATGTTATCGATTATAGAAAAATAATCAAAAAATAATTGAAAATTTATGGTTGTATCATAAAACGTATGAGAAGAACAAGGATCTTAATTTTACTGCGATTAAAGTGAAACAAAATTCAATGTTGAGCCCTAACAATGGAAAAACCATCGTGTCTTAAAATAAATACTTTAAAATACTTTTTTTCTTATAATATACCAAAAATTACATGTAAAATGGACTTCTGTGAATTCAAAATACATTTTGGACTTGAAATATACCAGGTTTGATCTAGTGTTAGGGCATCTGTATGTTCCGGGCTTATCGGCACAATTTGTTGCCCGCCTTTTTTTGCAGATTTCCTTGCCGGGCACTTGGCAGCTTTCCGTTCGCCTGTGTGCCATTCGATTTGCTTTGGTCCTGCGTTCTGCCACTTTTCCACTCCTCGGATCCTCGGCTCCTTTCTCATGCGTATTTGTGTGTTTGCTTTCGCTTTTTGCCGTATTTGCATTTCGTTATTGAGACTGAGACAAAGCGTCGCAAAAAAAAGGGTGGCGAGGAGTGCCTGTGCTCCTGCTCCATTCCTTTTTTTTTAGTCCTGCTGCATTCAATCATCAATGAGATTTTGCATTTTACACTTTTCACTCTGGTTACTGGTTCAATTCTGCCGATTCCCTTTGCCTTTCGGTGCAGCCCTTTGTTTGGTTTTGCCAGCTGGGAGCTCCTGCTCCTTTGAGTCCTTCAGCCGGGCTGAGTGCCTCTTGAGCCGCTCTCTGCCGTTCCGCATAATTGTTGCCCACACTCGAGATCCCTGCCAGATCCCCCTCAGTCCTGTGCGAATTTGATTGATAAGACCCGGGCAAGTGTCTCTGATTTATTGATTAGTTGTCAAAGCGATTGCCATGCAATGGAAACGCTTGCCGGTGGTCAAAGTAATTAAAATGTAAATGTGACAAACATCTTGTTGGGCTGCAAGGATGCGAGTGTGCACCTGCATACCAAATCAAGGCTCTTTCTTTGCACACAAAGGAATTATCTGCAGCAATAAGTGGATATAATGCACAACAAAATAATAGCTTTGTATCTCTTTCCCAAGATTAATTAGTATCTTAAAAATCCGCGTTTTAGGATTGTGTCATATAAAACCAGTTTCTATTGACCTTGACAAAATAACACCGCGGTCAAATCGATATGCGCATGGTAAATTTCTGGTATTGCATACGCATATCGTTTTTTATCGAAGTCAGGGCGATTCTCTTACCTTGAATAAGAGGTCATGAGTTGGAGTTGGCATATCGAAGTGAGGTGCCCGCATATCAAGTCGAAATTGAAACCACGTAACATCAAATCGATCATCGTTTCATATCTAGTTTTTTTTGGGTGTAGGGCTTACAAAATAGGCTTTTTCCCAGTGGCTTTCATTTCAGTTGCATTATGGCTCCCCACTCGACATTCGGTACTCGGTACTCGGCAAAATGATTTGTATGTCAGCCGGAGGACCAAAATGGGGGCCACATGTTCGGCATGCCAAACGCCACAAAGTATGCCGCACTTTTGCTTTGTTTCGTTTGACTATTGAGGTAAGTGTGTTGCTTTCTTCTCGCCGTTATGGCTGTGCTTTTGCCAAATGCAAATGGCATTTTGCAAGGACAAGTAGACCGGCAAAAATAGTAAAATAAAAGTACTGGGAACTCTGGGAACTGAGAACTGAGAACCAGGGAACAAGAGCAAATTGCATGTAGCGAAACTTTTCCTCATTACGCAGACGAAAGAAAAACAACGTGCCCGCTCGCTCTCATTTTCCCTTCGGGCAAGTGCTGTATTAAAAATTTAAAATGCCATTGGAGTTTTGGGTGGCGTGGCAGAAGAAGAAGTGGCACTAGCACTAGGAGGTATTACTACCCATTTCCGGACAGGTGGCTTCGCCTATAGATTCCCAAAGATCGTGGAAAACCATCAAAGAGCTCAGCCATTTCCGTATGCAAATTATCTAGCTGAGTGGCATCAAGTTTTTGCGGACCAAGGCCGAATGAAAGGCAACACTGCTTGCGGTTTTCCACATCCCTTCAGTTTTTCAGTTTTTCCGCAAATTCGCAAAGACTTGCGCCCCGAAGTTTTTTACGTGCGCCGTCATAGTTTGTCAGCTACTTTCGCCGGCGGTTTATGCAGCTGCATAAATGTTACTTCTACTTACGTAAATTACAAAATAAAGTTATTACGAAAAGTAATTTAAGTTAAAAATTTTCGTGTGCTGTCGCAAATGTGCAGCCAACTGGCAACTGGTAACCGGTAACCGGTAGCTCGGAGAACCAAAGGTGGGCTGTAAAATCAGTTAACAACTTGCGTTCGCGCTCGCGCTCCTCCTTCCCAGCGGGCTTAATTGTAACTTAAAGCCGTTTCGCAAATTCGCTTAAGCAAAAAGTTGGTGGCATTGGTGAAAAAGGCAAAACAGAATCGGGTAAATCAATTTGCATTAAACATTCAAAGGCAGAGGAAAGGCAAAAAAAAAACAGAATGCAAAGTGTGGGCAGCAGAAACACTCATAAAGAATGCAAACTGAGGTTAAACCCGTAGCACAAACTTTTAGTTTGCTTTGATTGAGTGAACGTGGCCAAAAGAGCGGGTCGGAAAGTCCCAGGCAGCTAGCCACGCTTAATCAATGGGCCAATGGACAAAATGGCCACAAAAACAGGAACAACATGATCGGCTATGTGGGTGTGTATGTGTTCTTCTACCTGCAATCGCAATCATGGACACATTCACATTGCTCGACAACAGGACAACAAAACCGTAAGCAATTGCCAGTCGCATAATGTCCTGGCCATCATTGTAGTTGTTTTTCCAGTTGTTGTTGTTGCTGTTGTTGCAGTGGCTCGGAAAATCAAGTTGAAAGTTCCTGGCAACTTGAGGTGCAAGTGTCGTGTTTTTGTCAACGGGCCAACAGCAGCAATTTCCGTTTCCTGTTCGCCGCTGATGGAAAAACGAGGCAACGAGTCAACGAGTATAAAAGTTTAGATTACAAATTCACATACGTAACTGCAGCCGTACACTGGTCAGCAGTTGATTTACCGCTCAGTTACTGTTGTTGTTGTACACTGAGCGAAAGGAGGGGCGGTTTATATAAATTTAACAATTGCTAAACAAAAGAGATGTGTTAAAAATCACAATATGTTCAATTTAATTATACAAATTGATTGATTCTCTTGATTCGATTTAAAGAAATACAAATGAATTTGAAATGCTTAGGGGCGTTTTCTCGTCCGCCTGTTAAATTTAAAGGAAGCTTTAAACTCTTTTTTCCCATATGATTTCATTGTTTTAACCGTACTTTAAATTTAACAAACGGTATGAGAATGTTAAAAATATCTATATTGCTCAGTATTATTTATCTTATTTATGCATTTTTGTGAAATTGTATAGTACAACTTATTTAAATAAATACTAGGTATATACAATTTAATTTGATTAATATAAAATTGGCATTGATTAATTTATTTACTAGTTTAAATCACTCTAATTAGAGTCAAATTGTATTACATTTAAATTAAATTTGTTTAAATTAAAAAATTTGGAATGCCATATATTTTCGGTGTAGATTTCCTTTAGCCTGGTTTCGTTTGCCGGTCTTTCTTTTTTGGCCTGGCTTGTGTTGGCTTGGTTTGGCTTGGTTTTCGTAGCCGGGCGCATGTTTTGTGGTCAACTCGGGGCAATGGCAATGCAATTGGGGCTGCTGCCCGGGCTTCAGATGCTCCTCCAGCTCCTACGGCCGCTGTACTTTTTGCCATTGCCACTCATGCGTGCCACGTGCTATGCTTTGATGTGGTGTGCTCCATGCCTCCTCCTCCGCCGCCGCTGAATGCTCCTCCAGATTCCGGCTCCTAAATAAACTTGGAATAATAAGAGGCAAAAAAAAGGCAGAGAGAGAGGAGAGAGAGGAAACGAATTGCCACACAAGCTCGCCTCAAATGTTACTTCTGCATTTGGGCAAATTGGACTCGGCGAAAGCCACACGGAGACACGAAACTTTGTAAATATTTTATGCATAAACACATACCACCTGGAAATGGCTTTCGACACAGCATCAAATAATATTTACTTGGCTAACACAGACACACACGCACACACACACACACATTGGCTGGGAGGGCTGCTCGGTTCATTAGGCCCAAAGAGCAAGTTGGGCCACAAAACCTGCAGATCAAGTCCGGATTGCGGCAGCTCAATGAATTTACCAACGATTGGACATCCCACAGAAACGAGTCCGGGAATCCCTCATCCCTTTTCAGGAGTCCAAAGTCGAAAAGGATGTGGATCAGCTGTCGCAGCGGAAAGCGGTCCATAAATAAAGCAGCCTAATCAACACAGCCATTGGCAGCATTATTGTCACGTATTATTTTACATTTGTCTACGTTTGGCTTTCTCCATTTCTCCATTTTTGTTTTTCGCCTTTTCGTATTTTTTCCCATTTTTCCAGCTATTGTCCTTTCCTGGCAAGTGCATCCATAAATTGTGAGCTCTGTTCGGGCATCCTTTTTATTTATTTACTCCGTGTAAGTGGAGTTCACTTCGCCATGCAATGCGCTGAGTGCAAGCTTCTCGCTGTCCCTTTCCCTTTGAATTCCCCGTCTCTGTCTCAGTCTGGGATTTTTCTTGGCATCATCATCTCTCCATCATGACTGCATTCTTCAGCCGGATCGATATATTCATGCACCTGACTGTCGCGAAACTTCGCTTTATTCGATTATATGTCGCAGCTGTTGTGGAATTCTACAAATATTCAATACGCCATGTTTCTATTGCTAACTTAAAACCTTAATAAAAAAATAATTGATGACAAAAAATTTTGAAAGTAAATTTAATCGTCGTTTTCTTCAAAATACAAAAAAATATATGATCACAAAAAAAAATACAAAAGTATAAAAATAATAAACATTGCCCAAATAAGTCTACAAATTGAATGAAAAAGGTAATTTTAAAATTAAATTTAAATTATTCATAATAGCCTAAAACGGGATTTTTAGGCAAGATCCTATAAAAAACTTCGTGCTGTAGAAAAGTCTTTCTTACAACTATTGTCTAAAATATATTTTTAGGCAATAAATCGTCAATTTCTAAAAGTAAGTAAGTAAGTACTAAAATCTGATAACGGCCACTTGAAGACATCATTCAACGTAAAATTTGAATGAATATACGCGTAAAGAGGTCTGAAACCATTTGGGGTGCTCCTAATTCACATTCCTTGGCTTTTGTGCTGCCTTATGCTAATTTGCGCCTTACTCGCAGTCTCACTGGCAGCTTAATCATGCATGTTTACACGCAAGTTCGAGTGGCAAACTCAAACACCCAGAGTTAACAACAGCAAAGTAAATGAATTGCACGGCTGAAGGAAGGTGGCGCCCCATTCCCGCCCCCGCCCCCATTGTTATTTGCATAGCCGGGGGCGTGGCAGGGCATTCGGCACCCGTTCCAGTCCGTTAATCAACGAGCGCCTGCCTGAAGTCAAACATTTAACTAAATTAAGTTTGTTTGGTAAGAATTTTTGCATAAATAATTACAAATGCGAGCGACTTAGGCGGCAGTGATCAGAAACGGGTTAAACCGAAGAAAAGCTGATTCTTGTCCCAAAAAGGAATCTTTACTAAATTTCAATGAAATATTATAGAATTATGTTGACTTTCCGATTATAATTCTATAATCATAAGAAATCAAAATTTCATTTTTGTATAAATGAAACTTACGAAAATATAAGTAAAAAATAATAATTAAAAATCAATGTTAGTTAGCCATCAAGTTTCACAAATATTTTATATAATTTTTGTAAGGTAAGGGTAAACAAAATTCCTGTTTTTAAAATTTTCTGATCTGCGATCTCGAGTTTTCCATTTACCTCCAGCACTCTTCTTATTAGACTTTTGTTTGTTGACTTTTTGTTTCATGTTTCACTGACTCGTTACTTGGTTTGAATTTCTTTTCGACTGCTATGCAAATGTTACCGCTTTTCTAGCCATTAGCCTTGCCTTTGAAAAGAGTCAAGACCGATTTTTAATTAATCCCAAAGAATACAGTTTCCTTTTGGCTGTTTTTATCGTGTGCCTTGAAACAAAGTGCGTCTTTCACGAACGGCAAACGCATGTTCTTTCATTTTTGGTGTTCAATTATAAATTCAAATTTTTTATAAAGCCTTATGAGCTCTTATGAATGAACTGGAATCATCATTATTAATGTGATGAATTGTTATGAATTAAATGGTTTTGAGCATTTTATTTATTTAATGGGTCATTTTAATTCGATTTTAATGCATTTATAATATGGGATATAGTCATAAAAAAACATATTCTATTCAAATTTCGATCAGTATTATTTGGCACTCAAAATGTCTGTTCAATTTTCTGTGCACTTTTCGCTTTTTCTGCTCTTTTTAATCATCCATGAAGTACGTAAATTATAAACGACATCTTAGCAACTTTAGTGCTCTTAACTATATATATCTAAAGACCTTCTCAGGTTTTGAGTTCACAAATGTTAATTGCACTTCCCTAGACGAATCATTTGCTAAGTTTGAGTATTGCTATCTGAAGTCTGTGAATCGAACTTACAAATACGGATCCTTAAAAGTAAAACTACTCAAGGGGCCGATACACAAATTTAAAGTGAGGATTTAAATGAAAGCTTTGTCAAATTAACCATCAGTTTAATTTAAGGTAAATTTTGCATTATATCAACGTCTCAATGGATACAAGCCATTCCTTTATAATGTCACAGTCGATGGGTGCAAATTCCTATTAAATCAAAAATCTTCTCCAGTGGCTTCGTACATTTTTAACCTTTTTGCTCCCTATTCGAACATGAATCATTCGTGTCCCCTTGATGTAAGTGCATTTCAGTGAGTTTTATTTTATTTAAATAATTATATTTCAGCATGACATAATTGTGGAAAAAGTTCCTTATTCTTATTTAAACGATCAACTGACACATGTATTGCCGTTTCCAAAATCTTCTTATGGATTTTACGAGCATTCGTTAATGTTCATGGTACACTAAAATAATACATAGTTATGTATATATTTAAAATAAATAAAGTTTTATAAATGACAGTACTTTGATATTTGGTAATTTTAACTGCTTAATTAACATAATATCCAGATTTAAATGCGATTTTTATGGAAGTATATGCTTAAGTAATGCGAATTTAATGAGTGAGGTCGAAAAAAATAGTTACACCTTTGTAAATATTCAGTGCTCGCAATGTGTCCGAAATCGTTTGTGCTCGTTTCGCTGCTTATGATCCTTTTAAAGGTCCAAAATGTGAGTATCTATGTGGTTTTATGTCTTATCTTTTAACTATTCTCTTTTTTCTTAAGGCCCACTCTGCCTTTGAGTTTACAAATCTCAAGTGCACTTCATTTGACGAATCATTTTCCTCAATTGAGTACTGCTTTCTTAAGTCCGTGAATAGAACATTCAAATACGCATCTTTGAAAGTAAAACTTCACAAAGTGCCCATACATAAAATAAAAGTATGAATTTGATGTATTTGAATTTATACATATGTGTTAACTCACCCAAAATCTTAATTGCAGGTAAACTTCGCTATATATCGACGACTGAACGGCTATAAGCCATTCCTCTACAACGTAACGGTCGATGGGTGCAAGTTCATGAAGAATCAAAAATACTCCCCTGTTACCATATTCATTTTTAACCTTTTTAGTCCCTATTCCAACATTAATCATTCATGTCCCTATGACGTAAGTGCTTAGTACGCGCAACTTATTCGGTAATATCTACTAATAAAATAATTATATTTTAGCATGACATCATTGTGGATAAAGTGCCGAGTTCCTATTTAGATCAACAATTGTCATATGCATTGCCGTTTCCCAAATCCGCCTACGGATTTTTTTCCGATTGGTATGCTTATGGCATAAAACGAGCCTCCGTTAATGCTTATGGCATCCTCACCTAGTAAAAAATTACAAATAACAATATTGTATCTTCAATTAAATTTTTTATCCATTTTCTGACTATAGACTCGGAGGATTTAATAAAGTCGTAATAGAAAAATAAATACACAGAAAAAGAATTTACAAAAGATCAGATTGATATGTGCTGGTAAATTTTATATTTTTTAAAGATCAAGATATTTCATATAATTTTGATATTAATAAAGATTATGTTTATCTTATTTTACATTATTTTTTCAAAAATACTAAATTTGGTATTCTATGATGATAAGATAAAACACAATGTTGATGTGTTTGAATCATAAATTTTACATAAATCATATCGACTTTTTATTGATATGAAATAAGGCAGAATTGACCCTATTTCATTTCTAATTTTTTTCTGTACATGTAATTGCAATTGGTTTATTGTCATTTAATCTAAATCCAAAAGGTAATTATAAGCGAAGAACTAAAGCATGTATTACTTTGAAATTGAACAATTTATAGTTTATCAATAAAAGAATCGTAATGCTTTCAATGGTGCGCCCAATTTAGAATTGTCATAATTAGAGCAACCAGTCGAGAGGAAAACTTCAAGGGCCTGCAGTGGCTCAACGGTCGCCGACTGCAGTTAGAAGGCTGGAATGGAGAATGTCCCGACAATGTAGAACACCATCCATCAAATGTCAATTGTATGCCAACTGCCAACAAATCAAGCTGTCATGAGGCAATGGCAAAAGGCAGTCGTCGAGCCATTGGAGCGTTCAACCAGAGCAAAGTATTTCTGGAGCTCCGCTCCATATTTAAAATTATGCCACTAAAGCAGGCAGTGCACTGGAAAAAACGATATAATAATTAATTTATTTATTGAAAATACAAGTATAGACATTAGTTTAGTACTCTAAAATCTTTGTTTCTATTCTTTATTAGTTTTGATCTCGATTTCAAAAGCCGAATCTTAAATACCAATTACTTTCTCTGTGTGTAGCTGAGAGGCAGCTGATGTCCCTATATATACCCCATCCATCCATCCATCTATCCAGCGTCTAGTTGCAGCTGTCAGCGCTCTATTCTGCAGTTCATCATCATTGTCATTGACATTTTCGAGTGGCTACAATGGCTGAACCGAGGAAAACGCGGCGGAGGGGCGCACTGATTTGCATTGCTTTCGATTTATTTGTGCCTGAAAGATTTATGCGACTGGGGGAGTCCTGGAAAACTGCCATATACCCCGCATCCCACATCCCACCCATCCACCTATAACACGCCCATTTCGGGGATGTGAGAGTATATGGCCGTGCAGTAGGCGACCACCAGACGCGTCTCGTCCGAGGGAAAGATGGGACCCAGGAACTCAAGCATGCCCGGCTGCTGCAACACGATCGATCTGTACTCCTCAAATGAGATGATGGTGTCTTGGTCCTCATCAAATTTCAGGAGTAGAAAATCGACCATGTCCTGAGTGATCAAAAGAAACATATAAAATATGATTGAAATTGATTGTGCACAGCTCACCAGTCGCATTTCGAGCACCTCGTCATCGTCCCCGGGGAAAAACCTCTCGACCGCAGATGAAATTATCTCTCTATTGATGCCCATACCATTTTTGTCGTAGATCTGAAAATTAAATTAATTATTTAGGTAGAGAAAATCGTACAATTACCATGTATGCGAACTCCATTTTGCGCTCCATGTCCCGAGTCATGAGGATGGTCATGTAGTTGACGAACTCCATAGGCGTCACATACTTCCTGCCCCCCGAGATCAGTGTCACAATTCGATCCACCACATCCATGTCGTACAGCTGCTGGAACCCAATGACAATGTTGACAAACTGGCTGGAGGTTATCCGGCGGGCAGAGGGTCCGTTCTGCAGGCTGTACTTGTAGTAGATCATCAGGATGCAGGTCACCTCCGAGTCGTTGAAGGGCACCAGTCGGGTGATCTGGGGAACCAGTCCGGTGTATACCGACTGGAATCGCTGATTGTAGCGTTCGTTCATCGTGAGGTCTAACTTCATCTTGGCTTGGGTAAAATGGTGGTCAAAAAACAACGCAAAGAAACTCAACTTGCAATAATAATTACAAAAAAAACAAACTAAATGCTACGAAATGAAAAGAAAATCTATAAAGAGGTGATTGAAGGGCTGTCTTTAAATTTCTTAGAATTTCTTTAAAATATTGTAATTTTATCAGACGGAAACCATGGAAGAATCTCAGCTAACCGACTATCAAATCAAAATAAGGAACTCGAATGGAACTGGGCTAATAATAGAATTTAGAGGTGGGGTTGTCAGGGATCCATTTAAATTTTGGGCTGCAGGAAATTGATGCCATTAAGCTCTTGTCTGGCATTTTAGTGCAGTCACCGGAAGTGGCTTGGGGCGTCGATTTATTTAAAGAAAAAATCAGAGAGCAGGAAAGTGAAAGTGGAGTGGAAAGTGGGCGGGTGGTCGGTTGGGCGGTTGGTCGGATGGGCGTGTAGGTGGACACTTTGCCGGGCAGACGCATACATCAAACTGCCAGACAGACGACGGCGGCCCACAACATGCATATCAGTCAATTTATCTCCAATTGTGTGTGCGTGGAAAAAAATTACGCAATTTATACGGCGAGGGGTTCGCGTGTGTGTGTGTGTGTGCCTGCGGACCCATTGAACTTTCCCAGCGAAATCTACATATTGATAAATGACCCCAGCAGCCAGCGAGGCAGAAAAATCGATGGACGAGCCCCACTTGACATTTAAAGCGCCGTGGCGAATTTATGCGAATTTATATTGCCTTTGGGGTTCCGTGTGCCTGTCTTTGATTTCATTTAATCAGATGTCGATAATTGCAAAGTCCCACCCGAAAACTGGGTCACATTACTGGGCTGGCATGGATTTAACAAACTTAAAGTAAACTTTATTATGCACAGGCAGGCGACAGATGGACTGGCCTGGCCAACCAACTGCGAGTACAACTGCCCGAGTGTGTCGGAGAAAAACTTCATCAAAATGCAGCCTCCGCATCGCGCGGACCGTGCTGAAAAATGGTGGAAAATCGCCGAGCGACAGCGGTAGCAAAGTGTAAAATAATTACTCGGCTTTTTCTGCATTACTTGGGCGCTTTTTGACGCACTGTTTCAAGTAATTAATTGAATAAGCGCATTGGCCCGCAATTGTATTAAATTGCCCGCTGCATTCCCACTGATTGACTTTCCGTCTCTGCGCCAATAATTATTCAAAGTGGCATCGCACGCAGATCCTGCTGGGCGCTCGGAGTTCCTTGCAACACAGTTTAAGGTCCGGGTGCAATTGATTTCGCTTAAATTTGTCATTGCATTCACTGCGAAAAAAAATGGGAGATTTTTCCTGACTACAGTTATATTTTATTTCTTTACATAAAAGAAATCTTATTATTTTAAGAAAAATAAAAATATTAAAATTAAATATTTTTTAGATAAAACCGAAATTAAGTTGGGCTTAAGTCGAATTTTGATTTTATGAAAACAAATTTTATACAATCAAATGTGGCTTGAAATCGGATTAAATAAAATCGATTTAACCTAAAATCCCATGTCCTTTTATTTACATGCTTTAAGTTAACATTTTCAGTTCGATTATTTTTAAATACCCCTTTTCTCTCAGTTCTGGGTAAGAAAGCCTATTAATAAAGATGGCAACAATAATACCGTACAAAATTAAACCAGGAAAAGTCTTTCTCGGCCTTAAAAAGGTAATTACATCGCGGCCCTGAAAAACGCTTTGTTTGAGATGCACAGTAACATTCAGGGAACATTTAAAATATTTTTCATTGCCTCCCGGCTTCTTCGCAAAAAATGTTTTGAAGCAGTTTGGATATTTGTGTTTTAAAGTATCTAGCTTGCATAACCTCTTCCCTTCCATAAAACATCGAGCAAAACTTGCAAAGTAGTTGCCAACTTTTATTGCCTGGCCAGAGCTTGTCGACATCGTCCTCAGAAAAAGGAGGAGAAATGAGTGATCATTTTGTATTTTTTTCTGATGACCATCAAAAATACATGGCTTGTTGTGAATCTCGGCAAACATGCCCTTGCATTGCATAATTGCACAGGCAAAGTTTATGAGCAGCAATCTGGGTACATATTGTACATACAGATCTTTACGGGAAAAGGGCCTGGAAAATGGGGGAAAAATCAGCAAACGGTAAGCTCTGCGTGAATAATTGTCTGTTGCCACATAGCTGGAAAATAATTTGCAGCCAAACGGAAAAAGCCGCACGGCAGCACACACGAAATTATAACATTTAATTTTTAATTATGAGTGTTATTAACATGCCTGAAACTTTTCGCCGCAGACACACGGCAACGGAGGCAACTATGGAATAAATGGGAGAATAAAAAACCGCAGGGAGATAGTAAAGAGTAAACAGCGAGGGGCAGAGATACATACGTGAATGTAATTATTTTGCATTTAAAAAAAGGCCACGAATCGCAGCCCTTGAAAGCCGTTTGCCACCTAATTATCTTGACTAATTGCAAGGCAACAAAAGCGGCAGCCGTTGCCTTAATAATAAAACACTTGGTCACTTTGAATGCCATCCACCTTAATTTAAAAATAATAAATCAAAAAATGAGGTAAGTGGATTTTTGTGCGGATTTTGGAAAATAAACAAAAGTAATTGAATAATTGTTAAGGTCAGGAAAACTTAAATGGAAATGTTTCGAGGAATTTAATGTTTTAAAGTACAACTTTCTCGGCTTAAAACTTTTAGTTAATGCCAGAAAAGATTTAAAAAGTGGACTAGGGTGGGTATTAAATGGTTTTCCCACCTGCTTGGTTGGTTGGTGGAATAAATCGAGGAATTATTTTGCATTTACATGCAACAAAAGCGATAAATATGATCGCGCGCCATTTGCTTGTGTTTATGCTGTGAAAAAAACAATGCCAGGCAGTTGGCCACTGATTTATGGCCGGAGTTGAACTCGGGTCGTGTCACCTACAAGTCGAACAGCAGATGTTGCTGCTGGTGCAGCTGCTGTTGCTGCGGGGATGCAATTTCTGCAGCTGCAGTTGCAGTTGCATCTGTATCTGCGGTTGCGCTGGCTTTGTTTCCGGGGCCACGTTCATTATTCATCAATAGTTTTTTGGCCAGACCGTTTTAATGTAAAGTGCGCCGGCTTTTTGTGCATGTTTATTTAAGCGCGTGTACTGCAGGTGTTGATGCAATATTAATGGCATTTTAAATGCCGCAAATGCCGGCTTGCGTAGAAAGTCTTTTTGATATTTTTCACCAATTAATTTGCCATTTAATTTTTAATTATATTATTGCCGACAGCGAGTGGCTTTTGTAACACGGCCGAATTGCACATTTCATATGCAAGTTTTGCGCCAAATTTATTGTAATTTACTTAAGAGCCATTCGCCAAACAGAGCATATACATGAATACATTCGAACGGTCCGCGAGTGTAGGGTAAAAATGCAATTTGCTTGTTATGTGCATTTTAAATGGCACGTAAATAAATTGCCGCCGCGGCGCATTAAGCTCAATGCAGCAAACCCAATTAACATTGGCTCAAATAGCTTGTCGATGAGTTGGGCCAACTTTAAGCGACCAACCACTGCTGCTGGGGGCAAATTTACGGCAAACTATTCACCGATTCTCTGGTGCCTCGTTAGCTGTTTCTCTTGGTTACGGGGCGTATGCGCAATGTGGCCGAGAACGCTCAGCAGCCGCTTCCCAATCATCATTGCGGGGGCCTAATATCGCCCCAGTGTGACGTTTGTCTAGCAATCATCATTACAGACATTAAAATGCCCGGAGGCCCAATTTCTTTGCAGTTAATTTGATGAGAAATCCCCAATATTCAAATTGCATGCCCGGGCACTTGGCACTTGCTTCATAAAAAAATCACAATCCATTAGAAATAATACGGGATTTAGAATGGTTTTATTAGAAAAGCTGTGAACAGAACCGCACAGAAATCACTGCGATTTAAAAACCACTTGTAGAGGTGTCTAAAAGTAGGCAACAATAAATTTTTAATTTTAAAATACGTTTTTTTTATTACTGCACCTTTGGACATCTTGAAGAGTGATTCAAAATCCATGTGATTACTCTTTTAATATACCTAACCTTAATTTTTCCGAATATAATAACAGATATTCCGGGATTTAAATGGAGTGCCCCCCAACTGCAGGCATCCAATTCAGTTGCTCATTCAATTTACGGGCACCGCACTGCAATCTGGGAGTAGAGTTTTCAAGCTCAACTCCCTGGACATCTCCGGTTTGTCTTGTAATTTACTTGGCCTAATTAGATGCAGCGACTGTCGCCGCCAACCAAGGACACACCCATGCCAAAGTTGCAGGCGGGCTTCATTTGCATAAATTTGGCATGCAACTTGTGAAGGCCGTCACATTGTGTCGGACATGTTGGGTTTCCAGAAATTTCAAATTTGTCGCCGCTCATGACAAATACAGTGTCAACGTTTCGGTAAAGGGGAAGGGGAGTGGGCGTCCAACACTTGGGACATAAATTAATTTAAATGTTAATTCGTTTATCGCGTTTTGTCAAGCCAGCGCTGCCCTTGTCGTAATTGCCAATCAGCTGGCAGGACCACGCCCCTACCAACCTCCCCCTTTTTTTCCCCCTTTAATGGTCAGAAAGTCAATTAGTCTTTATTAAGCTGCAGGTCGGCGACTCGACGGACCAGTAATGCAAATGCTGTGTCTTTTGGCCCCATAAAAATGCAGCGCACAGATACGCGAGATTCAGATTCAGATACAGATACTGTGCGAAATACAGATACAGATGATACGGCACGGCGTTAATAATAAGCAACATTCACAAACAACAAAAGGCCATTTTAATGAAATAACCATGTGCGTGGGGGGCGGGATCTCGCATATCGCATCCCTCATCCCGGCCGAGTTCACTAACAGCGTGCGTGTACAAGATGGAATCATTAAAGGAAATGAGTTTTTTCCCCATCGGGTTATGACAAAAAATGCGTTAAAATAAATTATTTTAATGTAGTTCTCATGTCAGTTGTGTGTTTGGAGATCCCCGCCATTCCGCCGCTGCCACCTTTGTGCGAGTGCGCGCTTTTAAAATATTCATGTAATCACAAAAGTACACATGTAATAAAAAAAGAGGCGAAAAGAAGTGTGCGAGCACACTCGAAATGGGACCGAGCTGTGTGCAAATGTTTGCCCAGCCTACGGACGCTGAAGGTAAGAGCTCACACTGCGGGAAAAGTGTTGTTAAATGAGGGAAATTATGAGCAGAAAAATATACAAGCTATTCTAAAAATTGTGAAATCATCATGAGTTTACAAATCTATTTTATAACTGCCTAAAAGTATGCAGTAAAAAATGAATACGATCTCTTGACACTAATTCTTTTATCTTTCTCATTGTGTTGCATACTTTTGGGCAGCTTAATTAGTGATTTCATGGCTCTAGGTTATTCTAATATATAAATAATATACTTTTTTCTCCCAGTGTGCAGTTAGTCTTACTGGTAATAAGCCCAGCGACTCGGAAATATGGGCCAGGGCTAGCGCCTTTGACAGCCGCAGCCACAAAGCCTGACCAGAACTCAGTTCAATTTGTCTCAGCTACTGGCTGCTGCCGCTGCGAGTATTGGATTTATCGGGGTCGAGGGTCTGGCCTGTTGTCGCCTGCAATTTGTGCAGCTGCTTGGCCCCGAAACTAATTGATTTCGATTTTGGACCCGGCCTACGCAGGATGCAGGATGTTGGCTGGAGGAGGCTGGAGGCCCACCTGCTGACCTGCTGAATGCCCATCGCCACCGCACACATAAAACAATGTCAGTTTGCAGAGAAACGGTACTAACTAAATTGAAATCAACGGTTTGCGGGCTTCGGTTGTTTTGGCTGCATTTGAAATGCACAATTAGAAGTTAGAGAGAATTTTCAATTCGTTACGTAGCAGCTTTTAAAATTACATATAAATTTAAGAAGGCAACTTGTGAAACATAAGGGGGCTTTAACTTTTTGATTGCCAGAATCGCTCAACCATTCATAATGAGTACATGGGATTTCTTCAATGAAAAGCGGCCTGAGCTGAGCTTCGAATGGCTCTTTGAAGGGCAACGTGGCGTATGATTCATAAATAGAGTTTCGCCCACATATCAGCCCAAAACACATAACACACAACACATAAACGAATTAGGGAAATTGTTTTTTGTGCGGATGCTGCCATGCATTTGACACAAGTGGCGCGGCATCAAAATTCAACTGAAAAATTAGCCTCGCATTCGGGATCAGCGACTCGTATCCGTCGGGGTCAAAAACAACTGACCCCGCAGAGGCGTAGCCGCAATTATTGAAAGCATTTCGGGTTTTGCGGCCAACTGCAGCTGCTGACCATGTGCCATGTGCCCTGCCACGCCCCCCGCAGCCACAGGGAACTCGCTTAGATGGCCATTATGTGTTTAACATGTTTTAATGAACACAATCTAACACGAGTCGGCACAAAAGGATGTGTGTATATACAAATAGAAAATCGCTGATTAACTATTACTAATTGGATGAGTAAGCAAAAAACAAAGGAATGCTTGGTAAAAAACCCCATAATTTAATGATTAGGCTAGCATGTAAAGCCCATACTTATTGTATGATTTTTAAAACATTAAACTAATTAAAGCAAATGAGCTTCTGTTTATTTAATTTTCCAATTAAATTCTTTAGAAGCTTTTTATTTCATTTTTGAATTTATTTACTTATTTTCAGGAGGGTGTCAAAAATTTAGATTAAAATATATTTCCTTACTGTCCTAAAATCTATTTTACTTCGCACTTGAAAATCCAATCTGAATATTTGACCAACAGTTAATCAATGTGAGAAGTGCCTGATTGTTAGTCCACTTATTACCTCGAATTATGGTAAAATGACAAATTTATTCAAATTGTATTTATTCAGTATCGGTATCCAAGCAATTGACATTTTAATTTTCACATTAAGTAGTTGTCAATGCAATATGCAAATCTTTCGCACAGCAGCGCAGATTAAGTAAGTGGAATCAATAATGGAATGGAATTAAATTTAATATCAACTTGATGCCGACAAATTCACATTTGACTTTAGACAAATTGAATTCTATTGTGCAGAAATTTAACAGGCGATTGGCATTGCAAATAAATTAAAGTCTACTTTGACGGATGAGCCCGGCAAATAGAGGACGTGCATCCATCAAATGTTTGCCCGGGATTTTCAATCTTGATATGTGAGTGCTGTCAATTGGTGTTTGAAAAACTTTGACATCGCCAGCCTCGGTTGGCTTGATTTAAAATTCAATTAAATGCAATTTAATTTATCGGTCGAAGGGCAAATGGAAAAAGCTCCAATTAATAATCTGTTTACAAATTATTTGCGAATTAATTCTCGCTCGCACACATTACGCGTGTAATATAATTAAAAGCCATGGCCCGACAAATCAAAGTGAATTATGCAAAAACAATTCAAAAGTGCGCGCAATGTCGGTGTTAATAAAAAAAAAGAATGTTTCCTAAAAAAGTGGTCTCCGATTCACCGAATGATAATCTTTTGCAGACCGGAAAATGCCATTAAAGTTTTCCAGAGTGCAAAAAATATACACCTGATCTGTGTGGAAGGAAAATCCTTTAAGAACAGGCCCAGTAGTTATTCAAGAGGTAAGCCCCTTTGCACACTCCACCCACCGAGAAGTCGACCATGCTTGTTTATTTTACACAGGAGTATTTTTAGTCCTTTCTCTACTGCTGCTCCTGGGCTCGTAAATATATTTACTTTCGCTTTTTGCCGTTACAGAAACTTGGCCGCCACCGTCGCTGCCGCCTTTAGTTGCACCCACAAATCTTGGCCCAAACTGAAACAATGGCCAGAAACAAAGGCCGGCGGAATGACATCGACAACAACTTAAATGACAGTTTATAGCTCCCACGTTGAACACGTTTTAGGTTCTCTTCTACTGGCTACTGGCCGACAATGGTTATTAAGCGGCAGCGGGAACAAAATAACATACTGCGAAAAATCCAAATACCTATAAAAGTTCTTTTTACATTTTTGTATAGAATCTGGAAATCAAAGATAGTGTTTTAAGAAAATTTTCTTGGTAAAAAATCCCTCTTATTTAATGATTAAGCTAGCATGTAGAGCCTATAATTTATTGTCGGATTTTTAAAACATTAAAATAATTAAGCAAATGGGTTTTGGTTTATTTAATTTTCCAATTAAATTGTTTAGAAGTTTTTTAATACATTTTTGAATTTAGTTACTAATTTTCATGAGGTACTAATTGTCAAAAATACAAGTAAAAATGTATTTCCTTACGGTCCAAAGAAACTATTTTACTTCGCACTTGAAAATCCAATCGGAAAATTTGTTCAAGTGCCTCACTGTTTAAATAAAAAGTTAAGAGAAATTATTCACTTAAAATAATTGCATTTTAATTTGTGTTTGAGCAACTTTTTAATAAAATATATATTTGATAGATATTTTTATTTAGTTATAGATATTAATTTCACTGATGAATATTACATTTTTTCTCTGTGTAGAAATAACGTAGAGCCAGCCCAAAACGGCAATGAGCGGATTTGTTGGCACAAACAGCCGAGGCAATTTATTTTCCAAGCCAAAAGCGTAAAATGAAGAGGCGAGCGGGGAGGGGGAAAGGCAGCAAATCAGCGCTGGCGAAATGCTTTCTCTTTTCGTTGTTTTTCCAGTGCGGCATGTGTGTGTGTGTGTTTGATTGTGTTGGTTTTGGCATCCACAGTGTCAATTTGATGTATCGATGCGTGTGGTCAACTCACCTCCCACTGAACTTCAGCCAGCTCATTCGGTGGCAATTGTCCATTTCATTTGCAGTTGATTAGGCATTGCCTGTGATATTCATCATACGACGCGTGGCCGCCAAAACAGGCACACTGAAAAACGGGAACAGCATTTAGATGAAGAGTTACAAATTAGAAATAAGATTGCTGCTATTTTTATTCAACTTTTACTACCTAAAGATGTATTATTATTATTTTTATTTTTTGCCCTCCTAGTTTGCTCTTAGTTTTTCGAGTGTAAGGCTTGGCTTAGACCTCCCAAGAACTACGCATACAAAACCAAATTATTGTCAGCCGACGGAACAATGCGGGAATTCAGACAAACAAACACATGTCGACAAAAGCGGATCCCAAAGGGGATCAATGGCGTTAAATAACACTAGTTTACAAAAAAAAATCGACGTCACCCTACTTGAAGACAACCTTAATTTTCTGGTAAAGAACATCTCCCTGATTAAGAAATGGGCACTTATAATTTTTTTTATGATGTCAATTTTTTTTTAAGTGTAAAAAACGTTTTTGGCCCTTTTTTATTTTCTATCTTCTGTTCTGGTAAACCGATTTTTATCATCTTAGACTTATTTTACAGGTAATAGAATGACCTTTAACTTTCTTATTCACAGCATTGAGTTCCAGTCATTAGTTTAGAAGCTACACCGCGTCAAAGTCTAAAAAAAAGGAAAAAATTCAATTTGGACAGGCATAAATCCGATCATTAAAAATACACGCCTAAAAACCGAAATTAGTTTTATAACTTCTTCTGGTAGATTGTTCTTTGACAAAAAAAACAAGCTAATGATCATTAGAATCCACCAGCAAATGCACTTTATATGAATATTTTGAGTTTGGGACAACGGTGATTTTTTCGCCGTTTACAGCTGTTAACTGAGACAACAGGGCCTTAACATGGCTTTAACAGGACTGTAATACCCTTTTTACCCAGCTTGAAAAATCTATATAAAATGGAACGCATGGTTGATTTTTGAGCTGATGGTCTTATTATTTTGCTTAAAGTCCAATCTCTAAGAATAAACTATAAAACTAATTTCGGTTTTTAGGCGTGTATTTTTAATGATCGTATTTATGCCTGTCCAAATTGAATTTTTTCCCTTTTTTTAGACTTTGACGCGGTGTAGCTTCTAAACTAATGACTGGAACTTAATGCTGTGAATAAGAAAGTTAAAGGTCATTCTATTACCTGTAAAATAAGTCTAAGATGATAAAAATTCGGTTTACAGAACAGAAGATAGAAAATAAAAAAGGGCCAAAAACGTTTTTTACACTTAAAAAAAAATTGACATCATAAAAAAAATTATAAGTGCCCATTTCTTAATCAGGGAGATGTTCTTTACCAGAAAATTAAGGTTGTCTTCAAGTAGGGCGACGTCGATTTTTTTTTGTAAACTAGTGTAACTTGAAAATTGAGTCCGCTCCCAAGAGGCGAATTGCCGCAGAATAATGGCAAGTGAAAATATTTGGACAGTGAGCCAAAGAGCCAGAGAGCCGATTAGTTTGCGACGAGCCAGGGACATCAATTATAATCCAAATGAGCCGCACACACACAGCCAGAAATTGCCGGGTCCCAAGTAATCCGCCTTGGCAATAAAATCAAACAAACTTCCACCCACTCGAAGTCTTGGCTCTGGCTTAGCTCCTCAATCGCTTAATCGTTTTGTTATTTATACATCTAATTTGATCTGTAATCGATGGCGAACCGCCCACAACTGCGAATGGGAGTATCTGTCGCATATATATATATATATATTTACGATATGTGGCATGTTACTTCCTTCCGCCCTCTTCAGTCTGATACATGACACTTGTAAGCGAGCGTTTTGTAATCGAATCCTTGTTAGGCCCAGTATCAATATGTCGCCGCAAAGCCGGGTACATAAAATGACAAAAATTATTGAACAGCGATTACAAATGCCACAACAATTGTGGGGGCTTACTCTCTAGCAACATGGATTTAATTGTTTGGCAATTTTGGGTTTATTGTTTGCTGTATTTTATCAATTTATTGACATTGCCGGACGGGGGAAATAAAAATCCAGATTTTTTCTTATTACTAGGGAAAAAATGTACATCTTTGAAAATATATTATTGAATGACAGCTTTAATCTTAAATGTGATATACTTAACTTTGATTTTATTCTGCGAATTCCAAGTTTATGCATTGATCACTTTAAATTGGAAGGCCCCTGACTGTAATTTAATGGCAAATATTTCGCTCTAGTTATGTGCTAATCAAATCTAGGCATACACATGCGGCCACCATTAAGATCCGCATAAACCAAACCAAAACCCATGGCATCGTTGGTTTGCACGCCCTTCTATTCCAAAGTGAAACGCATAATTCAATAATAATACCACATCAGAGACGCTGGGCGGTAAATGAAGTTGCCAGTTTGCCAGTCGAAAGCCGAAAGCTGAAATCCCAAATCCAAGGACACCTACTGATGCCAGCGAAATTCCCAGAGCAATTCCCCCCTTAACCCGATTTCCCGCAGCACAGCACGCATTTAGCACAACTTCATTTATCTTTTGCATTTTCCTTTAGCATTTAATTAAAAAGACAAGTTCCCATTGTCGGCGGCGGCAGTCAGCCTGCCTTTTATCCTCGCCTGCTCCAGACATCCTGTTGGCTGCTAATGTGTGTCCTCCTCTATACGTTCATATGGGATATATAAATATATATGTGTATTTAAATGTGTGTAGGCAGTCCTTTGTGGCACAACAACACACATCTACAAGGGACATATTTGCGGTTTCTGCGCCAACATTGTCGCCCCTGCGACTGTCACTGTCACATATGCTAGCCCAACCCTTGTGCGTTCCGTTCCCGTTGTCTGCAAATTGTCTCCCTGCCCCCACCCTTAATCTCCCTTATCTCGGGGACTTCCGCCCACTCACCTGCCCATTAAAAGCATAATCATGTTGCCGTGATAAATGCCTAAATGCCGGGGCCACAGCTAGCTGCCTCCGATCAATTAAAGCCGCTGAAAAACCAGCAGGCAGGCAGGCAAAAAAAAATTAAAGGTTGTCTAGCTTTACAGTCTGCATACTGAAATACCCTTATTATCTTAGTAAATACCCTTAATTACATGAATAAACTAGAATAAACTATTATAATGGTCAAACTATTTTTAGTGACAGAGGGAACTTATTATTAAGTTAGTTAGTTATGTTATGTTATTTATTATGTTATGTTATGGTATTTATCAGGGACTGCAAATAAGTGTTATGAGTTTAAAATAATTAAAGGCCAAAACAGCGTCCAAAAAAATACCACTTACTTACTATTTATAATCTCCTGATACTAATGTTGCACAAATGTATATATTGTTTTGATACTAAAATTCCAACCTCTCCGGATAAAGGATAAATAGTTGAAATATTCTATTAAAAATGTATATTTTTTAGTAAAGAAATATGATATGAAATTATTTCCGTAATTTTTTTACTTCTAGAGAATATATTTCCTATAACATTTTACACATAATGATCTTGACATAAGTTATTAGTACAGACATGGTTTGGTAGACCTCCCAAAAAATAATACTCTCAAAAAGTGTAAAATGTGCGCGGAAGGATAGAGGCCTATGTAAAATTCATAATGCGACGTTGATGGCGAAAAACAGCAATTAAAGCACTCACCCACACTGGAAAAAATAAGAGGGCAGAAGGAGAGGGACTAAAGTGCCCTTAACACACACACACTCACACATAAGCGTCCACAAAAGGCAAAAGCTTATTAACATTTCCACAAATCTGCGTCTGCGTGTGTGTGAGAGTGCGAAATTAAATGACAACATATTTGACACTGATTCTTGTCACATGACAGTGTGCAGCGTGTCATGAAAATTTATCAGCAGGGCCTAAATGCCCCTCCTTCCGCTTCCAGCGGGCCCCCTTTTCACTTTCACTTCAGCAGCTGCCGCAGCCTCTGGCAATTCGCGCATGTAATTTTTTTTACGCGCAAAAAAGTTCACTTCACTTCATTTCAATAAAATTACAACGAGTGTCGCTTTTCGCCCGCCATTTTCTTGTTTCTCTGCCACCTGACAAATGCTGAAAAATTGCCTTACATTCCGTTGCCGCAGCTTTGGGATTACCCTGCGAATTCTTTTATCATCATTTCTTTGTGGCACGTCGTTAATTATAATTTTAATTTGAAGTAAATTCACTTTCAACCTGATTTAATTATGCTTTGAATTAAATAAGATTAATGCAGGCAGGAAATTCCTCAGCACTTAAATGTAGCTTCAAGCGGGAAATCAATTTGAAAAATGTGTAAGTTTTGGGAATAAATTATAATAAATTTGTAGGACACCACATTTAGCTTACTGAATAGCTATAGCTATCGTTTAAACTAGAAACAAAAAGAGAATAGAACCAGAAACAAAATTTAAAAGTAAATTATTGTTAGGTTTGTTTTTTTTTGTTTAGAGTATTTTTAGCTTAGGATCTGATTCTATCTTAGTGGAAATCACCAAATGCAAGGGCCAATCCTTGTAAAATTTAAGGATAACAATGTGTGCCGAAGCGGCGACACCTTAAAACATTTTCGTGTGATTTTGAAAAGATGTCAACAGAATTTATGCAAATGATATGTTAACGCTACTTATATGGAAATTAGTATAAGGAGTCAGAATGCGCCAAAGGCATCCACGAAAGTCGGAGCTGGAAAGCAGTAGAGACAGGGGCGGCGAATGGCGAAGGGGGGCCGACTGAGTCTGGCAGGGAAAACGGGGCGGAAAAGTGTCGAGTAGCAGGGACTGCTCCTTGCGATGTGGCAGGCAACACTTTCTGCACTTTTAGTCAAAGTTTTGATTTCGTGTTACATGTGTCAGAATTTTAATGATGCTGATAAAAGTTGCCCCCCGAACCGCCGCCCCCCGCCGAAATTGCTTATTATGTGCCTCAGTGTGTGTGCGAGTGGGTGCCCAGGAAAGTAAGTTGGTGCCAAGGTGTTGTTATCCTTTGAGCTCCTTGGCTGCCCCTTTTCCGGGGTGAACTATTTAATTATAAGCCCACTAAGCCGAAACTAAAATTGTAAGCTCCTTTGAGTTTTTGGGCCTAAAGAGAAACCAATTTGGGGTAATGGGGTAATAGGAGAGTTCGGCAAAGTCTCTCTATAAGTAATCCCATCTTCTACCAGCCAGATAAGGCAGTCATCGAAACGAGAGTTCCTCGTCTTTGTTCGTGTTTTGTTCCCGGCTTTGCATGTAAATCGCCAACTTCATGACGCAAATAAAACGCGAAATTTTAGAGTTAATAAACAAGGCATAATGATCATGATAATTACCCTCGAGCCAAGACGATTTTCAAGCAGTTAAGTGTCATAATTTAGCTTTTCATTTCGGCGTTGGCGAAGCGTGCTTTAACCACAGTCCAGGACTTTGGATTCCGTACACTGAAAGAAATTAATGCTGTATATTCGTAGATAGCAAATGAGATTTTTGTTTAGCTTGACAGTTATTGAAGAACTTGTTTTGTATACTCAAATATGCGGGGAATTTCAAGTATAGCGTTTTTACTGATTTATGGATTAAATCATGGGATTTGTTAGGTTGTTTGCAATTCAATTAAATCCGTTAATTGCTTTCCAATTTCAACAAGGATTTTTCGGGTAGTGCAGGACGAGAACAGGGATCGGCCAAAGGACTTTTCCAGCTGGTGACGACATCAGCAGCTCCTGCAGCTCAAACACTCGCCAAAGGGCCAACTGAACAAAGCCACTTGAGGTGCGCTCGAGCACTTTAACGGCTTCATGTCAACACACACACACACCCTGCCACCCGAAGCCACCCAAAGAACTCAGGTGGGCCAGTGGGTGGTGGGCGTTGGGTGACTTGTTGTTGTGTGTGGGCGTTTAGGGCTGTTTTAACACCTTCCGACAGGGAAAGAGAAGGGGAATGGAAATGGAAACGGGCCGCCGCTTAGCGTTGCTGTTTAAAATGTTAATGAGCTTTTGGGGTGGCTCAGGCGGCTCAGGTGGTGCGGCTCTCTTTCGACCGGATGTGGTCCTGCCAGCTTCCGGTTAGCTGAGTCTTAAGCACCCGCTACGTGAGTGGTGTGCAAATAGTTTCAATTGCGGCTTTTGCGCCCGTTTGCTTTATTTATTTTCATTAAAACATAAAGAGCTCGCGGCGAAAAGAATGACATTGACTTTGCCCACCTGGCGGTAAATTGCTCGGCGGGCATTCATTAAAAACAAGATGTTTAAGCAAACAAAGAGCATTTGGCGCGAACTCCCCTCCTCAACTTCCCAACATCCCAACTTGCACTTTTTATCATCCGTAATTTCGCTCTAACCGAGACAATGGCAATGGCAGTGACAATGGCCGAGGCAAACACAATACACAAAAGGCAATGCTCAATAGTTGAAAACTTGAAGTGTATACGCGATAAGGAAACAGCATCAACAACAACAACTCCTCAGCCCCCAAGAATGTTGCAAAATACAGTGGAAGCTGTGGGAAAAACTAATCAGTACGACAAGCGCAGGACAAAAGGGGGCGAGACAAAGGGAAATGGAAATTCTTAAAGAGTTAAAGAGTTCGAATCACGCATACGCCCCGTGTACGGGATGGTTTTGAGCAACATACATAAATTTCAATGCTTCGCAAATGATAATAAATGTAAAATAAACGCAAAATTCTACGAGCGTCAGTAGCTTTGGAATAGTGAAATTGTGGAGGGTAGATGCATACCGAAATTAAGAACAAAGTTTTGCACAAGAAGTCAAAACAATAACAAGGACAAACATTTTGTGTGTCCAAGTCAGGCGAGGTGTGCTCGAAAGTTTGGAGAACAAGGAAATGTTGTTAAAAAATATGTCTATTTTCATTAAGGAAATTTTTAAATATTTATATTCTAATATTTTTTTACCAAAATAAAAAAACATTTTCTTTAAATTTACATTTATATTGCAAATATATTAAACTATTTTTGATAGCTCAATTTAAATCATCGTTTCATCGAACAGCAATTTTCTAATACCATTCAACAACTAAAATACTAGCACAGCAAACTTAAACAATCGAGTGGAGAATAGAAAAGAGTGCCGGCTCGAGTGAAAACTTTTCGAATCAACCCACTTGAAGGAGCCGGGCTACGCTTTGTGCTTTTTGCACATGATTTTTACCATTGCCAGTTGTGATAATGTTTATTTTATCGGCCACGACACATTCTGCTGCACTTTTGGCAGCACTTAGCACAGAGACCAGTCCGGGGTCAGAACAACAGAGAGCGGAGAGCACAGTTTTTCGTGCAGTTTGTCCATTAAAAGTTAATATCACTTTGCGAAAGTTCCCCCTCCCATCTTCGGGCTGAACTTTAACTGGAACTGAGGCCGAGAGAATGCAACTGTGACTTTCAGTTTCAGTTTGGGTGCTCCAACTTTGTGCCAGCGACAATCAACGATTTTCGCAGTCAGTTGCACATGTAAAACAAACAGACCTTTTGCCGAGGCCCACTCCCTGCTAATTTATAGCCTGCTACAGCCCAATCCCACCCACTGTGCAGCCTGGGAAAATTCTGGGAAATCCATTTGCCATTTATGACCACTGACGATGACATTTATAGCGCCTTTCCAGCGCTTTCTTATAATTCTCATAATCTTAATGCCCTAGCTAAAAAGCAAAATGGTACACCCTAAGAAAAGATAAAGTAGGTTGTACTTTACAGGAAGAAATAATATTTCTAAAAATATTTGATTTTTTTTAAAACACTTTTTCAGTGATGTTTAACCAATTAAAATCTGTTTTGTAGATATTTCTACTGTTTATTTTTTAAATATGGTCTAAATATTGACAAATCGATTTATTTTCCTGTGTATTTTTGGGACGAAAACCTCGCCCGTCGTCCAGTGAAAGGAAGCCGTCTGAATGCGAAGCTCACCGTTCGCCGAGTGAATGATGATAAAGCGCTTTAATGCCTTTATTGCGAACGATTGTGCCGTAGGAAATCCGTTATAATCCACAGCAAGTGACAGTAAACGAGTTGGCTTAAACAGGAGGATGAGAAGTGAGGGAGGGTCAATTGCCGCATGGGAAACTATCCCGTTGTTCTAAGTCTACAAAAGTCTACCATATTTTTATTTTATCAGCAGAATCCAGAGGCCTTCGCCCAGATTTTCCTTGAAAATTTAATTAGAACCCCGACGCACTTTAAACTGCTTTAAGACGGAATCTGTCTCCGCTTATTTGTCTGTCACTTTGGGGCACGTTTCTCCATTTGGCTTAGCACGTTTTGGCCACCGGGCCCACTAGGCCACCTCCACATCCGCATCCCTCCCTTTTTTCGACGACAGGTCCATGACTTTATTAGTTCACGCATAATGACAAAAATGGGTCGGCACGTAATGCGTGTGCGTTGCTTATTTTGCTTTTGCTGCAAGGATTTCAGTGCCCCACAGTCATAAAACGGGTGACGAACTCAAAGGAACCCTTAGACACAAAATCCGCATTGGATGTCGAAGGATTTTTAAATGTCATGTCTGAGAAAGCAGGACTTCGGAAAGTTCGTGAAAACTTTGATTATTTCTCTCAATACATTGGGAATAATATTATTAAAGATCTATAAAAAGAATCCTTTTCTTTATTCACTGTTTACTCTTTTTAATAACATAATGTTCCACCTTCCTTATCAAGGGTTCGTTACCCCTGCAGAATACTTAAACCACATATAGACCATCGATTGGCACTCCCTTCGCGTTGCTGAAATGCACTGCCAGGGGGTCAGGTCCTGTCACTCTGAAGGACGGTTCCATTTTTTATGCTTTATAATGTGATATCATGATTTATTGCACATTAAAGTTGCAGCCACTCCCACAGAGTGCTTTTCCCGCCCACTTATACCCATGCCAAACCCCATTTTCCCAGCCCCCTTTTCCACTCCGCCATTCGATGAACACGGACAATGCAATGGATATGATATTGCCATTGCCATCGTCCTTTTGTTGGAAATCAATGTGATGCGATGCGTGGCATACATCAAAGTGTTGATCGGAGGGGAAAAGCGGAGAGGGGGAGTGTGGAAAAGCGGGCGGAAAATGTGGAGTTCCCAGCATCTCCCATTGAGTCGTTGTTTACGTATGCGTGACGCATCATGCGGCCGCTAAGCTGCAAATCTCTTTAAGATGATACTTTGCAACATTTACAAATGTTTTAGTGCCCCCAATGTGCGTGTGTATTTGTGAGATGTGTCCTGTGCGAGTGTCTGTGTGGGTGTTTTGTGCCGTGTCTGTGTGTCTGCGTCTGTGATTAGCATTCCAGGCATATCTTACATTTATGTTGGATGTTTCCGTTGCAGCAAATATACGCATGTATGTGTTGGGTCCCATGGAAAGTATAAAGGCATGGGCGGAGGGGGAGCGGGGAAAGGGGGCAAAATATGGGCGTCAGGGGGAGGGGAGGGGCGGTAAGTGTACAGGGAGTCGTGTAATGTTACGGTTACGGCTCGTTATGCCCTTTTGCCAACATTAAGCTGTTACTGCTGCTGGTGTTGGATGCAGATAAAGAAAGTATATTAAATAAATATTATAAATAAATAAAAATACAAATTACAAATTATAATAAGATAAGAAAGGCTATAATATTTTTAAATATTGTTAAAAGTAATAATTTGAATAGTAGGCATATTGAGGAAAAGAATATTATATAGGCTAAATTTTAATCAAAACATTAATTCAGTTAATTCAAAATGGATAATAAAAAAAGGAAATATAAGGAAAATAAAATATTTAAAACATATATTTGTGAGTTAGGATTTTATTTATTTTTCCTGTCCTTTCTTTTATTTTTCTCAGTGCTCCGACCGAGAGTCTGTTGCTTTTGCAGCTGATGTATTCCTCAGACACAGATACATATGAATACATATAGCCTGTGCGAGTCCATTTATATTTGATTTTGATGTTTATGCTGGCTGATGGCTCAATGCAGTCACGCCGCCTCCCTTCCAAGTCATGTAAATAATTTCAAAATGTTTGCACTCCTTGTGTGGCTAACCCATTATGTGCGGTCGAATCCTGATTTGCAGTCACTCCTCGGATTCGAAAGGATGTGGATGTGGATGTGTGTGGGCTGGTGGACTGGTGGACTGATGCCCGTCACTTGAGTGAATCAAATTTAGTGCAGCAGGATCACAAAGGATAACTGTCTTAGACACTCGGCACATCCCTTTTGGCTTCTGACAATCATTTGTTGGTATCTCGTTCCTTGGCTCGTGTGTCGTATATTACTGCCCCTGCTCATGCTCCAATTTCTTAGACATTATATATGGTCCCTGCCACGCCCCCTGTCCCATACGTTTTCCCCGCCCCCCGGGGAGCAATGCGGCTTTTAACTTTTGCGCTTTTCTTGTTGCGTCCAAGAGCTGTGAAAATGAGATAATGTGTATGTGTGTCACATTTTTCGCCAACATCCCATCCCATCCCATCCCCCGCTTTTTGCACAGCTTGCCATTGTTTTTTGCCAGAGACTTGAAATATGTTACCTTCACGTTGAGCTCATAAACTAACACCAACACCTTGACACGTGCACTTTTTGTAGCCAAACGCACACAGCGCGCACGTAGCCGGGCTCACACGGATACATATAGGTGTCATTAAAATTGCAGTAAGAGGATGGCTCGACTTGGCTTTAGCTTTGGCTTTGGCTTCAGTTTGGCTTTAGCCTTAGCTTTGGCCACGACTTGGCAAGGACGAATCTCTTCCTGCTGGATATTCTCCATTCTGGCACACGGTGCGACCCCATCCCTTAGTATTTGCTAGTCATTCCCTAACTTGGTGCAGTGATAGCCTTGGGGAAGCTTTGTTAAATAAACCTTTAAACTTGGTCCTAATAAAGGAAGAAAATAAATTAAAATGCTTTCATTAATCAAGAAATTTAAAGATTAAAAATATTAGTAATAACAGTACTCTGGTTAATAAAATACGATTGTAAAATGTTTGAATCATTTTAAAATGTTTTATAATATTGTTATATCCATCATAAATTTAACTCATATATTCCAATCCTAAATTAATTTAATTTTTAATTGATAAAATGTCAGGAAAATGTGGTAAAAATACAGGTTAACACCACATTTGAAGCAATATGATATTTGTAGACATTTTATGGTTACAATTAGTAAATCTTCAATAAATAAAACACCTGTTCGAAGAATTACGTTTCAACTCTAACTCAGTAAATAATAATGATAAACTAAATTCATGCCAGAGTACTTTGGCTTCGTGGTTTATGGAAGGACTTTGTTTAGACCTTCCTCTCGGCTGTTCAAGTCCACTTTTTATATTTCGCACTTGCACTCGCAGCCATATAGACGTTTATTTCGCAGAGGTTGCTGGGTGGTTGGGTGGGATACGTCCGTATCCGTAGTATATTTGTGCGGGCGACTGCTTTTGTTTGTTTGTTTGGATTGCCTGGCGAGGAGATGGCAGTTGGTTTCATAAGCGCGCTTCCAGCTCGCCACTTGATTTATTTGTCAGCTAAAAACGTGCTTAATCATATTAGAGTGCATTTGTGAGATTAAGTGTGAAGCCGGGAATGGGAAGGAGAGTTATGGAAGCGGGGAGCGTTTATATGCTCATATGGAGCGGCTTAAACCGTCTTTGATCACATAATGTGCCCGGAATGATTGTGTACCTCACATTATGATTGCTCTCACAGCGTTTCCTTGAGCAATTTAATTAAATAAATTCCCTTGCATCTTGCTTCTCATTTTCCACTAATAATTGAGCAACTTCAGAGTCCCAAAACCTCATAATCTCTAGGGTTTGTTAGCCAACCAACCGAACTCATTATGCCCCATATGTCATGCATGCCCGATAAACATCCAACGAGAGTCCTTTTCAGAAGTTGGACTTGAAGTTGAGCAAGCCCAAATCGGAGTAAGAGTTGCAGTTGCAGTTTGCAGGACGGGTCTGAGTTGAGTTCATCCGACTTCTGTCGTCGCTGTGTCTGCGCTTGTCGGTCATCAGCGTCGTGGTCTATAACTATGTGACCCACTGGAGTGTGCTGCCAGTGCACTGGGAAAAAATATAGAAATTAATTTAAAATTTAAATATTACTAATTAAGAAAGTAGGGGAGATTGAAATACAAAATGAACAAAAAAATCAAGTAACTCTATATTTGTTAGTATTATAAACTATTTTTAGAAAGCGGGGAATAACCTTTTTTTTCAGTGCCTTGATGGGACAGTGTTTGGCGTGGTCCAGCGTGAATGGTTCCGCCGAGACTAAGCCTGTCAACGTCCAGAACAGAACCAGGTTTGACCACACCCCCACCCCCCACCAGATCATACCCACACCTTCGGGCCCAGGACAATCCACCCACCGATGTGACAGGAACGTAATGCACAAAGTGGCAGTTGTGATGGTGATGGTGGTGCATCGGTAGGAAGTGGGTGGTGCTGGGTGGGCAACTCCTTTTGCCTCCTGTTCTTCTTGTACGCTTGTGGCATGTGTGAATTTTTCATTAAAATTCAAGTGACATCAAAAGGGTTGACTGCGGCCATACACACACATCTATACTCTCAAACTTGCACACCCAGGATGTCAGTGTGTGGGTGTCGATAGTGACACAACTGTGACGACATACTTGCCGCTTGTTCGCTGTCAACCACATACACACTTTATCCGAAGTTCCCGTTTCCGTTTCCGATTCGAAAATAATCAAATAGTCAGTGGATCTATTTATTTTTTTGTGATTTTGTGCTTAAAAATATTTAGGCAAAATACTCTACGCTTTTAGTTTTACCTAATTTAATTTATTCATCATTGTTTTATATGTTAAAAAATAAGTATATTGCTTAATTTGACACTCAAATCAGTTGAAATAGAATGTCAGAACAGGGGTTACAATTAAACCCAGACTTGCATAAGTAGTTGGCTGTCATCACTTAGTCGGTTGTCAACTTCGTCACTAAGCCCAGTTGATAGCCAATAATTGTCAGGCGCTTTAAATTGAAATTAATGCAGGAAAGCGGGTAGGCCGCCGCCGAGGAAGAGATGACATATAGCCTTCAGCCCGAGGCTCATTAAACACACAGATCCCGGATCCCAGATCCCGGATGTCGCTCGGCGCTCATCTATTAATAAGCGTAATTTATGGCCGTCCATTTATAAGACACAAATGGCTGGGGGCGGGGACAAAAATAATTAAATTTAAATATTAAACAGCTCACGCGTATTTGTCAAAAAATACTCTGGAAATCCGCACGCACGAGGAGGCCATAATTCACCTAAGAACCACTCACCGCAAAACTGCGAGAAAAGCGGCAAAGGGTGGAGTTAAGGACTCTATATCCTCATGCCACACAGATATGCCTTCTGCGTGCTTTGTCATGTTTTTGTTTGCCGCTCGGAGATGTGCTCACCGACATATTTAGCATTCAAGTTTTTGATGAAGTGCTGGCGAAACAAAAACAAAACTCCCCAAGAAAACTAAAACGTGAATAAATGGGCTGACTTCAAAGGTTGACATCGAAGTGTTTGCAAGCTTTTCCTCCTTGTTTGTGTGATGAAGTTATGCTTGAGAAAGAACCTTGAGCACTGGGAAAAAATTTGGAAAAGAGGAATCTTCCATTACAGAACAAAGTTGTTTAAAGGTACTTAAATATTATAAGTCAGTTCATTTAAATATATTTATCATTATTAAATAAACAACACATTTTAAAACATTGGTAAAAAAACACTGTTATTGAACTCCTACAATTTTTAAGACACAACCTACAACTTTAAAAGAACTTTTAAAAGTACAACGAACTCTTTGTCATCCCTTCCCATTGTTTTTCTCCGAGTGTGCCTATCCAAAGAACTCCTTCCTTTTGCTTATGAATATGCAGAGCAAAGGTCAGGGGGTGTTTCGTGTTTTCCTCCCCCACTTTCATTCCTTATCAACGGATGAAAAAAAGGCTTGGCTTCTACAGACCCACAATCCAACCAGACACTCAAGGCCAACGGCAGGCGATGGGGGGAAATTAAAAGGGGATGACTTCGGATTGGGGGCAGAAAATAGACTTTTGGTTTTTCGTCTTTGGGCCAAATTGTTTATGCAAATTTTGAATAAATAAACAAGATTGTTAATTTAGTTAAATATTTCATTTTTGTGCCGTTTTCATCAGCACGTTCGAAGGACCTGCCTCCAGGAGAGAGCTCCATCATCTGGATCTCCATCAGTATCTCCATCTGTATCTGTATCTGTATCTGTATTTGTATCTGCAACTGTGTGAGCGGTGAACGTGTACGTGTGTAGGTGCTGCCATGAATTTTGATGTCGACTCTCATTAGGCGACGAGGATGTTTTCGGGACGCAAATGCAAAGGATTGCCAGGATCCGCCTGCCGGCTGTCGATGCCTGCTCACTTTTTGCCCTGTTATTTTTGGGGCCCGGCTGTTGTCCCCATGTCGGAGGGGCAATAAAATATTGTTGTATTTGCTGTTTGCATACGGCCAGGCCCTCTCTTTTTGGCCCTTTCGGTTCCGTTTCGGTCCGCTCCGTTCTGGGGGCTGTGTTTGTGTTTCTGCACTTGTACAAACACATGTTAATTGGCCGTAATTGTAAGTTTTGCTAACGCAACAACAGAAATGCACAATGTAAGCAAGTTTTTAAAGCAAAAACAACAAGACGGTCCGGCCAGAAATTATCATAAAACTTTTGCCAAATGTTTGCCGTAGTAATAAAAATTTAAATATGCCTTGGACGAGGGATTCATGCTGGTCCCTGGACCGAATGAACTACAACTGCCCCTGCCCACATTCGCATTCCCTTTTCCCCATTCCCCTTTTGAGGCTGAGGGTCACAATATTTATGGCGACGCGCGCCACATGACGTTGAACTATGCGTATGACTAACCGAGGGAGTCCTGGCCAGAGAGTCCTGTTCGGAGAGCCAGTCCCCGGCCCCCAGACCATCCATATCCACCTCCTTCAGCCGTCATTTTAATAAACTTCATATGTCGCATGTCGCCATTTTTTCGTCTTTTTTTTTGCACGTTGCTCGCTTGGCGGTTCCCTTTCTTTGTGGCTCTCACAAAGGGCTATTCGCATTTCAATGGAGCTTTTGTTAGCAAATTGGCTAAAAAAAACCCTAGAAAATATGACAAATAATTATCACTATATACTGTGTATTTTGAAATTATATTGCTATCATATAAACTTCAAAAAAATTTAAAACAACTGAATTTACCTGAATATTTGGTTTATACTTTAAAAAATTGTTAATTTATAATTTAAACAAATATTTAAAAAGAATACTATATTTCACATATTCTTATACATTTGGTAGGAATTTGTTTACCAAACCTTTTAAAACCTAGGAATTAGAATTCAGCTAGAACGATTAAAATATTTAAAATAAAATAATAAGACGTATTCGTTTTCCCCCTAGAAGAGTGTACAAACTTCAGAAAAGCCGCTCTGCATTCCTTTCTTTTTTTCCTGTTCATGCTACATTCAGTCTTGCGGCTTTATTAGTCCGTGATTTATGTAGTCAAAGATAGCAAAGAGCCGGTCCAGGGTCCTGGGTCCAGGCAGCAGGCTCCTGCTCCTGCTCCTCGGGATCCAAGTGGATGTCGTGGCTGGGAAATTTATACATGCGCCGCAAGAAGTCGGGCGTGGACAAATGAATGACATGGCACCGCTTGGCTGCTGGCTCGATGCCGCTTTTTAGGCAGTTAAACTCGAACTAATCGCCGCGCCGGCATCTTGCCGTTGGCCAATCTGCTATGCAGCTTTATGGCTGCCATTTGGAGGGAAACCGAATTATGAACTGGCATATATTGACTGCATATACAATATACCGTACACTGAGGAGTCTGATGTGCCGATCCTGTTGGCATTGAAGTCACGTATTTGACGCAACGTTTGCGCCTTTAATTCGTTGCGCTAAGTCGCGGAATGGACACGTCCATGTAATTATTTACGGGTAGCGGCGAAATGTGTATAAAATATTGTATAATAACACATCACAGGCATTGCATATGTGTTATTTATGGCCATTACGATGGCAACATATATATATATTTTTTTCATACACATCTTTATGGCCTGTCAGGGCAAATGTATGAATATGTTATTAGTTAGGGAGTTGCAAAGTAAAAATTTGAGGGGATGGTATCGGATATACTTAATCCTTATATTGCCGCAGGAAATAAACCTTGTTTTAGGCAAAAAATAGATTCTTGAAATAAAATCGCTGAGGAAAAGTTACTTAACAGGATGCATTTTATTTTATTTTAACTTTAATGCGAAAATTTTCCAAATAAATTCAATTAATTTATGGCTTGAATGCCATAAACTCTTTAAATTCCAAACTGTGTTTATTCAAATTCTCCCATTTTATTTAAACTGAAAATGGCCCAACTTAATGTTCGCAAACAAAAGTAATTCGATTTCGTTTTTCGGCCTTACTTTATGAGTTTGCCAGACAAACAGGTAGTTGAATTGTTGCAAATTTTTGGCATTTCATTGAAATTGAAATGCAACCAGAGTTATGACTCGACGGCGGTTAACCAATATTTATTCTCAATTAATAGACTCGGCCACAAAACTCATATGTGCAGCTCTGCGGTCGGTTGCAGCTACGGCAGCTACCGATCAAAATAATGCCCATGGAAATGCATACAAATGCCTTGTTGCCGCAGTAAAAATCATCGCCGACTGCAGTTTGCAGAAAATCATCATCAGCCGGAGTTGGGAAAATTGGGCGTTGGAAAAGCAGGGAGCGGTGAGCAGTGTAAACATGGCAAGCCGAGGGAAAATATTTTCAATTTCCATTACAAAAGTGTGAGCTGACGGGGGGCGGAGGAAGGGGTGCTGCTGCCTGGGAATTGCACTGTTCTCCCTCAGTATTATGAAAATTAAATTTTTCATCTCAGTGCATCGGCTGCCTGCTGCCAATGAATGAATGGGAAAACACTGCAGCCCAGACGGACGGGCTACATAGGCTACACTCGTTCGCAGATAATTTTCCCTTAAGACCAGCACTGGTCTTCAAATTATCGGTAATATTTTGCAATCCAAAAATTACTAAATAACACTAAAATTATTTAATAAATTTTTAGCAATAATTTGCAAAAACATTCAAAACTATTTATATACAATCTTAATTTTATCATAATTTATGAACGATTTCTTAATCACTGTAAATTTAGCTTTAAACTTAAAGATTACAGTTTTGAAAAAAAAAATCAATAAATACCTATAACTTTAACTTATTTTATAAAATAAAATAAATGTAAGAATACAATTTTTTTCGTGCTTTGAAGACAAAGTTTTTCCGCAGCCTTGTTGGCTAGTGTTATCGATGTGAGTGCTTAGGTCGGTATCGGGAAGCCCAATTGGTAGATATTCAATAACCATATCCATGGCCAGGACATGAATGCGTTAGATCGCCGAGAAGATTATGGTCTATCTGTCGGTCTGTCTGAATGCGTCTGTGTGGTCTCGTAATGGAAATGCAATTTAACATTCGAATAAGTTTCCAATGTGCTCCCAGTTCGCTCTTAAAATCTTTGCCCTAAAATTTTCATGCATTCCATGGAAATCCCTTATGAAGAACTCGACTGCAATATTTTGCAAGGGTGGACAGGAATTTCACTATTTCGGCATTAAATTTTCAAAATTGAATAACGCTCGAATTCGTGGCGCGGCATCTAAAACTATAGATTGACGGAGAAAATACGTTTTCGGTAGAAAAACGAAAGTAAAATAATAGTGTAGATTTTTCATAGTAAACATGGAAATTACGTGCAATTGCAATACGTAGTACTTACCCCTTTCAATACCTATTTTTGTTTGTGTCGAAATCCATTCCTCATTGTAAATGGGCTTTACAGTTGTGAGGATTGCATTGAGTTACCTCCGGAATCGAATTATTCCCATAATGAGGCGCACAACAGTGCAAGCTTTTGCTAATTGCTCGAAGGCTTTCCATGTCGCTTTCCATTCGACTTACGCATACAAATGGCTGCGTGAGCGGCACTTTCAGAAATTGGATTTTCATCGGTTGTAGTTATGGCCACGCCCCTTTGACCTCGCCAACGCCTTTTCCTCTTCCTCTTCCTTTTTCCTGCTAGCATGGCAAATTTTACGGTACACCATAAGCTGCGCACTTTATCCGCTCGCAATGTATATTAATGAAACTGTTTGTGATTTGCATTTTAATTTATGCAAAAATACAAAAATTTATTTAATATGTGCAGGAGCCGTGCGGCAGCGCTGCCCGATGCTCCTCCAATTGAAATTCAAAGGCAGCCAGCAATTTTTAATGTTCGCCGCTCTGGTATTTTACGACTGCGACGATGGCGGCGATGTCTGCTAAACTGAATTGATAATTAACAAGGCAAATGCGCGTGTAATTAGCATTCAGCGGAGCAATGTTCTACAAGGACAACTTAATAGGGACTTGGAACAAATTTAAAGGATACCCTGTCTTGGTTACAAAATCTTTGTAGTTGCTGCTAAGGGTTGCCTTGAGAAATCCATGTATTTAAAACTTTTTATAACTTAATATATATATATTTTTGTATGAATCTGTAAAATCCCAGTTTTTTAAGAAATTCGTTTTCATACTTTTATTGGATAAATAGGGCCTAATAAATTTGTATCCTTATTTTTAAAGGTTTTTTAGGTTTTTGTATTGATAATTTAAAATAAATATTTGCCTCATAAATTCCATGATTATCAAATGTTGGTTTAAAAGTTATTTAGGTTGCTAAATAAAATAAATCAAAAATCATAAAATTCATCAAAGCAGCTGTCAGCTTGGCATACCCTGGCTGTCTGAGGGAATAAATATATTTTTTTGATTCCTCCGTAAAAATGGAAAATCCACCGAAATCTGTAACCGCCTCTGACATTCGCAAATCCAAGCAGGCAAGCAGCCAAGCAGCCAGCGACTGCTAACAATGCTTATGTATTTATTTGCATTTATGCCCCGTCTCGAGGGCTGCAATCGGCCCAGGCCCCTGAAACCCCTGGAACCCCCTGAACCCCCAGAAAGCTATTCCAATTCCGACCGGGGCCATTGTCTAAACCGTAATCCCCAACGAGTCGGGCTGTCAGTCAGCTACAAAGTCACTCACTGGATGCGCCTGAGCGTAAACTTAATATGCTCCAATGCACCGCATTTGCCAACAGAGGGCTAAAATGGAGTTTGCAATCCTGCAACTCGCTCTGCAGCTGCAGTGAAAGCGTGGCTTATTGCCATCTATTGTTATTGTTAATAATTTGCCGCCTTTGTTTGCGGAAATTACCATGATGTTAAGCCGAAAGAGCGGGAGCCCTCCTGTGGACTTTCCCTGCTTCCAATTTGCCGCTGGCTTGGATGGAAGTTAATTAAGTTGCCGGGGACATTTGAGATTCCCTAATCCGAACCGATCTATTGTTTGCCGATCAAATGCGCTTGGATTAACCCAACACTGATGCATCTCGATTTATCAATGCTAATCAAATTTTCCCCTAGTCAACTCAAGAAGCATTTAATTCGATTTTCCTTTATTTCGGAAATATTCGTCTATGTAAATTCGATTGGCACCTAAAGTCCGAAACAGTCGTTCTATTTGCATTAATTAAGCTTTATTTAAACGCCAGATTCCTGTTTTAATGAAGAATCCTGCTTTTGATTGTTGTATCGGATTAATTGGCTCAACTTTGCTGGCTATTTAATTGGAACTGTAGAAGCTTATCTTTGGCCAACTTCGTTTATACATTGCCTCCTGCTTGAATATTCTGCTCCTCTGGAACTGGAACTGAAACTAGACCCCTTAACTACACTTGAAACAAATTTAGCCCAGTTTATACGAAACCTGTTTTATACTTTAAAGTGCTAGCAAAAGGAGTAAAATTAATTAATTTAATTTAAATTACTAATGAATATAAAAATTGGCATCTAATGCCATTCAATGTAATTATTATCACACTATTCAAAAATCGATTACCCAGTGCTACATATTCTCTAATAAGACATATTTTAATTTTAAGGGTTTTTACCTCTAAAAATGGTGCAGTGCTATTATTTCAGTGTGCCCAAAAATGCTACAGAAACATTTTCCAACTTCTGCAGCTGAAAAAGCAGGAGCAACTGCAGCTGCATTTGAAACTTTTTGACCAACCAACTAATTGTCAAGTGGAGAGTCAATGCCATCGGCCTGCCACATAAATCACCAAGCAACCCACCAAAAAAATGGAAAAAATTGGAAAGGCTGCACAGAAAATTCTGCCCAGAAGAGAAAATGCAGTTGGAAGCCGTGTGGTGGCATTTGTTGACTGATTTCCAAAATGCCATGAAACGCACAAGAGTGCGGCAGATGGATGCCGACGGGCGGTTGTGGGTGGATTTGGATAGTTTTGGGTACTTTTGGGTTGGGGCACTGGTGGTTTGCTGGCTACGCAGCTGCACGCAGTCGACAATAGAAATTGGCAAGGGAGATCCACTGACTGAGTGAGCGAGCGAGGCATTTGGCAATAGCAATAGCATTTGGCCAAAGTGCCCGACTCGGTGTCCCATATATAGAAATCTCAGTGAGAGAAAATGTTTATAATAGGTAACTTAACTTTAGGAGGGAATAAAGGAAAACAATATAATTATAATGCCTTAAAATTGATCCAAAATAAATTTAAAGTCTCATATAAAAAATAACAAAAAATGAACAACAAATTAAGTAAATCTAATTTTTAAAAAAACATTTCGTGCCAAAACCGGTATTCAAATTATTTAAATTAATACATAAAAATTATTTTGGAAAATAATTTGGGTAAATTATTCGTTGTGCTCCCCATATATCCTATATCCTGTCTCCTGAGCCTGCTGCAGTGCGTTTTCCCTTTGACAATATGCTCAACATGATGCTCCAAAAACTGTAAACTATGCGCCAACACACACACACGCACACACGCTCGTATTATGCACGTGGGAATTGTTGCTCGGCAAATATGTGTGTGTGTGTGTGTGAGTTTACTAGAGAGTTGCAAAAATAACGTTGACAACTTTTTTGTTGGTGGAGAGGGGGGAAAGGGGGTCGTAAAGGGGGTGGTTCAGTGGCACTGCGGGTGCGATGAATGCGGCTGTGGTTATTTATGGCAATTAAAGGACTAATGATGTCCCAGCGCAGCTAGCCGGTACATGATGCTGCCAAAGCTGTTCCTGTCCCCACTTTCGGATCAACCCCCCTACGAAAATTTCCTGCCGCCAGTGACATCGGACAAAATGTTTTCCGACCTCAACAAGGTAGCTTTTGCATACCCTTTCCTATAGTTTTCCTATTATTAAGTATATTTTTGATTTGACAGCAGTTTATAAGATTAATCTCAATAAAATATTCAACATAATGATTTAATACTATTTAATTTGATATAGATATCATTTTAACTTCCCAACTTAAAAAAAAACAAGTAATACTCTTAAATAGCATTTACTTTCTTAACTTTATAATTTAAAAACTGCACCACTTATTTCTGCAAAAATTATAAAATTAAACAAATTTGTGTTTTATTCCCTTTTGGTTTTTGGTTTTTGGCATTCTTTTTTTGCTTTTAATTTTTACTTTTGTTCTGTTGTACTTTTCGTCGGGTTTCCTAGATAAATTTGACAACAATTTGTGGGGCCGAAGCGAAAGTTGCTTAAAATTCAATTAATTTGTGTGTGTTGTGCAATGAAAAATGTGGTGTTCAGCAACTTTTTGTGCGTGCCAGACGCGACGTCATTTTGTGGACGCTCCAGAAGTTGGCTCTCGGTCCCTGTCACATCGGCCAAGGGCTAATGAAGGGCAGGGCCGGAGACCCAAACTGTTTTCGGGCTAATTTGGCCAGCGACTGGAGCTACGGTCGCTGCATTTGCAGATAACCAAGGCAACCGAAGAAAAGTTGGCCGAGGCGAGAAATGGGCACCGGCCACCAAGTGGGGACAAGAGAAATTTCATTTGTGTGGCCAGTAATTAGATTCCCATTTCGACAGGCAGAGTAACCAGAGTAAGCTCGCTAATCATGACTACAGCTTTTCATCGAAGAACAGGGCTAATTTAGAACCAAATATGATCTTTTTATTATTCGTTCCACAGTGCCAAGAGAATCGAAGACTCGATGCCTTCAATGGTCGCAGATCAATTAAATAAATAGAAGTTCATCTGTGCCAAGGGACCGACACTCTTGGCCAAGAGTTGTGGCCAAAGCTGATTAAATTATCAATCCGCTCGAAGCTGGCCGAGTGGCAAATCATCATCCCAGTCATCACAACAATAACTATAACTCCGACATGTACTGATGGACAACACTGAGGAAAAACGGAGCTCAGTAGTTTTTTGTTTAAATATAACCCATTTAAATTGAATCCTTAAATTAATAAAAACCCGTTCGAATAAACTTAAGTTACACTGCTTCCTTAAGGCCAAGACCTCACTTTAATTGAATTATATTTTCATATTAAATATTTAAATTTGTGTAAACATTTTCAGATTGCAGACCTGCTGCCACTTTATTGCCAGTGAAGGATTTGGCAGGAAGGGGGTGTATTGCCGGGTGCATCTCATGTCTGCACGCTCGGATGCTCATTTTAAATTGACTTCAAACGCTGCTGCGTGACGGGCTGCATGGACACGGAGTGGAGTCCGCAGGACGCCGGGCAGGATGCCAGGCCACCAGGACCAGGACAGGACAGGCACCAAAGGACTGCAGGCACGCACGCATTCTGATGGCATGACGAACGTGGCGAACGTGGCCCAAAACCTGGCCAAGAGATCTGGCCGGCAATATGGTTAACGACGGACGCCCCGGCCTTTAATTGTGCCACATCATTTATGAGCTGGGGGGCCAGACAGATGAAGTGGATTTGGATTGAGTTGAATTGCTTTGAATGCGCCCTTTATGTCGAAACGATTTGTTGTGATAATGTGGATGCGATACACTTGCGAGAAATATGCTATTTTAAGTGAAAAGTACCACTTACTTTTGTACTGAAAATAATTCTTATAAGCCAGAAGAATCTACTATAAGAAAAAACTCTAAATTACCTTAAAATCATTTTCTTAGCTTCTGAAATTTAAAAAATAATATTAATAATACTATTTTAATAAAATATCCGAAATAATTCGAAAAATTACATGATCTACTGCGGGTATAAAAAGAACCAAATTAAAATGAAAGGAAAAGAAACGAAAGAACGCAATAACCTTCTATCAGGCCACCGAAGAAACAACATAAAGTGAAAGGTGAAGGATGCGGCAGGATGTGGAGAAGTGGGTGGTTTAGGGTGGCTTTAGGTGGATTGAAGGGTGCACAAGGCGACGGGTACTTTGTAAAAGTGTGCAAGAAATGGCAAACTTTTTGATGCTTCAAAAAACTCATTAAAAAGGATTTGACACGTGAAGTGCGAAAACTTTCTATTTTTATATTATTTCCCTTTTACATTTTTATGGCAACGTGTAAGGAATTCGCTATCCCCAGTACCTCGCCCCCTCCCCTTTTATTTTCTCCGTGAGTGTGTGTTTGATGTGTGTTGATTGCCGGTGCCCATCAAAGTGCGAGTGTGTGAGTGTCGTCGCCTTCGTCGTCGCTCGTTAGAATTTGCGGATTGAATTTCAATGGCGATTGATGACGGCTGCATGTGTGTATGCACTGGAAAAAACGAATTTGTCTTTTCAATAAAATTGAAATGGGAAAAAAATATATTTAAATTCTTCAAATTCTTCTTCTACAAACTTTAAAACTTAACATTATTATATTTTGTATGTAGTATTAAATAGATTTCTTAGTTAAATGAATTCCAATATGTTCTTAATAAATTTTATTTATAGATTGATTTCAAATCATAAATTTATTTTTAAAAAATATTACCTTTTTTCCAGTGCCTGATATTCTGTGGTTGTGTGTGTGTGCAGGTATTAGCCAGCACAGCTTGTTGAGGGCCCAGTAACAACTTTGGCAGGAACTCAGACACCGAAACGCGACTCCGATCCGAGTTTCCTGGCTCATTTTATGATAATGTTCAAACCTGGCGTTAATGAGCTCTTAAGCTTAAATAAGAAACGTGATTTAGTTACTAAGTAAACTAGGAAATAAACGGCAATCTCACACACACACAGAGAGAGAGAGAGAAGAACAGAGTGTGCGAGAGAAAGTCTTCGCTTAATTTGAAAAGTTTGACAACACAGCCACACACAGCACCCCATCACACCAAAAAAAAAAGAGGAAAGAAACACCTGCAGAGCTTACCTGGTGTAATAAGCACACAACTATCAAATCAGCCGCTGCTCTTGGCATTCGCATCCCAACTTTTTGCATACAATATCCCCCCAATTAATTGGCCAACTCGGAAGGCCGACAAGCAAATGAAAAAAGTTTACCGATTTGTGTGCATCGAATGTCCATCATCAGATCTGATCAGTTATGGCAGTTTTAATAATTTCTAGCCCGCTCCCAACTAATCAAAACTCAGACGGACTCGGGAGTAGACCGAAAGCAGACTTGGGTCCAGACAAGTTGACAGTTCGGCAGGGACAAAGTTCAAATCGAAATAAATATCAAGGATGGGTCGAATTGTAAATGCACTTCAAAATATGTAATATGAGTTTAAATATTAAATGTTAACAGTTTAATTGTAAAGTGATAAAAAATTTTAACTGCATACAAAATACCTAAAACTTAGGGTTGGTAAAAAAATCGATAGCACTATCGATACTATCGATGGTTTAAAAATTTAGGAAACATCGATTGTTTCCATTTTACATGTAATTTTTGGTATTTTTAAGAAAAAAAATATATATTTTAGGATCCGACGGTATTTTTATTGTTATTGGTCACTATCGATGTTTTAAAAACCCTTCTAAAACTTGTAAAAATCTCAAATAAACCAACTGAACTTAATATGCCAACTCAAAGCGAATAACCATTCTTCAATGCCTCCGTCGTCAAAGAGCAGAACGAACCCTTTTCATGAATAACTCAATTCAACTCGGTTCGGCTTATGAAATTTATGTAAATCTGCTGGAAATTGAAATATGCAGATGCTCATTTCGAAAATTAGGACAAAGCCAAAGACGCTCGAGCAACGAAATGTATTAAAATGTATTTCGCATTTTATTAAATTTGCCAACATGATAAATTCTTTGGTGCCCCGGCTCTGTCAAGTTCACAGTCGACCCAACTTAAATTAAGTAATAAGTTTTATGCGCCTTGACCTCAAGGGTTCACACCACACACACACACAACCTCTCGCACAAGGACACAAAGCTGAATATGTATTGACACACTGCTGGCAGACTTTTGCCTTTTGTGGTCCAAAGGTCGAGAGCGTGTGAAAAGCAGACAAGCAGATTTTCTTATTAAAATTATACAGATCTTACGGTCTGAAGGGGGGAAAGCATTTAGGGTTAATTTCGGCACCAGTCCCAGACCGACACAGGGCACAAAAGTTAATGTGATTAATGTTTACTTAATGAAATGAAGTTATCAAGTTGATTTTATCAATTTACACACAGGCGTCGCCACAGACAAAGGCCCGAAAATTCTCGAGAGCCTGTCAAAACTGGTGCCGGTGTGACGAAGGTGCTCCAAGGGATTAGGTGGGAGTCGTTCACGCTCTTGATGAAAAAGTCACGGGGAAAGGAGCTTCCAAGTGCACTGAGAAAAATGTCTTAAAAAATGTCTCAAAAAACTAAAAGTATTTGTATTTTCTGATGTATTGGTAAAATTTACCTATGCGGATAGTTACGTAACTATTAAAAATGGTATTCTATTATTAAAAATAGTTACTCGTATTTTGTTTTTGCTTTGGGTGTGTGTCCTGGCTATTTGTGTGTATTTTGTTGTTGTGAGAGTAACTATTTGATTGGTAGAATTGACCATTTTAGTGGTTGGGTAATGTTTGACTATTATATTGGTTAATTTTACCAATCAAAATTTTTTGTGTGTATAAATTAAATTCTATATATATACCCCAATTACTGTTTATAAAAATCATTTTATTGAAAGTTTCTTACATTTTCAAGTATTTTATAAATTTTTGTTCAGTGCTCTTTTTTGGTTGGATTCATTTTGACTGGGTTGGCTGAAAGGCATATTAGTTAAATGTGGTTGACAACCGGCTGCTCGAGTGTTGGCCACGCAAATATTTGCAACAGTCTCGGGATCTTCCCATCTTGGGTTTTCGGATGGGAAAAGTTGGATGCTGCAATCAGTGGACTTGGCAAAGGGAATTCCGAGGAAACAAGTTCAATTAAATCCCAGTCTCTCTCGCATTTGCGTCTTTCGTTAATCAATGCGTTTAACGTTTTCAATCAAGCAACTGGCAAAAAGGCAAAAGCAGCCAAATGATTGAGGGGGCAGCAGAGTGGCGGTGAAGGGGGCAAGTCAGTCAGTCAGAGAGACAGCTCAAATTCAGTTAAGCATTTCACTTATTTGCATATAAATTGATTAAAAAGAAAATACACGCCAGACACTCGCACACAGTCGCAGAGTTTTGAGTGTGTCAACATGGCAAAATGGCAAAAAGGACGAAAAGACGAAAGGGTCCTGCCCTGCTTCTCGCCACTCGCTCTGTCTCCCTCGCATGTCTGGCCATCTCTCTCCCACAGCCGAGGCTTTTCCTCTTTGGCAATTTCTGACACTTCAAATGCGTATGATTGTTTTCCTTTTGATCAGCGAATTGTGAAGTGATTCACTGATTGAGTTCAGGCTCAGTTGATGCGTTGACAACATCAATGCACACACTCTCCCGTCGAAAACCCGCCCATGCTTCACTCTCGCCCCCTTTCACACACCCACACACTCAGACGGGCAGTCAGTCAACTGGGGGAAATGTGTGGAAAGGTGGAAAACCTTCAGGTCATTTTCACTGGTCATTCGCTTGCCTCCTTTCCCACCGAAAAGCAATTGCTGGTCAATGAAGTAGATGTTGGGTACTTTTTATAAAAGCTAAGCGAAAATAGATTTATCATGGAATTTAATTTTGCCATATTCAGATATTCTTAAGTTAATAATAATAAAATTATTCAACTATACGAAATATTTAATAATAAATAAACAATAAAATGCATTTATCATTACTCTTATTCATAATTATATTTACAAGTTTCTGATCATATAATATATCATTTGATCATAACATATTTATCAGTTTTTTCTCTCTGTGGTTTCTTTGACTTATCGGGGACTAATTCAAAGGATATGAGTCACCTTTCCCCTTTATTTACAATGTGGCTCATTCATCGCTTCAGTATGTTGTGGTTCACCCCGAGCTGTTGCCTAGTTCCATTTACTTTTGCGGCTTATATTATTTCTGTGCCAATGGTTGGTGGGCTGAATTTAGTTCAGTTCCAATTCGGTAGGCGGAATGTTCTTGAAGGCCGTCCGCACGAAGGGCTGGAGCCTCAAGGTTAATATAAATTAATCAATTATCAAACAAAAACACCGGCTTAAAGCGGATAAACCGTTCAAAGAGACGCTTCAAAGTGTGTATTCAAATGCATATTACGTATACGCCGTGTTGGCCGCCGGCAGTGATTCATGAATGATTATTTGGGCCACCATAGACAAACACACGGGTCGTAGTGAAAATATGGCGCTGTCATGTTTGCCTGGTTTATTTCCGTTAATGGTCGAGTGACACGGTGCTCTTGGGGCGTATGCATATTATATGAGACACATATGAACCGCGGAACACGAGTAGCAGCTAAGCCAATCGAAACTAAAATCAAGGCGATTACGCAAATTACAGGTCCTTGGTATAAGTAAATGACAGGGTGCCGACATAACCAAGCTAAATACAAATAAACGTTGACCCTAAAAAGGCAGCAAATAATCAATATTCAGGGACTGGAGCACCTGAATACACTAGGAATGTCATTCCGCTAGTTGAACATAGTTTGAAATTGGTCACAATTTTAAATCTGTATAATTTATTATTGGTTTCTTTTGTTATAATATTATAGAATTAAAGTTGTTTCAGATTTTTACAATATTTACAGGTAAAAACCACATATATACAGGGCCATAAAACGAGCAATGAGAACAATAAGGCTTCTAGCAGATTTATTTACATTTGACATGTGAAAATATTGTAAATATCTATATACAAAATAAGTGCTATCCATTCATATATTTTAAAAAGTAATTAGCTAGCTACAGTTTTTTAAAAGCCAAGAGCTGCAGTTTAAAACAAAAATCAGCTTTCGTTCCTCTCGAATGACACTAATCAAACTCATCACTTATTTAACTTTGACCTTTCTGGTTTGGTTGCGTTGCAACTGCAATAAAATCGAACTAAATAAATTCTAAAATAGTGGACGCTTTGAGTTGCATTCTTTTAGGTGCTTTCGTTTTTTATCTAGATCAATTTTACAGAACACATTCATTGCGATTGTATTTTTTGTATTTTCTGTCGGCTCGTGTTGGTTGCAGGTAAACATTTGGCCAGAGACAGTCACGAAATTGGTGTGTAGGCGGTGGGAACTAGCCACTTTTTAATTGAAATAAAATGTTCAGAAGGCCGGATAGTTTCCACGGTCAGTGTTGTCCACAGTCTGAGTATTTTAAGGGATCCGATCCCCATTCGAGAAAGCTCTTTGTATAAGATAATTGAACTATAAATATAAATATATTTTGTTTGCCTCCTGAAAATTTTTTAATCCATTTTTTTTCGAGTTTATGATGAATAATAACATTGTCAAGTAAAGAATATCTTTTTTTTTGGAAAATCCAAAATGAGTTACAAAATATTATTTAGTTGCTTAGGAGTCATGTTTACATTGGAATTTTTAGTATGATATTATATCACCGAAAGTTTTTGATTATTGAGCTTAAAATAAAAACGATTTCTAATGGTAAAATTGACATCACTGGCAGAGCGAGCGAGTTATTAGGCGGATGAGTCAGGTGAGTGAGCCAGCTAGTGACTTTCTGTCTGGGGCGAACTGTCTGCTCTACATGAGCGTAAATGCTTTTTAGTAACTAGTTTTTCCCTCGCCACAAAAGCCGGCAAAGCTCATATTTCATTTCCACTCGTTCCCTCGCCTCTGTGCCTCTCGCTCTCTCCCCATATCTCCGCATCTCCCCATCTCCCTCTCCACCAGCGACTGGCTGTTTATTCATTGCCGCCGCTTTATTTTTCGCTTTCAGTTTGCATTTCAAAGCCGCCAAAGTAACAAGTATCTTGCAGTTATCCATTCAGTTGGGCGACTATAAAAAAACAAGACTCCATCAAATTTTGTATAAAACTAGTGAAAAGGTCTATTCAAAAAAAAAGAAAAATAAAACCCTAACATGGAGGTAAGTTCTACGGGGTTCGACTTGTTTTTTTTTTCCCGCATTTGTTTGCTGTTTGTGGGGCTAAACTTTTGGTCGGCGACCTTCACCTTGGGCACCAATTAGAAAGATTGCGAAAAGGGCTTTCACCGAAATGAAAAAACCTACCCCACTTTTTTCTCCCCGCGTCCAGTGACGAAATCCACTTAATTGAAAGCACTTCGCTTTGGCATTGTGACGAAACTTAAAGCGATCGTCTTGAGAAATTCCATCTGAGGCGATGCGAATGATTCACCGACGCGTCGTTAAAGTGATATTTTGTTTGGAAATTGTTGGCGTTTACCCAGCGTTTCTAATTACTTGATCCATAAATGGATGTTTTTGTTAGTCACTGTTGTAAGCGGCTTTGCGTTAATTACATTTCGTGGAATAGCCATCTGATACTTTGGGAAAATAATCAGCTACCTTGGCTTTGAATCAAAACTTTTGATTCACTCGGCTTTATTTGCCTATTTTCAAGATTATAAAAAAGCACTGCACATAATCAAGATAATGAAGAGCAAATTATATGTATGAAAATTTTGCCACAAGTATATAGAATATAATAAAATTATGAAATCCAAAATTTACAACAAAAATTAATATTTTATGGTTCCTTTTTAAATATTTTTGTGTAGTTAGCTTACGGACCATGTGGTTACTAACACAGAATATATGATTCATCTTAAAGCTCCATTAATTATATGCCTACCTGACAAGTTCAAGAAAAGGAACTCAATGCCACAGGTGTTCAAGTTTACTGAAGCTAAGATAAATCGATATTTCTGGGAATAAAAGTAGGCCCTGTAAAAATGATCTAACAACTAATGAAACTTTAATTGAACGTACGCACAAGTAGAAATATAAAAATACAAATTTTAAAATGTCTTTCCAAAAGTCCCCGAACGGCGACCTTTACACCCTGGAGGCAAACTTGGCGAGCCAAGCGCTCCGGGAACTGACAGATGGCGCCGACAAGGATCCCATTACCAAGCTGCGATTGCTATGCTTCAGCCGCGGAGCAACAGGCATTTTGGGACTGGGCAGGTATGACTGGTCAATTGGCTTTTAACGACATTTCAATCGCTCCTCCGATGAATTATGCAATAGTAACCGTTTAATTTTGGATTATTCATCGCAGGGCATTTCGGGCCATGGATGACGATGGCAGCAAGGCGCTCAACGAGGAGGAGTTCATCACCGGCATTCGGGACACGGGCTTGGACGTCACGCAGGAGGAGATTAAGCAGATGTTTGCCACGTGAGTGACAGGAGTGCCATTGGTACAGGGAGAAACGGAGATATTAAATTCCTTTGTTTTTTAGCTTCGATGAGGACGGCAGTGGATCCATCAACATGACCGAGTTCCTGCTCAAATTGCGGGTAAGTGATAAAAATCCAATTACTTAAACCTTCCATAACTCATGATCGTATTTAATTTAAATTAATGAGCACTTTTTGATAATAGTTTCTAACTTATTTCTTTATAGCCTCCGATGCCGCAGAGCCGCCTGAATATTATCGATCAAGCCTTCGACAAAATGGATCGCGATGACGATGGTGTTATTACCATCGCAGATCTTAAGAATGTGTACTCGGTAAGGGAACACCCCAAGTACCAGAGCGGCGAAAAGTCGGAGGACGAGATCCTCACTGATTTTCTTCACAACTTCGAGGGAGGTCGTGGAAATTTGGATGGCAAGGTGAGTGTTGAGGCAATAACCTTTCAAATATTTATTCAACAGTATTGTAAACCACAGATTACACGCGAGGAGTTTGTCAACTACTATGCCACCATTAGTGCCTCAATCGACAACGATATGTACTTTGATTTGATGATGCGCCAGGCCTACGCTATGTAAATAACGCACAAGTCTCACTAAAATACAAGCACTCCACTAAAATCTCAATCACTTCACAATCACTTGTCTAGTATTTAGTACAGCTCATGTCCTATTTATACACAGCTCAGAAAATAAATAAAATTAAATAAATCTCAAGTAAACTCCGTATGGGCAAAGTTCCAATGGCAAAGAAATGAAGTATCTCTGTTCATAATTCGAATTTGAAATACTAGTCGGAGATTTCGGATGGAATGGATATAAGGGGTTCCAGGATTTAGGATTCGTTATCTGGGAACATTTGGAAGTGTTTGTTAAATATGCAGAATAACAAGTAACAAGTTTTCTCTAAACATTTGTTCGTAGTTTACATGGATTTAAAGCCTGGCTGGCTTGGTACACGGAGAAATATTGAAAGTTTCATTTTAAATTAATTATCTTATATTAATTATAAAAAAATAATTAAAGTTAATTCTAAAACATATCCAATACTATTAAATATAATTCAGAAATATTCTGATTATATTTCTTAAACCAACCATGTATTTGAAATCACTTGGTCTTCAAATTACATATTAAGGTGTCGAAAAGTATGCTACAATATATTTCTTAACCGGAAGTTTGATTAATTTCCCTGCATACTTTTAGACACCTGTAAAGGTGAAATTAAAGCAGTGGTGATAGTAAAGGCTTTGGTTCTCTAAGTGTGTCGAAGTTTGTGAGTCTGCGTGTGGGCGTGGCTTACAATCAAGGCAGAGCGCCGAAGACGGCAATCACAGCAACGAACAGGGAACGGGAACCAAGCCCAAAATGCTTGCCAGACTCGGCAAATTGTTTGGAATTGTCAGCAGCGAACTGATGTCCTTCGCCTGTGCGAAGGATCTATGTGTGCGTGCGATAGTGGGTGTTCGTGCGAGTGTGTGGCTGTGGGTGTGCGCTGACTGGTTGGCATTTATCACACAGCCAGGACCGGCAGCCTAAATGTATGCTTTAAATTATGCAGACACCAGCTGAGTTTGTCGCCACATGCAACTGTGTGCATGTGATTCGGTGTGTCTGTGCGGGCATCTGTGTGGGTGTTTTTGCGAGTGTATTTGTTTGTGCGTGGCAAGTTTGTGCACTGATTGCAAGCAACTCATACAAAATTTTAATTGCCAATGTTGAAATTACGCACTGAGACAAAGAGCGAGCGAGAGCCAGACTTCCACAGAAAATGGGTGAGAAAACAGACTTGCCTAACAAGCCATGCACTGCGAAAAATCAACAAGAGCTGAAAAACAAATAAAACATCAATAAAGAAAATTGAAAAAATAATAAATGTCGACATAAAATGTATCAAAACTTTTATTTTTTTAGTTTATCTTGTGAATTAATTATTCTTATTGTTTTTCGCTTTTTTTTGGTTTATCTTGATGCACTAATTATTCGTATGTTAGAAAAAAATCGTAATTTTTTTACACAACAACTTTTTAAAATCAAGATTTTTAATGAATCGCATAAATACAAAATTTATTTCAATCAATATTTATTCATTAAATTTCTAAAAAAATGTTTGAGACTAATTTTCTCAATAATAAAAAGGAATATGTTATTAATAAAACATTTAATTTGGATATTAAAAAATAAAGTAACTTTAATAAATTAAGCAAAAACACAAAGAATTTGGCACAGTGAATATGCAATCGTGCCCTACCATCTCCGGGTCTGCTGTGTGTAAATCACACACTCACAACTTTATCGTATCATTTCATTAAATTTTATTTACAGCCTGGCAACTGTCGTTGGGTAGATCCTCCTTTTTGGCAAGTTTTTGGCCAAAGACAATTGAGAATTTGTGGCAGTTTGCAGTTGCGTTGCCGGAAACTTCCTGTCGAAGCCCCAAATGGCTTGGCTAATCAAAAAATTTTCAATTGCCATTTTTGTTTCGGTTTGTTGTTAGGTTCGCCAGCTCAAACACATGTCACCAGTTTGCATTGCAATTTTCACTTATTGATAGTCGAGAGTCTCGATAATTTTCATTTTATGGCTTTTCAATGTATAAAGTTTTTTGTCAGCATATAAATTGTATAACTCAGATTTAAGTTCAGCATTTCTATTAGTTGATTATAAATTAATTTATAAAAATATTGTTATATTTTTAAGTATTTTATTTTTAAATAATTATGCTGAAATAGACAAATTTACACAAATTTTCCCAAATGGCTGGGACCATTTTCAAACATCGTATTCCGTACTTTGCAGATAGAAAACCAGCGACGACTAATGCATTATTTAAATCTAGTTAACACTTGGCCATTTGCCGTTGATTGAAAAGGACGAAGGCGAACGGTGAAAGGTGAAAGGACAACACTGACCGGCAAAGAGGGGACCGGACAAATGGAAGAGCGGCACATAAAAATAATAATAATAAAAGGCAGCCGCAGGCCAACGGTCCTTGGGACATCATTGACGGAGTATTGAATACATTTCATTGCATTCGAAATGGGGAATCGGGAATGGAAAACGGAAAATGGAGAACCGAGAACGGAGAACGGAGTAAGGATAATGGAGAACGAGAGGGCTGGCAGAATGGTAAATGGCGAGAATGTATCCTTCTGCGGTAGGCATCGAAGTGACGAAACTGCAAAGTATTTCAGTCACGTTTTAAATGTAAAAATCTCAATCACGTGCTCGAAATGCGCGTACTCACAATATGCACAAGCTACGAGTACAAGCAACAAATAGGAGAGCAATGGCGACCGATACACTGAAAATAAAAAAAAATACATATATATGTATCTACAAGAAATAATAATATTATTTCATAGCTAATGTTGTAAAGTATTCATTCAATAAATAACAATTTAACTATATGGGAATCCTTAATAAATTCCATATAATTTCTTTCTCTGCACTCAGACGACACACGAAAAATCCCGGGCTCTTGGCCAACTGCAAATCGAAAGGAAGCCGGATCCCGAAATGCGGCAAAAGCCCTTAACAGGTACTTGTTGGCTCGATGATTTAATGTCGCCATTGGCGGGATTGCAGACCAACTGCGATGAGCCGCCGCGGTTGGATCTAATGATGTTATTGTTGCTGCTGCCGCTGCATCATTTGTGGCCGCTCAAATTGCATAATGTATGCAAAAAGCTTAACTAACTGTGCGCATCGCTGATTGAAATATTGAAATCAAGTGGCATTTACAGCTGCCCAAGCACAAGCTGCGCTTCCAATTCGTACACCATATGCATGTGTGGATGCGGATGTGTTTACCTGTGGACAGCACACAATTCGCAGCAATTTCCGTTTCCTTTTCACGCCGCTCGTATGATTTTCACACCGCTCTCGCTTGATTGATTGAAACATTCGCTGATCAACACCTGATTTGAATGCCCTTCAGCAGGATGTGTATATCTGCTCAAAAATTTGAGATTTACTTGGTAATTTGGTATTAAAAATAAAAATAATAAAAGAATTTAAATAATTTAAAATTTAAAAAAGTATTTAAATATTTTGTTCATTTTGCAGAGCATTCAATGTGCTTGCCTTAAATAACTTGAATTTTGCAACCTTCTTGACATGTTGTTAATATTTTTTGCTGCTGCTGGGGGATCTGGCATTTTGTTGCAATTTAACCCTCGTTTTTTTGTATAAAAAATCCGCCCATGTTAAGTTTTTTTCGAGTGGCGAGGGGCTGTCATGCAACGCTCGTTAAATTGGAGGCTATTGATACTCGAGGAGAGCTCTTGGGAATATTTAACTTAATTCACCAATGATTGATTGTTTCACAAATGTTTGTGGATAGCATGGTATTAAAACGCTTAATTATTTGTAATTAATAAAAAAGGGCATAGCTTTATTCTTTTAATACTTCAAAATAAAGTTTTTATAGTAAGTGTAGGTATTTATTTTAGTTTCAATTTATTTTTAGTAATGATACGTCAAGTCCATTAGCTGTGTGTAGTTTCCATTATGGTTTCATACTTATTGTAGCAATTGAGTTTATGTTTTTGTTTAGCTATAATGGAAAGTTTAAAAAAAGTGTATACAAGTGCTCTTGGTGTTATGTAATCAAATCAAAGAATTAAAAATGTTGAACTTCATGTTTCCATTTTTTAGCAACTTTATTTCTTATTGACTTGATGATATAAAAAAAACAGTACAATTACCTTATTTAATGTTTATGTACCTACTTACTTTATGGGTGCGTGTCATAACGCCCGGTGTCATAGCGCCCGCGGGCGCTATGACACACTAAAAAGTGTCATAAGGCCCGTGGGCCTTATGACACTTTTACGAGTGTCATAACGCCCTTTCAAAAAATGACATAGTGCCCGCGGGCGTTATGACACTTTTAAAAGTGTCATAACGCCCGCAACTTCTAAAAAATTTTAAAATGCTTTTTGAGTTAATGAGAATACCGATAAGAGAATTACTATTTGTTATGTTGTAAAGCGCATTCAGAATCAATGAGATTAGCGAGAAGAGAAGTACCGTTTATTATGATACCTCTTAAGCTTTTTCATATTTTAGTCAGTTAATCACTGATCTTTAAACAACGTGGACGCGATATGGAGGCTGTGGAACCTTTCGAATACAAAATTGTTGCTGGCTTTCGCAAAAATTCTAAGCTATTGCTTCTTACAACGCAGCAACAATTGTTTAAAATTAAATGTTCGGCGGCAAATAAAAGTTCGCGTTATATTTGCTACGAAGACTATGCTACGTCCGTAATACTGTCCAATGTCCTTGATGGAGACTTAACAGCGTTTAACATTAGACGCAAAAAGCTTAGAATGAAAGACAACCGTATAAATGAACTTATTAGGGATTTAGACGCGTCAAACATTAACGAATTTTTTAACTGTTTGATAAATCCAAAAAATGAGCTTCTTAAGTGGGAAACCACTTTTCAGGAGGTATGTTCCGGTTCTGATTCGGAAGATGAAGATGTGGAAAATACTTTTGCAGTTCAGCCAAATGGCTGACGTTCTAAAATGTATTATTTGCGTTGATAGGCCGCGGGACGTAGTTTTTCTACCATGTAGGCACTTCAAAATATGCTTTGAGTGCTTCAAAAATCTGGAAAAGCGTTCAAAAAACTCTCTATTGCTCTGCCCATACTGCAGACAAATAGTTGAAAATCATTTACAAGTTTTTCAATAAATTGTTAAATGGACCGCAGACAAAAATTTTTGCCTGCGGCGCTTTAATCTAATTTACACATTTAACTCCAAGCTTATTGCTCATTGCTACATTATTCTATAATACTCCATGTAACTCGCATTTATATGAATTTCAATAAAATGTTAAATAGGGCGCAGGCAAACATTCATTATTATATTACTCTATGTTACTCGCATATACAAGAATTTCAATAAAATGTTAAATAGGGCGCAGACAAAATTTTGTTTGAATAAAGGTGCAAGCCGCAATTTTCTTTAATGCGCGCGTTCAAGCTGAATATGACTTCTTTACTTATATAAATAATAGTTAAATATATTTTCCCTGAGGGCGTTATGACACTTTCCTGGGTGTCATAAGGCCCTCAAAAAAAGTGACATAGCGCCTGCGGGCGTTATGACACTTTTGAGTGTGTCATAAGGCCCGCGGGCGTTATGACACTTTTGAGTGTGTCATAACGCCCGCGGGCGTTATGACACCGGGCGTTATGACATGCACCCTTACTTTATATGTATTATATAGAGGTAGTCCACTCAATAAATTTTTTATTGGCATCGACTAATACGCAGAGGTCGTGTCAAAAAGCATTTAGTCGGGGGAAGGGCCTAACTAGCAAATGGCAAACGTTAATTTTAGACATGGGCCGGCATCAGCTCTTTCGAATTTAGTTTAGCAAAATCCAGTTGTTTGCATTTATGGCGGCTGGCTGAAATGAACATGCAAATGACCGTTTTATTACGGACATTTTATTATTGTGCCAAAATGTTCCATTAAATACATCAGAACGGTTTCGTTATTCGGTATTCGGATGTGCGTAAGTCCCGTTGCGGCTTTGTGTATGGCCATTTAAATGCCAAAAAAAATATATATGTATATGTGCATTTCGTATATTTTGCGAACATGACAGCGGCAACAAAAAATCAATTTGTAAATGTTTTTAGAGTGCAAGCAAGACGGAAGCGGGGAAACTTTGACATTCCGCACAACTTTGGCAGCTGCCGTTGTTGCTGTGGCAATTGCTGTTGCATATTTTCCGATATTGCTGCAAAATGAAACGAGTCGCGATGCGACTCTACGCGACGCACGGAAAAGCTGCCAAGTGACCCCATTGGCAGCTGCAATGTCCGTTTTGTAATTAGCGCTCGATTCGCCGACTCCGAGGGGAGTTTCCTGACCTCAATTACTTTGTCACCATTTCAATTTGCAATTTCAGCCATTAACTAGTTACACTCGATGCAATTAAACTTGCACTTTTCCAGGTGCCTTGCAGGCGGCGAAAGAAAAGCGCAAACTTGCCCCATTCCCGGGATGATGACTGCGGTTTCCACCCCCGCAAAATGTTGTTTCCCAGTGAAAGTACTCACCCCCCTTCCCCATCCCCCCATCTGGAATACATATAGTAAACAGCCAGCGAATCGCACAGATACTGGGATACAAAACCCTTCACCGTCCAGCTGCATGTGCGTTCCATTGGAATAATTTGAAATTGGAAAAAAGAGATTCTCCTCTTTTTGCCATCTTCTCGTCGAGTTAATTGCAAATTGGATGAAATTGTAATTTTACACTTCATTTGATTCAATTCATGGCTGATTGACAATTTAGTTTTTCATTAAGGTAACTGTATAAAAATTCATATAAACACTGTCAAAAAGAATGTGTACTTTTGGAATGATTAAATTTTAAAGCAAACATTTGTTTTTAAATTAATCAAATATCACTTAAAATATGTTAACTGAATATTTATTTAAAGCAGTTATTTTTAAGATGCTTAAAGTTTTATATAAATGCGAAAAACATTCGTATGAAGTAAGGTGATAATTTGAATAAGGAAATTATTATTATATTATAAAAAATTTTATTAAACATTTATTCAGTTATTGAAACCACATTTTGCTCAGTGCATTGTGCAGCAGTCAGCGAGAAGCTCTCCTAGGATGAGCCAAGAAATTGCGGCCAAATATGACGGCTCCTTGATTGCAGGCATCTTGCGGAACTTAAGGAGCAAAAGTGTGTCAATGTGATGACGGCAAGTGGTCCACAAATTTTAGGACGTTGCCTTCGATTGGTGAAGAATTTATTGGGTGGTGTACCGTTTGAAAATATAAATATGGAAATATTTACCAATTTATTTCATAGCATTTCACAAATTTCTATCGCATTTTTGGTAAAACCCACACATTGAACCGCAAGTTGGGTAGTTGGATAAATCAAAGCCAATGGGAATGCTTTGAATTCACGTCTGCTAAATGGTATTTTTCTCAGATCTTGTTCAGAACCTACTTATTTCTGCAAATGATTCTTCCATAATGCATTTCCTATTTAAAGGAATTTCATTCTATGTATAAATTTAAGGTTGATATTTTCGAGCCACAATGTTTACATACGAATATGCAAGTGGTAGATAAAAGTCTGCAGCTTTTGCCAGTTTTCCGGAATAATTCTAGCTCGTTCCCTGCATATTTGGGAAAATCTTATTAATTATTGAGGCCCTTTGGGGCGGACAAGTTTCGTGAGTCTGTCTGTATTTCAGGCGCTTGGCACGCCTGCAAGCCGAGCGTTACGCATACGCAGTGTGGTAACACGTTATAAACAAAAGTCATAAAGCAAACTTAAAGTTATGAATTTTTAAAATTTCTGATTTATTTGCAGGAAAACTTTTTTATTCCACCCTCGCGCAGACGGATCCCCACGTGTGAGTGCAAGTGTATGTGTATGTGTGTGTAGCGTGAAAGAAGTTGCAATTTTTTTTTGCTCACGCCACAGCTTCTGCATTTTTTGGCAAGTTTTTGTGCATACCTTTTTCCTATTTTTATTTTTTCCCCTGTTGCCTGGCACAAAGTTTGAGTTGTCACGTGACTTGCGAGCGGAGACGAGCGAAATTCGCATAAAATAAATAGCTGGCAGATAGAGGCAGGTGGCCTGCGAGGAAACCGGATCCGGAAACGCTATTTACAGCAGAAGAAAGTGTGGCATATGCTCAGGCGCACGTTGCTTTTGTTTTAATATTCATATTCGGGCATCAGAAATTATTCGTTGGAATTAAGTTAAGGGACGCAAGGAAGATGCGAAGGGACAACGAGCTAGGAAGCGAGCTTAAAAGGGACAGCGAGCAAAATGCTTTGAATTTAAAATCTGCAATTTTCTGTTGATTGCCGCACCCAGCAGACTGCAGTTATATAGTAACATATAGCAGCAGCGGAAGCAACAATAGCAACAACCTCAAAGTGTTGGCGGTTGGCAAAAGAAAAAGAAGCAGCAGGAGCAGCAGCGGCAGAAGCAGCAGCAGCGGCAACATCATCACAACTTTTGCGTAAAATTCCAGTCATGTGTCCCTAACAAATCCCTGCATTATTCATGAAATGATAAGATGACTTTGTGCTGCCGTCGTCGTCATTCGCTCCAGAATCCCGCCCACACCACCATCCCACAGCACCCCCTCGACGCCCATGTGCCACCCCCTCGCCAGTAAAACAACCCCCCATGCACGTAATATTTTTACATGCAGCTGCAACACGGACTTTTCCTACGGTCTGCTCCGTTTGTTGTCTGCATTTAACTACCAAGGATATCCGTTAACTATAAAATTCGCACGTCAGCAGCAAAAACAAAACGAAAGGTGTTTTTTGATTTCAAAGCAAACTTTTTAAAGTGCCCGCATTATTGACAGGCCCGTATGAATATGTTAATGACTGGCTAAAATAAACTGCAGCGCCATAGGGATCTATGGAATTATGTGAATTTGCACTACTTTTAATAGAAATAATATTTAAATTAGGATACAATGAAAATATATTTGAAATTAATTTGCCTTAAAAATTAAAAATGTTATTTAAATATATTTTTTACTTGTGAAAAATTTTTAAAATTCCTCTATCAAAATCCAATAACAGAAGTAATAAATGGGATATCTTCGAATGTTATTGTTAGAACTAACATTCCTGCTGTTAAGGATAACATCCTACGTGCCGAAAGTCAACAGAGCGGGCGACAAAGCTACAAAATCTCATCGCCTCTCTTAGATGCGCTCTTCGGGCCCCATGGGTACCGTTACAGGCCCAGCTGTCGTGTAACCGAGCATCCCGAGCACCCGAGGTCCTTTTGAGATGCTGAGCGTACGCTATTACACGATAGCCGGTCACGAAGTCCTTCAGCGGCAGCGCCGCCGACTGCGCAGCCGACTGCGTTGGCATCCGTGAAGTTGAACTCACGAATCCGAGTCCGCAGCTTCAGTCAGCTCGTAAGCCTGAAGCCGCGCGGAGATACTTTCCATAGGGGTCCTCAGTCGCCGACTGATTCGTGTTCTATAAAAAAAAACATAAAAAGACAGGGAGATTATAAACTGAGTTAAAGTAAATCTTAAGTATCTATTAAGGTGCCGTGAAACCTACAAAACTTTACAAATAAAATTAAGTCAAACTTCAAAACATCTGACGAAAGGTCAATTAACCAAAGCGTGCGGCCTATAATACTATATTCCAGTTAACTAAACGAAACAAAGCTGCCGAAGTGAAAACAATAAGAAAGAAGTTCTGAAAGTACTTTTGGACCAACCGACAAAATAAAAAAAACGAAACAAGTTTAAATTGCACTGGACTGGCAACTTCCGCTTCCGTCGAGTGCTTCAATTTCAGTTTAATGTTAACTCCGACCAAACCCAAATTGACAAGAACAACCGAGCCAAAAATAAAGTGAACACAAAACAAGAAGAGAGAAAAAAACAAAAAAGGTACTGATACACAAGGGCCCAGGCGAAAGGGGGCGTGGTCGTGGCAGGTGGATGGCTTATTCAAATATTAAACACATGGATTCGTTTGAATTTGGCATTTAAATTATTTAAGTTGACAAACGCACATACACTCGCTCAAGGAGTACAACAAAACAGGATGCCAGGGCGTCTGCCACGCCCACACGTCCTTGTTTCTTCTGTTTTTTCCTGCTTTCCCTTTCATGCGAACTCCTACACAGAGAAATGGAGTGCTGATACGACAATTTTGGCATAAATTGGATATTTTTAAATTTTATAACCTTTATTTGTGTAGATATTCATTTTACAGTAATGATAATATTAAATAAAATTTTAAATTATTTGCTTCTAAAATTATTTTAATTAATTTATAATGATTTTATTTATGTATTTTTTACAATTAAAAATAATAGTTAAATATCAGGATATTTAAAATTAATAACTAAATAAAAGAAAATATTTATATTTTCTCCGTGTATTTGTCTCCAGCTCCCTGGACTTCTTTACTTTTTTCTGGGCTGCCCTAACGTTTGTTATTTATTTATAACGACACTGACAGAGCGTATCCTTTGAACTTTTCTGCATGAGTTTGTCGCCGAGTTTATTTATTTATATTCTCTTGTGCCGTTCCTGTTCCTCCATCTCGATGTGGACTTCGTCTCCTTCTCCTTTTGTACATCTCCTTTTGACACAGTGTTCAATTAATTGAGCCACCCGTTTGACCTCCACTTGGTTGTTCGATTCTAGTTTTTTGTCGCCTCCTCGCCGACTGCACTCGAAACAAAGGGATCCTCCGCCTTGCGGAGATACGAAGGGGATAAACTGCATAAATCAACGCCACTGCCAAAGCCAAGAGCAACAATAACGGGAAGCAATTAATTTTATTCAAACAAGAGCAACAATAAGGACGACGACAAAAAAATGGATTACGGCTGGCTGATGTTTCTGTTCATCGCACTTTTAATTGGTAAGTTTTTGCGACCCTCCGCCGGAATCGGAGGAAATTATTATTGCTTCTTTATGGTTTTCGGCATTGAATGTATATCTGCTATATTTGTTTGGTTAATGAAGCGTTGGCGGGGATTTGGCTGACAACGCTGCGTATGCGTAATGCGAGCCGGACAAATCGCCCTTGTCGTTTATTGTGAATCGGTTTATTATTATTTTAATTGTTATTGGTGTTTGCCGAGAACACGAACCGCAAATCAATATTGGCAAAGTTTTTGCCCCTGGCTGTTTTAATGACTTTTGCCATAATTCCAACGGCTGCCGCCATTCCAGTTCCATTTCCAGTTGCAGTGGCAATTGCACTCGCCTCGCCCTCATCCCTTTTGGCATTCGGTAATTTCTGCTGCCGCAACTTTTGCTTTTGCTGAAGCAGCAGCAGCATCAGCAGCAGCACATCTTGAGTGCAGTTTAAACTTAAATTGTATTTTTGAAATGCTCGCAATTAGGCAGACTGCCAAAGGCAGCCGCTCTCCGCTTTTTCCCGCTTTTCTCCGACTTTTCATTCCCTCCTGCACTCGAATTGCCAATGGCAATGGGGCAATTAATTTGGAGCGCATTAAATGAGCTGGCTCACTCCGCTTTTCACTTCGCTCGACGGGAAACTAGAAATTGTATTCCATCATGTGTGCGAGAGCGCTGGAAAAGTTGAGAGAAATTCAGTTGGTAAATGGAAGTAGGCAACAACCAGAACAGGTTTTCACTTTTTCCTTTACTTTAAGTTTAAAAACTGCAATTGGCTTGGAGTTTTTTTTGAATCCAAAGTGAAGCTAAGAATTGGGAAGCTTAAAAATTAAAAATTGTTTTTTTTTAAGTATTGGGTTTCAATTTGTTCTGACAATAACCAAAACCTTCTGACCTCCCAATAGAGGATTTCGTTCATATCATCTCCGAACTCTTTCAACTGGCACTGGCACATTTTCCACACACACCTCTGAGCACTTTCAGACTGGGAATTCATGCAATCCAGGACACGAGCACAAAGGCTTTCGCCACAAAGACAGCCGGAGAAAGGATTTTGCAGGAAAAGTTCTGCTGCGGAGTTGTAGCTTTTCAATTTCTCTCGACGCTTCTATATATAGAAGAGTGTTTGCCGGCAACAACAATTTGGCCAGCCTAATGGAATTAAATATTGTCCATTGTGGGACGTCCAATTTACGATGTCGCCTTGGGTAACCGCAAAGCAACTATAACAAATAACAAATGGCTGGAACCTGTTTATTTACTTTTGAAAATCTGTTGGACTCTTCAGCCATACGACACCCAATTAATTTGCGGATTTAGATGCAACTAAAAATGGGAAAAACACTTTGACTGTTTGCCAGCCTCTTATGGATTCTTTTTCTCCACTTTGTGGGCTTTAGTGGTCGAGCAAGTGAAATGAATATTTATGTATATATGCTAGCCACAAAAGACTACCGAACTATGAAGATTTTTGTATACAGTTGTGTTCAAGAAAACGCTATTGAATTTTTTATATATTCTTAGTATTGTTTTGATTATGTTTCAAACAAAAATTAAGTACTAAAAAATACGTTTTCTAATAAGTAGATTAAATAAATTATTATTTCTTTTCTTAAACCTTCCTTAGTGACTATTACTTTAAAGACAACTGTATACTTACCTACCCATCCTGGTTAGGAAGAAATACTCCGCCGCTAAACCACAGAGAGCTATTAAAAAAAGTGCTACAGCAAAAATGTTAGCATAAATGTCTCAACTCGGCATCTCTAAATGAATTTATCACCAAACTTGGACGGCGTTGGTCCTGCCCCAAAAATGCATGTGTACATTTCTCCTAGGTGGGTGGGGATTCCAGATGGGCTTGTCTTTGGGGTAGACGTAGATGTACGCAAATGTGTGCTTGGCACTTCTCGAATGAAATGTTCGGGTTAATTATCAGCAAAGTTTTTATGTGCTGAGGTGTAAATATATCTATGTTTGTATCTCTGCCCAGCTTAACTCCCTCCATTTGCATACGATGTGGTTAAATGGGGAATGGAGCTTAATCCACACAATTGAAATGGGTTTGTTTTTCCAACGGACGACTTAAAGTTTTTACTAGTTTTCATGCATTGAAAAGCGTAATGAATTCCAACAATTTGCCGCATTTAATCACACTTATCTCCAATCAATTTAAATAAAATATTTATTTGTGTAATTGTCGATGTTGTTTGCCTTCATGTTAATTTGCATATGTGCAAAATGCTTAAAAGCTTTAGTGGTTAGTTCGCAAGGTGTATTTTAAAATAGTAAATAAAACATTAACAAAATGAAACTGTTTTGCACATAAAAATGTAAATTTAAAAGCATTAATGCAATCAAGTATATTATTTACTTTACTTTGCTTGCGAATATTTAATCGAATTAATTGAATATTAATAAATACATTCTTAATTAATTCCGGTTAATAACAATTAATATTTTTTTAATTTGAATAAAATGTTGTTGAAGATTCTTACTTTTTTATATATATATTCACTTTCTTATACAGACAAATATGAAATCCTAGGTAGTTGAATGGTATTCAAAAACCTAAAAGTTCCTCATACAGTTTTCCAACTACTGAATATTTATCATATCCTTCTAGCAGAACTCATTTCAGTTTACAGTCCTGCTATACGCATCTTTCGTCTCATGTTAAATTTATTTTTGTCAAGGCAAAAGTCGAGTCATTTGACATTTGGTCTGTCCGCATTTCTTATCAGTTTCTGAACCAGCCACCCACTGGAATTGGAACCCCAGGAAGCAACCAACCAGGGGAAGCTCCATATGCCAGTTACATATGGCCCATATCCATTGCATTTGGTTTCCAGCCCTCACCATCTACCGTTCGCCTGGGCAGCCCACTACCTGACTAACTAACTGTTTTGCATATTCATTTCATGAAATTTCAAATTTATTCGATGTCTCATGTGCCAGAACTTGGCCACAAAGCACCTGCCGTTCCCCCTGCATTGCCCATTTTCCATTTTGCCAGGTCAGTCACCTGGGCAAATTAAAAATTACGCATACAACACCCACCGCCGAACATGTTCCTGGCTTTTGGTCACCAAAAATTGTGTCAGGGCCTGTGGGTTTTTGTATCCAGCGTTCCGAGGATGGCAGATTTCCATGTACTCATCCTACACACAAAGGAGGACCTGCCACGCCCTGCGATTCGATTACAGGAAATAGCCCAGGTTCACTGTTATCTAACAATATTCTACTGTCTGTATTGGGCTTTTGGCCATTTTAGTTTAGATTACATAAATTGGATAGCTTGCCGTAAATGTTCATGCGGTAAAAGAAATACCTTTGAAAGGAAAGAACATATTTCCATTTAATATTGTAGCACATTTTCAAAATTGTGTAACTTTAAAATTTCAGAATTTTTGAAATGTTAGAGCTCCTGGTATCTCGAAGAAACTTTAACATGTTTTACGATTTATGCCTTATAGACTACCCAAATGCAAATGCCTTGTTTGTGACGGATATTAGTGTGCCCGAGATTGTGGATTTCCGGGACAATGTGACCTTATCGTGCAGCTACGATATGCGTGGACACACGCTAAACTCGGTAAAGTGGTACAAGGATCACGAGGAGTTCTTCAGGTAATAGCACTAAATTCAATTGAAGAACCAAGCTCACAAATTATATCCTGAGATTAGATATTCCCCCTTGGCGAGTCCGATTTACATGACGTTCGGAGTGCCTGGACTGCAAGTGCTAGACGGAAAATACGTATGCAACGAATCGAGTTGCAGGCTTGATTTGAGTTTACAGGGTGCCAAGTCTACGGGTCTCTACAAGTGCGAAGTTAGCGGCGATGCCCCTCATTTCAAACTGGCGGACAAAGCGGACAACATGACGGTGGCAGGTGGGCATTCAATTAGCACATACAGTTGATTTATTTCAGTAACTAATTATCCTCCAAAATGAATGCAGCTTTGCCCCAGATCGACCCGCTAATAGAGAGCTTCAACTCGATGTACCGCATGGAGGAGTTCCTCAGCGCCACCTGCTCCTCCGATTATTCCAGCCTGCCCACGCGGCTGACCTGGTACATCAACGGCGAACAGGTGGGTTTGAAAACTTACATTTCATTTAAAACTCGTGTTGGTACAATTGTAAATTAGCAGATTTTTATCTTTAAAATTTAAAAATGTATTCCATTTAACAAGGCTGCAATTCCCCTTCTTTTTCAGCCTCTGCTGGGTGAACTACATCCCACAACCGACACCAGCATTCCGGCCCACGATTATGTTCTGCGACGCCAGCGCCTCCAGGTGCACTTCTATTTGCAAGGACAGCGCTTTTTCCAGGCCGGGAAAATCCTGGAGCTCAAGTGCGTGGCGGAAATTGAGAATTATCCGGAGCTGAGGCGCGAAAAGACACTGAGTGCGTCGCTATCGCAGTTCGACAATTTCAACAATCAAATGCCGCTGAGACATGCGAATGCCAGTGAGTTGCCTCATTAATAAGATCCTAATATAATTAAAATAAATTAAAATAAAATATGTTGCAGTTAAAAATTTAAAACTTTGTTTTTTAGATTTTACTAATCCATTCTGATTAAAAAACTTAGACTTTAGACTTTCCATTTAATTAACTTATAACGTGTAATTTCCTTTGGTTTGTTTTCCTATGTCTTCCCTGCTTTTCCTCAATTAAAGACTCTGGCGCGGCACAAAGGAGCAGCCTCTGCGGCAGGACATCACTAATTTCCGCAATCCTGGCGGCAATTCTATTAATTCACTGTTTGCGGCGCCCTTCATGAACACTGACATCTAACAGAGAATCGGAATCGGAGGAGAACTAAAAGCTCCGGGTTCGGAAAGGAATGCGCCTCGTATGGAGACTTTGTCAACTATATCATCACGTTAGTTAGTCAGTCAGTTAATCACCTAGTTAGTTAGTTAGGGTAACAGACAAAGGTAAGACCGCAAGCTAGTGAATAGGGAAAGCTTTTGGGTTGATAATTGTAAATAAAATTTAGAGAGTAAGGGACAAAGTGTTGAAGGTTAGAAATGCTCAAGGAATAAGAAAACATAATACATCTTGCTGTTTTTAATTAAATAAATACGTTTTTTAACTCATTTGGGATAAACAAAATTTAAATGAACCAAGTTCAAGTTATGTATTACAAAAAAATATACTTACATTTTATATAATTGTTTTTTAAAAGCGTGTTTGTAAATAATAATTTCCTTTAAGAAAATATTAGCATTGCTTTTGGTAAATCAAAATCAAAATCTTTTACAACGTTTTTGCTTATCATTAAAGAACAATTTAATATTATTACGCTTAAATGTTATTTTAATAAAGTTTAATATTTTTGTTAAAATTTTAGCGAAGTTTTTAAATCGAGAAATTGTTTTGTAAAAACGTAATTATTTCTGTTTGACAAAGTCACAGTTTTTTTAAGGATTCGACTTGTTAACATAATACTTGGTGTGAACAACACATCTTTTTTTGCAGTGAAAGCCATGTTATCCTTGTAAATGAATATTTTCATGTCGGTTAGTTCAACAAGCATTCTGAATAAAAACAAAACTGAAAATTAAAACAAACAAAAACTGCCAGAAAAAATTGATTTACCTGCCTGACACTGATACTAGCCAAAATAAGTCACTCTCCAGCAAACCAAACGAATTTCCAATATATGTACATACATAAGCGTAATTTTTTCGATTGTTGTTCGGCAATTGATTTTCATTCGTAGTGCACATGGTCATTTTTTCGAGCAAATATATCCGCGCACACCCCATGCCAAGGGTTTTGGGTAAAGTATAAAAAATAACACATATGAAACACCATAAAAAATAAGTGAACACATAAAAGCAGAATTAATGGAATAAATGCGATTTTATCAGTGAAATACGAGAATGCAGATGCTGTAAAAATCATTATAATTAAGTCTAGCATAAATATGTTGTAAATACAATTTTAAACATTTAAAACAGAGGACAGACAAACAACTATAAATCATGTCACTAAGCCAGACTCAAACATATACGTATGTACATAGAGCTATTCGCTATATTTCTCAGCATGTATTTACGAAGGCCGACATAAAAAACGAACAGCAAAATCACATATAGATAATAAAACTTAACAAAACGCAATAAAAATTTCATTTAGCTGAGCAACTACAAATAGACACTACTCATTATCCGCTGGGTCAAAGCCCTCTAAAACAGATCTGGCAACAGACGGCCGACTACAAAATATATAAAGTATATTGTACTATGGTATAGTAATGACATGGAGGCTGGACGTATCTGCAATGATTTTTTTGTTTTAGGCATATCCAATTAAAGTAAAACTCAGCGTGTGTGATGGAAAAACATGCAAATTATAAAATATAAATGTATAAATTAATTTACCTACTCATTCGCACATCTTTCGGTTGTAAAGAATAAAAAACACACACGATAAAATAAAAATAAACGAGAACAGATAACGATAATGTATATAAAAGCATTTACTTTAGTTTTTCAGTTTGGCGAATGCCATTAAATTGTGTAAAATATTTCAAAAGGCGAACTGCAATGCATTTGTTTTTTGTTTTCTTGCTGTTCATGAAAAATTCAAATAAATAAGATAAATAAATAATTCAATTTATGGATTTCAATGCGTTTATTCAGAGTTCGAATCGCTAATCTGTATTATAACAGACAGGTTGGTGCACGAGTTCACTATGGCAGTTTTAATTGAAAGCTAGGGCTTGGAAAATAAATCGGTTTGGTCGTTAAACAATATTTACAATGTGTGCAGTTGAGCGACGCGTCGAACGTTTCCATGAATTTTTAGCCTAGATTTAAAGTGACCCTCTGAAGTAGGCAATATATAATATTTATTTTTGTTATGTTATGAGGGAAAAAAAGGTATATTTTTCTATTTATATATTTATTTTACTGAAGGAGCTTTCTAATAAACTGCAATTCAGTAACTGACTCTTAAGGATAGATATTTATATCTTAAAATTATTTTCTGGTACTTAAGTAATAGGTACTTAAAACACTCCAAATATTTTTGTAATGATTTAACGACTTTTTAACCTACTTAACTTTCACTTCAAAGCCTTCAAAACGGTCAGGGGTCTCCGGATGATTTCAAAGAAATTATTATTAAATTCCCTGACAATTTCGGCCGTTTGGCAGTGACGAAATGTACTCGTTTAATTTGAAATAATAACTTGTTTAACTACGCAAATTTGCACAATTAATTATGCTAATGAGGCGCGGCCCGAAAAGGCAACGGGTGCGGCTCCTGAGAGCCAAAAGTCGAAAGCCGAGCGAGGGCTTAAACAATAAAAAGGGTTAAATAATTAATTTCAATGCTGCTGCAATTAGTTGCCACTAAATGTTGCATGAGTTCTGTCCGAAAGATAGGCCACGGGACACACATACACCCGCACACAGCGGACAAAGGGGAAGATGCGATGCCAAGACGAAAGGCCGAGAAAGAGGAAAGGGCGAAAAAGAAGAGGGAGGCGGGCAGAAAGCAAAGACGTCACAGGACACAGGACAAAGGGCCAGGACCTCTTAATGAGCCCGGGCCAGGGAGCTAATCAAATTAGCCGGCCCATGGACTTTTGATCAAAAATGCCGAAACTTTTCACATTTTCGCTTCATTTCGCGCGAGCCGCGGCCACATGGCGTATGCGTAATTTATGTAATTTTAATTAGCCCGCCCATCTGTCCGTCTGTCTGCAGCGAAAGCATGCATGACTTATGACTCATAGCTGTCATATTCACGATTCCCGGGAAGTACGCTTAATTGAAATTAATTTTGAATTACTCGCGCCCCTGACGATTTTTGTGATTTAGCCGACAGTCGGCATGGAATTTCAAACATTTTCAATTAACAAACGGAAAGGGAACGTCTGTCTGGGAGGCGCGCCTATCAAGTGGAAGTTCTTGAGCTGCGTTGCGTCTAAGTTACCGAAAATAAAGTGAAGTGAATTTTTCGCGCTTTGGCATTTGTCAAAACTTTTTTCACTCCCAGCCCCTTGAGTGTCCTTTTCGACGCTTCCTTTTTTTGTCGTCGTCTTTGCTGCAATCGTCGCCTGTTTGCGTTTCATTAAAATCCATTAAAATGCTGCAAATCAAATTAAAAGTTTCAACTTCGGTCTGGCAGTTGGCATCGTTGTCAGACCATCATCATCAGCCGTTTACGGATCTTCCTCTTCATTTGCATGCGCAACATTTTCCACTGACAACTGCAAATCCTTCGTTCCTTGTTGCTGTGCAGAAATTACTTTTTAATTTCTTCGCTAATTCGCTGAATTTGTGATCGACCGTTGGGGGGGCGGAAAAGGCCGCGAAGTCCGTCGTCCATTGTTTATTAATTACATGTGGCAGGCTGGCTGGCCGAAAGCCATCGATAAACAAATATCGAAACGAATCTGTTATGACCCGTTGACCTATTGAGCGCTACGTGACCCACAATGGCTCATTTGTATTTTGTATGTGGCCCGAATGGCAACCTCATCGTCCGCCTGCCACGCATACCAAGCAGTTGTTGATGTTGACACAAACGCTGTCAGCTCCGAGTTGCTTATTCCCAAATTGATATGCAAACAGCAGAGGCTGGCTGAAAAGCTGAAAAGGCTGAAAAGGCTGAACAAGGGACAAGGTCGGAAGTTGGCCTCATCGCCACCTAAATGCTCTTGTCGGCGCAGAGATTTCAATTTTGAATCAGGTCTGGCCTCGCTCTGTATTGGATAATCAAAACGGGTAAATATTAAAAACGAAATGGGAGACAGTTCGTGGAATGGCCAATATCAGGAAATGAGCTCCAATGGGCATTACTTTGGGGTTCTATTGTAAAATTTGTCGAGGTAATTTTATAAAAAGACTTTCCATAGGTAATTACATAGTGGATAACATTTTAAGTGCCGTGTAGAATTACTTTAATAAATGTATCGAAATCTCCTAACGATTTTTGTTAAATAACAAAAAATCAACTGATTAATCAAGCCAATCAAGAAGACAATACATCGATTTCAAGACCAGATTAACCCACCCCCAAAAAGCAGGCAACAGAAAACGGCTTGTAAAACGCCCTGTAAGACAACAATTGAAAAGAATTACCTCCTAAACCGAGTACAAAACACACACGCACTGCCAATCGAAAAATCTCCGACCGAAAGACAGACAAATGTATGCAAAAAGCTTTTTGGCAAAGAGGCCGGCACACGACTACTTGGGGCTGTAACCTCCAGTTAGGAAGTGGGACGAAGTGTTGGAATTCAGGGGAACGGCTGTACCGCCGACGGCAAAACGTAAACTCTTCAATAATTGAACGTGTAGTCATGAGGAAGCGATAAAATCAAATTGCTTCCTTAATGTGTGAAATTGATACAGGAAACAATTTTCCACATTGTTATGGCCCGCACATGGTGCAAACGAAAAGGCAAAGGCATTGGCATTGGCACTCTGGCATCTTCATCGGTGACATAGGCCAGCCATCAGCCGAAGCCCCTCAGCCGAGATTACGGCGAATCTGCACTCGGGAAAGATTCAAGTGCTTGCCCTTCAATCTAAGCCGATCAGATAATAAATACAAGAAAGTTATAAAAATTCTGTTTTCATCTAAACATAGAAACTAGGGTAACAATATAATGATATATTTTAAATGTACGATTGAAATTGGGTTACAACTAATATTTAAACATTTTTTAATGGATGGATTGCTTTGATAAGCAAGGAATTCTGAATAGACTTTTATTTTTTATAATAATCTTAACTCTTAAGATTTGATTTAAATTATCTTTGAGATTTCTTCGAGTGCACTAAGCGGGGTCGATTTCAAGTGATTCTGGCCAGACACAAGCCAAGGGCTCAACTCACTCGCAGCCGGGCTAAATATTATATTTCAAGGCCCTCGTCTATTGTATATATCACCCTTCGCTGGTGGTCTAAATCCCCTTTCTCCTCCCCTCCCCTCTCCTTCCGTTGCGGTCCACGGTCCATCAGTGCTTGCAAATATGCTTTTGAATTGGTTTACGGCCATTGAAGCGCGCACATTAGAGGAGCAAGAGACCCACGAACCGGGATCTGCTAACCGGGATCCGTTTCATATACTCGAAACCCCCACACCCGCTCCCACTCCACCCCTCCCCCGCATCGTGGATGGCATGACCACTCCTTGATGCTCCGCCGTTCTCTGCGAGCTTTTGCTAATGGCGTGGCTAACACGATTTGCGGCTGGAACGGCAACTGAAAATCGGCATCAAATGTACAGTAGGAAAAAATTAATCAGTTATATTATCAGCCTATCTATTGAAAAAGTATTATCTTCGTTATTGCTTTCGGCTAAAAATGTTAGCTTTTACAATTTTTCTTAAGGCTTTTAAGTTAAATAATATTCATAAGATGATTATAATGTTAATAAGAGTCTAAATCAAGTTTTATATATTTTAATTGATTAAATGTTTTAACCAGGTTTTAGTTATTTTAAAATTTATTTTTTCAATTAAAAGGGAACTAAAATTTGCGCTTAGTGTGGACAAAGGACGCGAGTTTCAATTGCGGTGAATGGCGATATCGAGGATGAAACCTCCCGGCTTCTTGTGATGCGGCGACAACCGATGAAAATGATGAGCCAAACGCAATGCCTGATCAAACATTCCGATTGGTTGGATGCCAGGATGCCGTGTAGCTGGACATCCTGGCCCCAAAAACCTAAAGGTTCCGTTCAGTTCGGTTCGGTTCGGTTTGGTTCACGGAGCTCCTGCCTCTAATACGCGTCAATTTCAAGCGGCGTGCCAGCCGAGAATATTAACAGCGCGTACAACTACGGCAACAGCGGCAGTAACAACAAGCTGGCTAAAAACATTGTTAACTCGCAGGGAGCCGTGTGCCGTTTACATAGCTCGCTGCACTGCGGAAGGTCCTGGGAATTCCCACGGAGCGATATAAGGACGCAGGTCGCAGGACGCAGGACGAGGGGCAAAGAAAAGCAAGACGACGCGACGTTGCGCGACAATTTTCCGCTTGAATTACGCTCCCCGTTCATGCTTCGTTTGTACAACCTGTGAGGCAGGGGATAAATGGGTGGCAGGTGGAAATCGCGAAAGGATGAAGCAGAGGGCAGGGAAAAAATAAATAAGCGGTAGCAAATTTCCATTTTTGCCAGGCCAAAGCGAAAGCCACTCCAGAGGGAGAGGACCGGAGACCTGGCTCACGCACCCTACGCTTAACTAAAAATCCACCTAAAACCTGCGGTATTTTCGCGAAATCGAAAATAAAGTTCGTCAAGAAGATCGATAAGAAATATGCATTTTCAAAAATGAAAAGAAATTTAATACACGTTCATCGGCTGTTTTCATTTATTTTAAGTGAATAATTTTAAGATATTTCAGAAAAGGGAATCACCAATAAAATGACCTATTCATTCAGAACTTTTTAAATATTTAAAAACCCATTTTTCATTCAACATTATTTACAGATTTTTCACCTTGTGTAGGGGAGCAGGTGCGCCAGGAGTCGCGACAATCGACGGTTGCTTCTTTGACTCCTGATGCCTGGACCACGCCCCATCTCCAATAGCATCTCTCCCGGCCCCACCCGCCCACTCTACACTAATTCTCCCCAGAGATAAGCCCTATGCAAATAATGAAAAACTATAAAAACTCATGTGCGGCCAAGCGGAGAGAAAAGTGAGAGGGGGGGGGCGTGGGGACTGCAGGAATCTGGTTACAGACAACCGGGACGTTGAGAATGAGCCATGGAAATAATATCGGGAAAATAAAAATGTGCAAAAAGGCGGAAAATAATTCAACTAAACAATGTACACGTATTTACATAAATGGATGAAGCCGCTATATTCAATTACCCAGCTTAAAGGAGTTGACAGGGCGGGGGAAACAATAGCGATAAAATGTTTTGGCTCAAGGTGAACGCGATAAGCGGAGACTATAGTATTACTTTCTACCCGGGCAATTGGCTTTTAGAATAGGGGTAACAATAAAATGCTGTAGGAAAATGCGGTGGTTTTTTGGTTAATATCATATTTAACTTCATGTTAGTGATAAAACAATATACTTCTTTGGTTATAGTGATAGGAAATGTAATCTTATGAAAGTATATAAGTTATTCGGAAGATTTAAGTTAATTAATAAACTTTTTGCTTAAAATACATTTAGAAATATATATAAATAAATTTATTTATTTAAATAACAAATGGAAACTACAATTTATTTATTTATTTATTGAAGATGATAGTAAAGTTTACAAAACTAAGAGTAACATAAGGGGTTGTGGTGCTAACTGCGGGGTCTTCGACTATTGGTATCGAATACTTTGAAATGCAAGTTATGTATTAACCTTTTCTGATGCCTCAGAATACTGCTGTTTATGCTAACACAATTGCACATTCCGTCGCGAAAGTGACGGCCTTGAGGACATTTGCCATTTGACTATTAAATTGACAATTTTATCGGAGGAATCCTTTGGCCTGGAAAAGGCGGAGCTCTCAACTGTTTAGCACGCACAGAGACAATATCAATGGACATTGTAATGCGCGCATATAAAATGATGGCAAACATTTACAAATGTATTGCGACTATAAAGATTTGCCGCAAAAACCAAAAGAACGCAAAACCAAGAAACGAAAATCGAAATCTAATAAAAATTTCCATTTTTCTATGCCCAGTTAACTTTATGCGACACTTGTTTGTGTGCGTGTGCAAAGTGTTAAGTGCACACGCACACACATCCACATCCACACTCACACTCGCATACACAATGGACAACAGGCGAAAGGGCAAACTTTTGTTTCTCAGTTGCAAAGCGCCACGCCCCTTACCCCTCCGACGATCCCCTTTTTCTCAGATCCCCTTCCCTCATCTCATAAAATCGCAGTAGGCACGCACCACCGCCAAAATGTGTGGCACAGTGGTTCGGATGGGGAAGTTCCTGGAAGTTTAGGGAGTTTCCAAGTCTAATCGGTGAAGAGGGATTTTCCTAGAGGGAAATGAAAACGTGTAGCTGAAGAAAATAATATTCCATTTGTGCCAACAACATTATGGGATGGTAAATTGATACAGTTATTTAGATAGCTAACAAATAATTTCATTAGTAAGCTATTTTATTTTAAAATTCTTTTGAACCATTATTTTTAAAGTACATTTTAATAAAATATATGGATCAATTAAAAAAAAATACAAAAAATATTTATATTTATTATTTGTCTTGCATGTAAATGTATACTCACTGTACCTTCCTTTTTTTAACAGTAAAAACGCTTATGGCTCGCACACACACAGAGAGCCGGACAATTTAAATATATGTATACGTGTGTCCGTAGATATATATTTCCTTTATCTTGGGTAAACTTTTAAACTTTTTTAAAACGCCGCGCCAAAGCCGAAATGAAAGAATGCCAGACACACTTCACAGGCTTTTGTTTTTAGAGCGAGGGGCGGTGAATTGGCAGGGTGAAAAATAAAGGGGGCCCGATAAGGGGGCGGAGGGGTGCCATATAGAAGGCCATATTCCCCGTTGAAAGCCATTTTGCACGCTGGCAAGCATTATTTGGTAAAGAATATGCCCAGAGCAATGCACATAGATCCAGCTAAAAAGCGGCAGATTCGGAGGCGGGGATATGGTGTGCGAAAAAGGAGGAGGTGTTGCTGTGGCTGTGTGCGAAAAAGTATGTGCAAACTTTCGTAATTTATGTCATACGAAGTGTTAACCGCATGATGGCTGCACGCCGGATTGGATTTACATTGCTAAAACTCGAGCAGTCGAAACTTCACCGGCTACGCCGACGACGACTCGGGCTCCGGAACACGGACCCCGGACTTCGGACTACGGACAACGGTCTCCGGACTCCGCTCTACGGCCACAGCCATGTCCTCCTCCGGATGTAGAAGTTTCTTTTCATACTCTAGACGGGGTATAATACACTGAATTTGCAGTGAGAATTTTAAAAATATTATTGGGGACATAAACTTATTTTGAAAATTTTGACTACGGTATAACGAATATTATCAAGGGGCCAAAGAAATTAAAATCATTTTAAAAGAGTCTAAGGGCCGTTTTCTCGTCCGTTTGTTAAAAATAAAGTACAGTTAAATCTATGAAATAGTATGGAAAATCAGAGTTTAAAGCTTCCTTTAAATTTAACAGCCGGACAAGAAAACGGCATAAAAATATATTTCGTTAAATCCCGAAAATCAATGTATTAAAATCGCTGCCTACTTTTAGACACCTTTTTAAGTGAAACAAATTTCTTTGAAAACCCTGTTAGATTTATATAAGTCCTTTATAATAATATTTTGATTTTAATTATTCTTTATACATACACCATACCTGAATATAAAAATGCATCACCATTAAAATAATTAAAATGTGGTTATTTCTCTTGTATTTTCCATTAATTTTATATGCTGATGAATGTATCTAAATTCTGTCCATAGGGTATTTTATATATTCGTTTTCAATCCCCTCTTGCCTGCGTTATTACTGTAGTAGCAACTTTTCATTGGCGATAACTTGACTTGTAGGGGAATTGCTGCCGCATGCGGCTCGGCTTTGTGCGGCCGCCTAATTGTTTTCAATTTAATGACCAGCCAGGAGATCAAATTAAATTCGAGTCCCGGCCACTGGTCACGTTTTAAAGAGCCAGCCACGCCCCACTTGACCCTCCTCACGATTCGGCGCCTAATGAAAGTTGGTTAAATAAATAAATAAATGTCCATTTAGTTGCGCCCTTTTTGTGTATTTTATTAAACTTTTTGGCGGAATTCCCTTTGTACCGGCCGCAGCATGTCCTTAACCTTTTTTTCTGCGGTCCTCAGGCTAAGGAACTTCTGCTTTTTGGGCCCACGGGCGGTCCGTATACGAATTTGTATCTCATTTTCGATCGAGTGTCTGTGATTAATTGCCCTTCAATTTCAAGAAAAAAATATTTAAAAAAGAAAAAGATACCACACAACAAAACCGGATGAAAGGCACAAAGGAAACCGACCCCGATGCGCCAGTGTCTGTGTCCAATAACATTTGAATGGGCAAAGTTTTTTGCTCTTTGCAGGAGCATGAAGTTGGCAATTTGTAATTTTCCTGCTTCTTCGGTTGGCGGGTGGCTGGCGGTGTAATAAAAAAGGGACTTATGCCAAATTTAATTAGGCGCAAAGCGAGGCGACCAAAAGGACGGAGTGAAAAACGAGCGGATGACTTCGATTTGAAATGTTGCCAAAAGAGCGCAAATTATTTTCGGGGCTCGTCTTTGAAAAGGGTTGACTTTCGACTCGCTGCTCGTTCAGTTTTACTTTATTTCTCATCTCCTTTTTTTTGCTGGCCGGCAATTTAAAAATGTTTAAAGAGCACATTAATCAAACGCCGAGAGCTAATATCCAGCCATCCAGCTCGTTCGGTAGCTTTTGTATTATTCGCTCAATATTTCATGACAGGTCCGGCAAATTGCTCATACGTCATGTGGGCGGCATGAATAAGGTAGTGCGGTGCCTGCAATTTGCCGTTAATAAGTTGAACAATTCCGAGTGCGATTTCTGGCTTGATTTCTGGTCAGCGCATGTGTGTGTGTGTCGACGAAAGAACAACAGCATTAAATTGCCAGCAATTACGTTTTTATTGTGCTAAAATGCACCTGTGCATACTCCTGATGGCGCAATTTCGAACAAAAACAAACGACATCGGAAAGAACAACATTGCATGGTCGATGGCGGTTGAAGGTGGCTGGTTGGGTGGTTGGGTGGTTGGTTGGCGGATCGACCGATCGGTGGGTGGAGCCGGAGGAGGGGGGCTGCAAGAAAACCAACAACTGCGGTAACAGTAGAATAACAGTAGCTGGTCCCGCCCCACAGAACGAAGGTTTTAGAAACGCGTGCCGGACGCAAACCTCAACAGCTAAGGTCAAAATAATAGCAGTACAAGCATTGGCAACTGCATAAAATATTCATCACAATAAAACTAAATTTCTGAGATATTTAAAGTAATTTTAACCATATGTAAAACAATTTGAAAAATATAATACAAGTTTTTAATGGTACTTTTTTTATTGGAACTCAATTTATTTATTTGATCCTAGCTTAAGGCCCCGTAGCTTTAGCTAAATTTAAGTTTGTCTGTAAATTTTACATTATAGTCGAACACTTAATAATAATAATATTTTGATCCATTTATCGATACATTATAAATTTCTTCTTGTATAATGTTGTAATTTTAAAGATATTTTGTTTCATTTATCGATAGATTAGAAATTTCTTCTTGTGTAATATTATAATTTTATATTTTTTTTTTTAAATAAAAACATTATTTTTGTTAGGTTATTAAAGTTGTCAAAGTTTACTTAAAATCTTTAAGTGGGGTCTCAAAAATTGAGATAAACATGTTATAATTGTTTACATTTTTTTTAGGAATGCCCACCTACTTTTTGTTAATATGGTAACATTTCATTTAGTTTCTTTGGTACTAAGAATATCTAACCAAATCTAACCCACTACTACCTTTTTGACTGCTGCTGTATGTCTGCATGTGGCCAATATTAGCACAGGTAAATGTCCAAAATTAACATTGAACTTTGCCAGAGTGGAAAGAGCAGAGCACCGAACCGAGCAGACGACTGACTCTCGAACAATATTATTGCAATTTTCCGGGCCCTGCATTGGGCTTAGTGTTAAGCTTAATGCCGGGGCCAGACATCCTACATCCTACATCCGACATCCGACTGCCCGATAACAGCAGATGATGGCACAGCCACGGCTCCAACTGCCACTGCAGCTGCAACTGATTTTGCATCTGCTCGGGCAAATGACGATGTCCGTGTCGCATATTGTGATAGGCCCGTGCCCATTCCCGTGCCCGCATCAAGTTCAGGAAGTTTGTCGAGGGTGTGAGGGGAGGGGAGGGGTGGGAAACTGACCGGAAAGTGGGCGGGCCGCCGCCTGCTCCTGGCATGCATCACTGGCTGGGCAAACACCGGACCCACCGGTGGAACGGCGAGGTGCAGTGGAGTGGGTGGTGCGGTGGTGCGTGCACGTGGAGAATGGCAATTGTTGGGCTTAGGCCAAATCGTACGGCACCGTGGAGTGAATTTGAATATTTTAATAGATTTATTTGATCAATAGTTTATAAGTTTTTTATGAGTTATAAATGTTTATATATTTACAGAAACGTATACATAGAAATATTTAAGAAACATTCATGGTTTTACTTTACACATTAAATATATTTTAAATATGTTTTTTCTTGATACTATGACAGATCTTAATATTCCTAATATTATGCTAATAATAATATGTTTAAATGGACATTTCAGGGTGGCCCACTGTGCGTGTGTCTTGTTTGTCTATCATAGATTGACTTGCTGCTGTTTGGCCACGGCAACAGTTGCCGTTCGCAGGGCGAATTCAAAGGAAGACCAACTGACGCATCGGCTGGACGGAAAGGACGGAAAGGACGAAAGGAGCAGGAGCAGCGAAACGAGCTGGAGGAGCAACAATAGCCCAGCGCTGTTTGAACTTCATTAAGCAGCTGTAGTGGCAGTGCCACTGAAACTGGCAGATGGCGATTTAGCGGGGCATTTCGGGCGGTTGAATGGGCGGATGGGTCAGATCATGACTTTGATTTGCGGTGACTACTCAAAAGCAGCCGCAAACGGCGCATTATTATAACATTGTTGTACGAGAGCCACCCCAAAAGGACGCCCATCTCCAATTTCGAACACAACTGTTGCAGGCATAACCGCAGAATTAGCAACATTTGCGGTGCGTGGCGTGTGCGTTAAGTTGGCAAATAATGCTTAAAGTTAACGTCAGAGCCTTTTGCGGTTTGTCACTTGGTCAGGCATCGCAACCGCCCGAAATATCCCAGAACCCACACCAGGACATCAGGACTTCGGGACCCCAGGACACCCGGACACCTGAGTGCGATTGCGGTCTGTTGGCCATTTATGCGACCGTTCACTCAACTCCATGCCTCATTTGCCGACCAAATGCGTCTCGCTCGGTTTGGGGCTCAATCTTCGGACTTGTCATCAGATCGGAGCCAAAGTGCCACAGAGCTCATAATTTAATATTGATTGGGTTAACAGCTGGGCATTCGCATAGAGCGGTGACTCCGAGTCCCCACACGACCGTTGCCAGGCCATTTGGTTATGTATGCAACTTATTACGTGGTCCAAAAGGATTTCGACATCCATCTCAGCTGCTCCCCAGTTCACGTGGAGAAAATATAGTGCCGGCATAACCGGCATAATAGGCTCAGCCAAATGGGACACTTGTTGGCCAGAGATGGCTGTGTGTGACTATTATTTATACTTGGCCAGTTCACATTTAAAGTGGTTGGATTTATGATGAGCATTTTCGGTTTAGCAAAAGCTGGTATAGAAAATTCCCCAAATTTAATGCTTTCGTACTCTTTATAATTATGTTTTAACCAAATGCTCACTGAACAAAAGCTAGAAATTATATTTTTATTTTATCAACTCAACCTTCAAATATTTTTTATGATTTTTTCTGCTTGATTTCCATATATTTTATTACGTCATGACCTTACATTGTCGTTTTTGCCGGACATCAGGTGGTGGCATGGCGACATTTATTTTATATGCACCATAAATTGAGATCGGTCATCCTTTGAGGAAATGTCCTGCTGGTAATCAGGCATTGTTCTGCTAACAATGACTCAATTCGGGGACAGGTAGCTGGGTACAGGTACAGGTTAACGACAATAACGTGCAGCTTTAATTAAGTCGAAAATAAAACGAAATTAGATAGAAGAGGGGTCACTGTGGAGCAGAGGGGGCTTTAACCTTACTTTTTATATTTATTAACCCTCTGCTTGCCTTGGCGGCCACAATAACTGTAATTTCGCTTTATGACTGCAAATCACAACCGAAACATAAAGGCAGTGGCATCAGGACAACAACGCACTCAGTCCGGTGAGTTGTGTATGTGCACTTAGAAAAAATCGTATGAGTTTAACGTAAAAATCTCTACAAACTTTAGGGGATATAGAATAGAAAATTTTTGAAAAACCATCAAAAAAAATGTTAAAAATGTGTTATGCTTATGGTCAATTTATTTTATAAATTAAATACAAAATCCGAAATTCCTTTTTCAGTGTGTGCTCTCAATGAGTTCTGCCGGACAATGCTGCGTATACGCAACCTTTTCTTATGGACAATTGATGTCTGCACTGCTCCAGTTTTCTCCATTCCTCTGAAAGCCACGGACCAAACAGACCGTTGTTTGCCCGCTGGTATTCAGTCCTCCGTCCTCAGTCCTCAGTCGTTGGTCCTCTTTGGTCGTTTGTAATGTTGTTGTTAAGTCCGGAACATGACATTAGCCATTAACTCGCTGCATGCTTGCCTTCGGTTTACATTCGCAAATAAAACACAGGCGCAGGAAAAGGACGACTGGACGGGCTGCCCACAAAAGACAAGGGCAAACAGAGGGAATCACAGTTGAAATGAAAATGTATAAAAAAGGACATTTGAATTGGACTTATGGGACCACAACAAGCGTCGCAGCATCCACACAGAAGCACACAGAAACATTTTATTCTTATTACCCCAGCAGTGCTGCAGGGAAGGGTGAGAGATTGCGCAGATACATCTGGAGGATATGGCAGGGTATCCCACTGTTTAGTAGCCTGGCAGGAATGGGTTACCTCGGACAATGAGCTGTCATTGTCCTGAAGCGATCCGGAGAGCAGTGCAACTGGGCAGCAGAAGAAGAGATTTCTGGCGGTGGCGGATTAAGTTATTAAATTCTAAATTTTTACAAATTTATTAATAGCCATTTCCATTTTAAAATATTTGATAAAGTTCAATAATATTATACAGTGCTGTTAATATTTTTATTTAATTTCCCTTCTATTATTTTGAGAAACAAAAAGCGAGTGTAAGAATTCCAAAAACCTTTTTTAGGGATTTCCAAGCACCAGCGATCACTGTTCCATCAGAAATCACAGTTGATTCACTTACTCAACCCTGGGATTGGTTAAAATGTGACCCAAAAACAAAAGACGTGTGTGTCTAAAAATAATAACGACTTGCCAAATAAAAACGAACAGTGATGGCAGCCCAAAGTGCGTGGGTTGGGTTGTTTTCGGTTTGGGTTGAAGTTAAGATTGGAGTTAAGGTTGAGGGATTGAGCACTCGGTTCGGACATTCACTCATATGAACACACACATCCTATAACATTGAGGTAGTTAAGAACAGCAAGACGAAGTCATCGTGTCGACGATTTCTTTTGCGTTTCAGCCTCGCCTCAATCTCTGACTTGGCCAATGCACTCGAAAAACTGCATGGATAATAACTGAAATTTAAGGAGAATTCAAGTCAAGAATTTGTATTAAAATAAATTATTATTTTGTGCCTATCAAAACTATATTTAAAAAACAATTATTTCCGACCGTAGAATATTCTTCATATTTTAGATATTGTAGATAGTTATAAAACCGCCATAATATTTGTTTCAGTGTAATCCTGGTCCCGTTTTCTGGTCCTGATTCTGGTCCTTGTACGAGTCCTGTTCCTTCTCCTGGGCTGGCTGCTTGTTTTATAACCTTTTCACTTTATTTCCCTGGGGGCAGATAAAAAATGAAGAAATCCTTATCACAGCATGTCAAGGATTTGCTTTTGTCCATTCTGCAGGACAAGCGCCTCCATAATACGCTTATTTGTAACGCATTGTGGGCGTGGTCAAACGGGGGGCTGACTAACGAGAGAACGGGGAGTGGGGGGAAGTGCGCAATAATGCGACTAGCAAACAAACAAAAGCAGCAGAGGCAACAAATAAAAAGTTAACGACGAGTTTGTTATGTTTATGTGGCCAACAAACAAATGGACCACATGTAAGCACTGGCGAGAATGAGAAAGGTATGTGGCCAGCCGAAAGAGATGGCGAGAGGAGCCCATCGAGTAGATTGAGTGTAAGGCCAAAGGGCCAAAGACCCTGACCCACCAAACAATCAACGCAAATTTCACGACAAAACGTAAAAATGCGTAAATAAATTTTATGCGCTCAGACACCCCCAAAAATACCTCCCTGCCTCGAAAATCCTTTGGCCCTTCCTTCCTTGAATAAGTAATACAAAGCTACTTAATCACATGAACTTTAATGCCCAAGTACTTGTGCATATGGAAATTAATGGTGCACATAAAGGGCAAAATACATAAAAATTCAATTGGCAAATATTGAAATGAGCTCTGATTTAAATACAAATTCCATGCTTTGTTTAAGTTGATTCTTTGGTTTTCCCCTTCAGAATCTAATAATCATTGTAATCCTAAAATTCAACGAGCTCTACAATTATAAGCTCCTGACCAATATTTGTACCCCTGGTCAATGTTCAAATTATGAAAGGTTTAATTAAGTTCATTACCATATCTTGTAAAGTAGCACAAGAAAGAGTAGAATTCTGGTACACATCATCGATGGTGACATCCATCGACGTGACTGTGACAATTTAAATGCCTTCGTGTTGGCCAGAACGGGACTCCAAAGGACTTGGTCCAAAGGGACCTCACTGGTGAAACTGGGCTGTCAAAACTATACCACAGACTAGGCCAAGTTATGCATGCATGTGTGACAGACGGACTGACAGACAGACGGAATACGGGCAGCTGGTCAGGAGGATGGGGAATGTGGGGAAAGGGGCAAAGGGAGAAGGGGACAATGGCGCTGCCAGCTGATAAAGATGTCCTTCCTGTTGTCCCTGCCGCCTGTCGCGTGCCTTCCCTCCGGCTACTTTCGCTAGCCGGCGCAAACTTTCACCACTCACTCACACACCCGTGCTCGCACTCACATTCTCACACTCGCACTCACACTGTCACACATTCGTTAGGCCTCTGGGCGGTACATCCAGATCACGTAGCCATCATTACGCCATCGGGTCTGCAGCACGCACAGTGGCCAGGATTCGGATATCTAGTACAGAAGATATATAGATTTTAAGTATTGTAAGAAAAAAAACAGAAATAAATGATATTTTGAATATTACTTATTCTTAAAAAAAGAAAAAAAGAAAGAAATTCTTAAATAATAAACTGTAATACTCAGAGTCCATTCTCTATATAAAATAATTATATTTACATAATTATTATTATGTTATATATCAAATCAGTTTTTTTAAATATATATCCTATGCTGCAGTTTCATTGCAAATATTTGTAGTGTATTTCTCGCACCGACTGGCTAGAGTGTGTTTTTGGCTAGCCGAACCCCAAAAATGTTGCAAATAAAAACACGCCCACACACTCTCCGCATCGCTGGAGCTCCTTTGATGGCGCTGATGACTTCATTAGAGCCGCTCTATCAGTGCAAATGGCCCAGCGTCATCAGCATAGGATATACGCTTTGGCTTTGGAACAGAACAGAGCAGAACAGAATGGGATGTTAGGGCCGGGACTTCCAGGCAGAACGTGCCGGAGCGGCAAAGTAGCGAGTTAGGGGCCAGAAAGTGACCGCAAAAGTCGTCGACCAGTGGTCAGCAGTTGAGTGCATTAGGCCCGCCGGCGAGTTCATTAGCAACGGGCCGTGGGTCATTAGGCCACTGTCACTGCAATGAACTCGAGGCCCGGTCTTTAATGCGCGTCTCAGTTCCTTTGGCCAAATTCAAGGGGGCGACTGCAGTCTGCTGAACAAAACAGATTGGCACGCTTCATTGGCAGCACAACCTAAAGGCGAGTAGATAGGGACAGTAGGGTGGGCAGATGGGGACTTGAAGTGCTCCAGACAAACACACATGCACGTACGGCTAATACGTCAAACATGCTTACGCCAATAAGTCGTCATCGCTGCGAACGCTTCTTGCCAACTTGCCCAAATCTTATTGCCTGCCTTCGGTGCAACCAAAACCAGTCTAAGCCAGACAAAAATCAGACAGCCGAGGGAGGCGGCTGTGAAAGCCAAGACACGGAGAAAAACTGCCCTATAAAATACAATGAAATTTAATCAATATAAAAGTATTTAAAATACAAAATTTAATCGACCAAAAATGTAGTATTTTAATATGCCTAAGAATAATTTCTATGATTTGTACTACTGTATTAGTTTTTTTTAAGTGTTCCGTTTTCTAGCTCTTGGCAAAACTGATACGCTGGATTGGACCAGCACTTTTCGATAACTTCTTTATGCAACTTTTTATCTATTTGCAACTACACAGAGCTCTACTCTTTCAGACTTTCCACGACGACCTGCAGTTTTTTCGCTGAGGAATCAAACGCATTACGTACAAAGCGCCGGCTAGCTGGATTTCAATGATTTTATTTTTGCGCATTTTCCAGTTTCTTTTTTGGGGTAATGAAGGATATTGAAAGAGCTCTCACTGCGATATTGCAGGGGGACGTAGAGATGTGGGGATGTGGATTTGCGATAGCAGAAAGGAAAACTGTTACCTGTGGTCGAAGCTATTACTATGGAGAGTCCTTTGCAGAACTTTGCACATTTGAGTTTGTTTGGCTGCCTGGAATGGGTTAGGGGTAGGAAAAAAGCAGGAAAAGTTCTGATGCTGATGGATTCAACAATTATGTTGAGTGGCTACCAGCGAGCAGGGAACTCAAAACTGAAAACGAGGACAATAATTAGAAGTAGCAACTTTAAGTAGTTGCCTCGCTGCAATTATTGTTTTTGTGGCATTTTTATTGCGATTTGTAGGACCACAATAAATCAATAAAAAATATTACTGATCATATTATATACATTTCGATATACATATAAAGAACAATTATATTTATATTAAAATATTAAATATTAAATACCACGTTTTCTTCATCCTCCCTAAGGAGGTCATACTGTTTCGCTGACTTCATGCGGCTCTTCCGCAAGATTATTCAATTTGCAAATGTTTTCGGAGCTACAAAGCTGATGGAATACTGCAGCAATTATGCTCCTGCACCGAGCACACATATGGATCTACCCCCTGTATCTGTATATTTATAGGGTACATATATTTGCTGACTTGGACCCTGGGGAATTCCGGAATTTCCTTTCCTTTTACTCCACCGCCGGCAAATTGAAGCGCGTAATTAAAAATTAATACCAAAGCAGACGTTGCCCACATCTGCGGTCTGTTTTTCTGCTTTCAGCTGCTCTGTCTGCTGTTTTTCTCCGCACTTTTATTTTGGGTTTCACTTTGTCGGTGGGATTAGAGAGGGTTTAATTTGGGTGAAGGAGCCCCAAACTGGGGCTTTTCGCTTATAATTGAACTTCAAATAATTCGCTAATTGTTTTCGTATTTATTTGAGCTATTATGAGTTTCTGGATAGCAAAACAGTATTGTGTTAGTTTACAAAAATAAGGTTTTTAAGGAAATACATTTAAAATCATTGAACTGCTTCGATTTATCGATATATATAAAACAAATGGTGATTAGAGACAAACAAAAGTATTGAAAGCAAATAATACTTCATGATTAGCAGCCGAATTTGACACCGATTTAATTATTTCAAATGCATTCAAATTCGTTGCGTTCTATTTAATTTGAATTTAAAATGATTTAACCAGTCGCTTTCGTTCATTGGCATTCCAGTGCAGCTATGCGTGGCATACAATTAAAATTAATTATTTGCCATTGTTGCGGGCTGAGTTCACTAATTGTTAACAATTTTCTCCCGGCTTCAATTCAGCCATCCCCACCCCGCCTGAAGGCCAGGTGTGAGTTTTCACGTTGCCATGACAGAATGTCGGCCAGATCGCGCTATTATGATACATATAGCACATAAATGCATTGAAAACGGCTCTCTAATTAATTTACAATGCGCACACACGCCGAACTCATTACATCGGGGGTTCAATGGAGGGGCGGAGATAAAGAGATTGGCGGAAGACATCGCCGGAAGGAGGGGCGGCATTTCGGATCCGAGAGGGCTGCTAATTAATTCAATGAACGCCAAACATTATTAATTATTCATAATCAAATATGCAATTGCCTCGCTTGTCGTCGCCGCTCGATGACAGGCCCCAAAACATCGCGGCATTCCCTTTCGGGACCGAGGTGTGAGTCCAAATCATGGGGGATGCATATCAATGGAGTGTCTGTAAATTTCCACACTTTGGATATGAAAGGGCGGCTTAATCACCAGTGAACATGATGGCCAATAACAACGCATTAGGGGCCATTGTACTATTTTATTAAGTTTGATGCCAAAAAAATACGCAGCCAATAATGACATTTTCATTTAAATCTCTTGTTGCTTACATTTCAGAATTAACACAAAAATCGTCCATTTTAAATTAAATATTCCTTATAAAATACTAAGCAGCTTTAAGCAGTTGCATTTAGCCCATTTCAACTTAGAATAAAATCGGTCTAGGCCAGAGAAATTACTCACTCATTGGTCCAAAACAAAACCTAGGCTCTGACCAAAAACCCAGCAGCCCAACCTCTGACCCACATGGCCAGATGTTGGCAATGCCGCAAAATCCGCTTCTGGGTGTGGGCACAAGGGTTGCATCTGGTGGATCGGGACGTTGCATCCAGAGTGGGTGAGGTCATGGGGGTGGTATCGGTTTGCCTCCCCCCCGGCGCCATCAGCGGTGTTTGCTGCTTTCTGCGTTTGCAGCGGTGCAATTTATGCAAATTGCTTTCAATTTGCTTAGTCCATTGCTTTGTGCGCCAAATTTTGGCCGACTCGTGCCGATTGTGAGCTAAAAATGCAGCAATATCAATGGCGGAGGGGGAGGGCTGTGCTATATGCGGCTTTCGGTTTCGGAGGCGTTAAATTAGGCGTGCCAATCCATATTCCCGTGCATTCCCATCGACGTCTAGTTGGTATTTCTCATTATGGGCTATTGGGTTTCTTGTTGATTTGAAAATCAAAAACCTAAGAAATATTTAAAAATATCTTATAATGCATTATATATTTCAAATCTATATGCTTTCACCTGTAATGAAACATAAACTCCAAGCGAAGGAAGTTTTGCGGGAGTCACTGTATTAGATGAATAGTGCTGGCCAGTAAATCAAGGGACATGAGGAAATTTGATTTCTTCTCGCACTCTGTATTCCGTTCTAAAATCCATTTTCGACAGGACATAACCATTTTCTCCCTTTGCGAATCGGAACAGGAACATGTCAACTGCATTAGAGAACGCCCACAATGGATCTGCAGATCCCAAGAAAATTCACATTTGCAACAGCTCAAATTTCCGGCCCAGCAGGCCCGCCCTCTAAAATTTTCAGCACCCATACGAGCTTCCAATTTTAACATACAACATTCTAGCCGAACACTCGGATGCCTGGGCACCTGGTTTAATAAAGCCTTCACCTGCAGACAGTCGGCAGGACAACAAAGGACCCCGCAGCGGGAACAGGAACAAGAGCTTTGCACAGGCTGGAGGAGTGGCTGTTGTTGCAGGTGCAGTAACAACTTCACACTACTTCAGTGATTACAACAATGGCCAAAAGCCTTCCACACACAGTCTCTTCGCAAATTATGCACCTCCCTTGCACTGGTGTATTTTGTTTATTATTATTGAAAATAATACTGATAAAATGTATTTATAATTTTAAGAAATTTTTAACAAAATTCGATTTAAATACAGGTTTCTTAATATTAAATAAGTTTATTTAATAAACGTTTATGTAACTAACTATTAGTTTAAAAATAAATGGTACCTAAAATACCAACCATTTTGAAAGAATAATTATACAGTTTATTTATTTTCTTATAATTATATAAATTTTTGAATTATAAGTAGTTTTAATTAATTAGAACTGGCTTGATAATGTTTAGTTAGGGTTAAGAACTAAACAAATACGATACAGCTTAGTTCCGAAACTAAGTTTAAATGCAATTCAATTTCGTTATGGGCTAAAGTGTTGAAAGTCCTTTTTGAAACCATTGTCCTCGGGATTTAATGAAATCGCACATCGCCAACAACTGGGACCTCTCTCTCCCAACCAGAACTTTGTCTACAATTAATAAGAGCCACACAGGTTGGACATGGACATAAAAAAATGGATGTGACTGAGTGTTGAATTGTATTCGTGTTTCGCCTTCATCGGGGTTGGAGTTGATCCAGTGGCCCAGCCACCATTCAATTCCCGCTCTCGTTTGAAATTTATTGTTGCAGATGCCCGGACGGAGATCCTGTTCCCATGTGTGGCGCATATGTTTCGCCTTTTTTGCATGCAATATTCTATTGAAATATTTGCAAATTACTGGAGGATTTCACCATCGTCCTGACAACGACGTTGATGCCGGTCCAGGGACAATGGACAATTTGCGGCACAGAATCAGGTATTTAAAATGTGCACTCCATGTGGCTCTAGTCGGGCAGATTTAAGCGTATATGTACGTAGGATGGACCACGCCTGGGAGCCAGCAGGAGGAGCTGTCTATGGCCATAATTTATTACAGGGAACAAAGTTATTTTAGGCGTTGCACACGCTCATGTTCATCTGTGTATATATAGTGCACTGGGTGAAAAATGTATTCAAATCAATTAAAAATTCAGGCATAAATTTATCATATAATTTATAACCACAAATCATAAATTTTATTTTAATATCAATCTTTCATTACATTTTGTTTAATATTATACATATACTTCCCGAATCACTTTTTTAAATATTAAAAATTAAAACAAAAATGTTATATATTTATTCATTAGCAAAGATATGTATCTTAATAATTTTGTACAAACAAACAAATGGAATATTTAGTAACTTATTTGTCAAACATTTACTATCTCAGTGTAATAAACGAGCACATATCCTTTGTTCTGCCTGCCGAGTTGGACCATTCATTAAATAAAATAAAGTTAGCTTGTAGTAATTGTCAACGACAGTTTGATGTTTTTGTGAAATATTACAAGTAAATTGTTTTGCCGGCAGCTCCTTCGACCCATGCAGATTTCCAAGATCCTGCCAGAATAAGAAAATATATTCAGGACGGGCCTTTTATTGACAGTGTTGCAATTTGCTAAATTCGATTACATCATGCATATGAAAATGCCTGCCAACCGGCGATGATGTATGACCCAACCGTTTTGGCCATGATTAATGATTCGCTCTGTGATTCTTACCAAAGCAACGGAATAGGGAGCGGGGGAAGTCCTCAATTAAGTATGCGGCAAGGTCAAAAACCAGAGCAAACTCAATTAATATAAGCGACGGGTCAACAATCAACAGTCAACAAGACCACGACAACCACTTCCACTTTTCATGCGACGCATTTCAATGGCCATAAAACGCAGCTTTAAAGCCGGCTTACGTCCTTGGCCATCCGTTGTTTTCGCCTCGGTGGGTGTGGCTGTGGGCGTGGCAATGGGCGTAGGTTGCTGAGGTCGCCATTTCACTAATTAAGTAAATATTTGCGAAACGCTCTCCGCGGGTCCTCCGTTTCGCCGTTTCTAGTGGCAAGTTATCTGGAATTTTGCACGCCCGATGCTTGGAGACGAAAACCCGTATCGCCTATCCCGTGGCTACCACAATAATAGACCCTAAGAGTAATTCCTTGTCAACACACTCATAAATAATGGACTGAGTTGAGCTGGACCTGGACGGCCCTCCATCCCATTTTTCCACCTGCTCCCCACCATCAGCAGCGTCATCATCATCAGCATTGTCGGATTCAAGTGGCCAGGTACAGACAAAGGCAAAGTATTTATCATAAGCAGGGCTAAAATTGGCTTAGTTCTGGGTGAGGCACTTCTGTTTACCCTGGCCTACGACATTCGTGGTCTTTAATTTAATTTGATAATAAAAGATATGATGTGATAGACATTGAAGGTATTTTCTAAAAGTCCTCTCATATAAAAACGACACACGAATTTATTAAAATTAAATAAAAATGGTAAGTATAGCTACTAAGTATAATACTAAGTAACTAACCTACTATTTTCTTTATTATTCTTTATTATCAAACAACAATGCATTTCGAGGGCATCCAAAGTTTGCAGGATCATTTTTATAGGCGACAAATTTATCAGTGCCACAAAATGAGTTTCACTGACGAAGTTTCCTCCGCCCCTCTGTTTTCACCTGGCGATGATTTGTCATCTTTTAAATACAACAACAGCGCAGAGTAAAGTGAATGGCTTCAGAGAGCAGGACGAAGGACAAAGAACAGGGCAATAATGCGTCGCAGCATAAATTTTATTTATTTTATAAGCGCATAAAGCTCTTGCCATGGTCGAGAAGAAGAGGTGTCCTTTGGACAGTGAGAAAAAGTGTTTGTTAAACATTACCAAATAATAACAATTAAATGTTAGAAATAAACAAAATTTTTAACGTTAATGTTAAATGTTATAATAAGTTATTTTATTTATTTCTTTTCGGTTGTAATTTTAAACATTTATCTAAAATTGTAGTACAACTTTAACCCATGGAATTGTTGGCTGAATTAAAAAACCTAAATATATGTTTCAGTAGGTATGTTAGTTTATATTATTTCTCTCAGTGCCGATTCAGGACCTGCAGAGGCGAAAAGTAGTCCCTCCTTCCACATTTTTTAGCCCCATGGCTGGCAACTTTGTTTGTCTAATACCTGAGATGCTTGGCCAACACTTTGTTGCCGTGGCGCGGTATTCAAAATAGGTTTTTAGTAGACTGTCCTGCAGGAGAGAAATGCCGGCAGCACTGCCACGCCCACGGTTATGAATGGGCAGTACGCCCACGAGTCGGGCCACGCCCCCCGCCCCCCTTAAGGAGACTGTGTGTGACTGTGCGTGATATGAGCAGCAGCATCTCAGGATCTCGACATCGCAGCCACTTCATGTCAGGCTTTGAGCGTAATTTTTCCTGGGGAAAATAACTTGAGCAGCATCACTAAACGAGCTTTTTACGCTGCTCTTGTTAAATAAAAAAAATAAGGTGTGGGGGAGTGGGTGGGAGTGTCGCTGATGTCGTGGCAACGACGCGCTTGTAAAAGTTGAAAGATTTGCATAAGTAATTTGACAAAATGTAGTTGACAGTAAAAAGCAGCGCGCCATGCACACATGCACGCCGAATGCCACCGACAAAATGATATGGCCAAGGAGTGAGTGGCTTTTCGGGGGAGGGGAATAAAGGGGGAGCGGGCCAGCTGATGACAGCCAGCGGTTTGGCCAACAGGCAGGCGCAAATCTCCCCCACATGATGGGGCAATCTTTCTTACTTATAAACCCACGAGGAAGCAGCAGCCATTTCATTACCCCAAATGAGAAATGTGACGAGAGCACTGACAATGAAGGTAATAGCAAGTGAAGAAATATTTTTAAAATTTAAGGAAGGACCGTAAAAGTAGAATTTTAAGCAGGAAAATATATTTTTATAGGGATATCTCACTTTGTAAAACATAAAATTAGCTTTCTTAATAAATAAGCCATTTAATAAGTTAAACTGCCATCGAATTCCAATCATTTAGTTTTCTTACAACTACTATTTCGAATTTAAGTGCTCAGTCGCAATAAATATTGATAGTAATAAAAAACTTAACAATCATGACATTGTCAGCCATAAAATCGACACAAGAAATGTAGGTTATGTAAACAAGGATTTCGAAGCCGAAGAAGTGAATACCCTTTCTTATTAGTTGAGACTTTTTTATTATTTTGTTTGCAGAAATGTATATCAAATATTTAAGATTTAAAATGTCAATAAATATTTTTATATTACGTTTAATTTAACACGAAACATTTCATTCGAGTCAATTACTGCAACCCTTCGAAGAGAATCCAAAAATAAAAAGTACAACTCGTAAAGCGCACATCAATTTGGCATAACGGAAGCATGATATGCGCGCATAAATTTTATGCACTCCAACACCACAAAAAGCGGTAATGATAATGTCGTGTCGCGACATAAAAATGCGAAAAATAAAAAAGGTGAGCACCCCAATAACAAACGGAAAGGGGGAACTGAAAAAATGTAGCTAAACAAAGTGCGACAGGCCACAAAAGCTCGCGTTAAAATGTATCTATGCATCCGTTGGCGATTGGCAGCAAAATAAGTGTGTTGCTAAGCTTTCTTTGCAGTGCACTGAGAGAAAATCTTATTAATCTAAGACCACACAAAGTGCACATTAGTAATAATATAAGTAAGATTGTGCTATTAGCTATGCCACACGTTGTCTTAGCACACATTAAATTTGTAAATCATTGCTTGATCATATAATAAACATATTTACATCATAAATATTATATAATAATTTAATAATAGCTTTAGTTACAATTAACGTACAGGTTATAGGCAATTTCTAATTACCTCTTAACCAGAGAATAAATAAATAAATAGATCAATTTTATTTATTAAGAACATGTGTTTAAATCCAATACCTCTTAAAAAAAATGTATTAAAAATGTAACCTAGGCCATAAGATAATATTGGTATATTTTTCACATAATAATCAAATAATAAGAAAAGCTAGGCATTTTAGTTATTTATTTAAGTTATTTATTTATTAGTTATTTATTTAAGTTTATTTACTTTATATTTGTTCATAATCACTCCTAGCATTTATTGTGGAATGAACTAACAAGATATCGAAATATTATGATAAGATAACCCTGGCCATACTACTTTTTCCCAGTGCTTTTTGTTAGTTGGGTAAGGACGCCGCTTATGGCAATGTGGGTGTGGGCTCGGGCTCGGAAACTATCCACAGCTACAGCTGCAACGGGTGAGTGGTTGCCCCGGTGGTGGTGGCTTTTCCTCATTCGTTGCCAACGCTCCGCACACGCGACACGTGCGTGGAAAACTCCGTATTGCTGCGACATTGTGCATTGTGAAAAGTTGAAACCGTTGGAACTGTTGAAACTGGAATAAAATAATAATAGACACTGAGTGTCAGCAGCTGCCGGGAAAGGTAAAAAGTGTGGCAAAGAAATAATCGACATGTCTGTTAATTATGGTGAAAGTTTTCCCCCACACACACATGTCGCTCCTTTTGCTGTGCTGGCTCTTCTTTTTTGCTTTCACACACTTTTTTCTCCGTATTTTTCGAAGCGACAGCTGGCGTTGTCAGTGGCCGATACTTTGCTTGTTAGCGAAACAAGCGACATGTCCTCGCATCACTATATTTCGTACATCCGCAACAGTTTCAGAATCTGGTGATTCGTGTCATAAAGACACGCACAAATCATTCTTAAACTCAGCCAGGTCCCCGGGTCCTTCTGCCGGCTTTTAGCGTTGTCCTTGCTGCCTTTTGCTTAACTCGCAATTTATGGTTAATCGATGTTGTCTTTGAACGTGACCTATTTGCTTTATTTGCTGTAGCTCTTCTGTGTCCTGTATCCTGTGTGTCGCCATTATCCCTGTCGCACTCAGCGTCCTGCTGACGTGTTAAATCGTCTTTTTGTTTACCCTTACCCTCAATAAAGCCATAATTTATTTTTCATGTTCTATCGCAGTTCGTTAGCATCTCTTCCTTTCGGCTTTCTATTTTTTCCTTCTCGTTAGCTGCCATTTCACTTTTTGCATACGTGGCGTATGCGCTATATTATATGGGATGGGCAAAGAGCTCGGGGGAAATCGATACTCTGGACGACCTTGACTTCCGGCAAGGATGCTGCAGTTTGCCATTGAAGGTGCATTTGTTGCCCGGCAACATTTGTTGCCAAGACTTTTACCCGGGGAACCCCCTTAAAGAAAGCTCTACAGTTTTACAGCCATTAAAAGCATCGAACTTCGATAATGGGTATTTCTTGAACTTATTAAAATTTTAACTATATAATTTTTCAACTTAAGATTCCTAATTAAACTGGTACTTATTATTCTCTCATATTCAAATTCAAATAAAATTAAAAACAATATTTATATTTTTTTGAATTTAAAGCTGAAATATACATTTACTCTATACTAGGCATAAATTTACTGCTCATTGACCGTTTTTCCCTCTTTCGACGTATTATTTATTTGAATGCTGACTTTTTCCCAGTGACCTGTGACCGAATGGCGTGTGGCATCTAAGGACACTAAAGTGCCACCTGGGGCTCCTAATTAGGGCACCGTTCATTACTCACGCCGCATTAGTCGTGACTGTCTAACTGACTATCTAACGGGGTCATCGGGAGTGGGACTCCCAGTGGATGTATAATTATACTATATACATATAAAAAAAACGTTGGAATAAAAGCTTTGTGAGGTTGTTTACTTAGCCCCGACATGCCAGTTATTCAAATCACATCAATCGATGTTATTGCCCCTGCCTCGACAGCCATTCTCTTAGTCAAGGCTTCAAGCTTTTCCCGAAATTCTGTATTTTCGTTGCCTACTAAATAACCAAATCAATGTTATTGATTCGAGAGACAACCATTCGACAATTCAGGGTCTGTTTACTTCATTACCGGCGATGACTAAAAGAATCAATAAATCAAAGGAAATTACTATTGCAGGCCAAGGATGAGTTTAAATCAAAAATAAATAAAGAATAATGTAATCGTTGGAAGCTCCGCTTATATAATAAATCAGAATAAATATTTGAGATGCCGCTTCTGTTTTCATTGATATTTAAAAAGTCTTTTTTGAGTAGTCTTTATTATTATTATACATAAATGCAAGAGGTTTAAAAAATTTAAAAATTAATTACGAATTAATGGAAAATTCTTTATTAAATCAAAAATGTTGCCACATTAAACCAATCAAGACTAATTAAATTCTCGCGTATTTACAAGTTAATTCCGTAGATGTATTCATCGCAAAGTCATACACATATCGAGATGAAACTATTATTATTGCGCAGTGATGCGTGGAGATATTGAGGTGAGTGCACACACTTACCCTCTGCGGCTGAATTGAGTGCTAATCAAACTAGTTGGACCTCGAGTCGTCACAGTTCATTGAGCGAAGTGCCACCTGGTCAGAGTTTAACCCCGCCGCTCGACTATCTGTTCAATCGAATGTGAGCACAAAGGTGGGCCAACGTGGGTGCTCTTAGCCACACGGTCAGAAAAACTTTATATGAGGTCTGATGGAAGACTAACTTATATTTTTTAAAACAAAGTTCAAATGTTTCGTTTGAAATATTTAAAAAAAGATTCTAAGATTAGTAAACATTTAGATGATAATAAATACAAGTTTATTCTGTAAGTTTCATTCTTTACTCCGACGAATTAGATAAAATATGTTGAATAATTCTTAAAATATTGAATTCAAAGATTCTTAAGAAAAACTATTATCATTACTGAGATTATAGTTTGCAGTGTATGTATAACAGTTACCCAAACATCAATTATCTCAAGAAGGTTCTTTCATCAAGACTCCTTTTAAAGCTGATCTGCTAGAGAATATTTAAATTTCACAAGTTTCCGTTCGACTTAGATCAACAATTAAGACAGAGCTTGACTGGCAAGCCTTTCGATGCATTGAACCGTGAATGGAATGCGCCATAAGTGACTGACAAGTCATATTTGGCCACATTCATTTAAAATGTAAATCAACTCGGTAAATTGCAAAGCCCCCTTCGGTTTCTTAGAGACACTCGACGACGGCTTTGTACACCACCTTCTGGTGTAATTAGGCGCCTTTGAGCTAAAGTAAATCAATTCTGGGTGTAATAGCCCTCGGCTATGGCTGTCGCAGCCTGGCAACCAACGCCCATTGAGTTTTCCGGCCAGAAAAGTATTTGCCGAGCTGACAATTATTGTAGCAGCATAAACACAAAAATTAAATATCAAACAAATTCACATTAATCGCCCGAGGGCAATTGACGGCTTAAAAGCGAGCTTAGGCACAACAAAGGGAGGTGAAATGTTAATTAAATCCACAGAAAAACAAATGGAGGAATGATAAACATTTTTCCTATTAATTTTCGAATCTCAGCCAATGTTTAAACAGTATTTGGAGTTCATCAATGAATTTAAAATAAAGTAACCTCATTAAAGAACAGCTTCCTTTCTCTTCTTAATCTTCAAAGGATCTGAATATCTGTGTTTATTTTCCGCAGATGCAACGCGAGAACGCCTACACCAAGGAGGCCGCCCTGAAGAATCTGGCGAGGCGCGAGTTGGCCAACGGGTTGGACAAGGATCCAATTTACAAATTGCGCCTGCAGTGCTTCAGCCGCGGAGCCACCGGCATCTTGGGTCTGTCCAGGTGAGTTGGGCCTCCGATTCGATGGACTAGGTTGGCAAAAATCAGAGGCTTAGGCTTAGCTGGGGCTCCCTGTTTGCATAATGGTGCTCCAGTTGTGTATGGACCAGAACCAGAGAGCCTCATGCGGTAGATTGTTTGCTATTTGTTTCTTATCTACATACTTTTTGGTGGGGTTCGATTGAAACGAATTAAGGCTACCCTTTAAATGAAAAACTCCCAGATATATTTCATGTGTTTTTGTATGATTTGTCTAATGTTTTTGTAGGCAGTGGAAATTTAAGTGAATAATATGATATAAATAGTGGTAAAATAGTTCTTTCAGGAAGTGGCATTCATTATATCGAATATATGATAGGATATGGTTACCATTTATTATATTAGCAATAAATATATGAAGAATAATATAATCCTTGACTCAATTCCCTCATTGCTCAGCTAAAGCATGTGAGACTTGTCCGATTTTCGTCGGTAACCCCGAAATGTGTGATATGAACAAGTGGCCGAAATATGAACATAAATTCCCCTTTATTCACCTGAGATGCAGATGATCCCCTTGAGATGCGCAACATCCCCGAGGGGGAGGATTAAAATGATGAGACCGTCGAGGGCCCGACAAGTGACGAGACCGAGAACATATATAGCCAAAGGAAGGGTAGGTGAAGATGGTCGGAACTGGGCAGGAAAATATGGCAAATGAAACTGAAACTTTGCTGGCTTTTTCAGCAGCAGCGGTAGCAGGCTGCTACTGCTGATGATGATGTTAAGTTCGGGCTCAGCTAGGCGCATGTAAATACGAGTTCGAGTGCATGTTGAACTAACATTCTCGAAAGCGCTTTCAAGTGTGTGCAGGCCGGGCAGGAAAAAGGGGAAAAATAGAAAAAACTATAACTATGACGCTCGCTGAAAGACTGAAGGGGGCGGCGGATGCTGAGGGGGAGTGGCAAAAATCGCTGACTGAATGCAAACAAACATAATTGGATTTCTGCAGTTGCCGTCGACTAAAGCTGCACTCTAAAAAATCTGTTTAATTTCAGTACTTCTATTTCTTATATGTAAACCTTATGGTAAAAATAGTACATATATTTAAAAATAGCAAGATATTTCAAATTTAATCAAATCACAATTAATTTCATTATATTTCCCGAGTTATGATTAATAAATTCCTCCCAGTGCAGCGACCTGCCACGCCCCCTTTCCACAATCCCCACAGTGTTCGGCTCAGCCCACTGTTAGTTTTTATTTCAATTTGAGCTGCTAGCAGAGGAGAAAAACCGCTGCCACCTGTACCGCCCACTGACAACCACCCACCGCCTCCACCTGTTTTTCCCGACCCGGCTGTCTGCTAACAATTTCCCGCTTTGAATATATAGACATTTTGTACAAAATCCTCGCATCTGCAACATATGTACGATGTACGGTGTGTGCATTTGTTTGTTTGTTGGCTTGTCGGTCGGATGGTGGCTGCGCCTATTGGCCTCGTCCTCGTGAGCGCGCATTTTCATTTGTATTTATGCAATTTGTTTGTTTGCCAGCCGGAAAATTCAATGCATCGAATGCATAGCTGAATGAGCCCCCCACTGCCACTCCGCCCACTCCCACTTTTCCGAGTATCTATCAATGGCATATTCTTATCCGACTCGCTTTGTCCCGTGCCAATAATAGGAATATATTTTCATTTTGCCATTCATATTGAGAATTATTTTTGCCGTTCTCGTTTCTTTCATCTTTTCCTCTTTTGCATTTCCAGATCATTTCGGGTGATGGACGACGATGGCAGCAAAACTCTCAGCGCCGAGGAGTTCAAAAAAGGAGTCACGGATATTGGTCTAGAGCTGAGTGATTCCGAAATCGACGAGATGTTCACCAGGTTGGTAATTGCCAATTTAAATTTAAAGGGATTAGTCGATAAAGTCATCGAAATTCTAGAAGTTATGCTACACAATACACAAAAATTTACGGGATGATAAAAAATTAAAGGGCACTAAGAAGTGTTTTAAAATATATTTAAATTATTTTTTCCTTATATCTTACATTTTTTAAAAATAAAAGAAATTAAAATAAATTAATTATCCACTCTAATTCACAGCTTCGACACAGACGGAAGTGGCAACATTAACATGACAGAATTCTTGGTAAAACTACGGGTAAGTTTACTTTACATATTACAAATAAATACTTTCTTATATCTAATATTTTATTCAGCCTCCTATGAATAATTCGCGTATCAGCATTATCGAAAAGGCCTTTGACAAAATGGATGCCAACGGCGATGGCCAAATTACTGTGGCCGATTTGAAGAATGTCTACTCGGTTCGAGATCATCCGAAGTACTTGAGTGGCGAGATGACAGAGGCTCAAATTTTCACGGCATTCCTCAAGAACTTCGAGGTGGGCGCTCCGAATCCGGATGGCATCGTGACCAGGGAGGAATTTATCAACTACTATGCCACGATCAGCGCTTCGATCGATAACGATGCCTATTTCGATCTGATGATGCGACGCGCCTACAAACTCTAGATTGTGTTCCTCTTAGAACTTAAAAGTTTAACGTCCATTTGCCGTCTTTGAAGCTTGATCCGTTGATTAAATTGCGCACATGTAATAATAACTAAACGCCAGGCCAATGTTTTAATTAAATTTACTAGTAATGTTGAAATCTAAAAAGGACTATTTTATTTAAAAATGAAAGGAAATCAAAAAAATCAATAAATAGATTTAAATTGTATATTATTTTATTTCAACCTTAAATTGTTTCAAAAGCACCAATTTTAATTTAAACATTTACAAATGAAGCTCTGTATCAGTTGATTTGGGCTTTAAACCGCTTTAACTAACCTAATCTTTGGCTTTAGCCAGCGATTTGCGAAATGACAACGCAAATCAGTCGAGCCATAAACATTCCGATGAACCCCGACCCCGCCCCCGCTCAACCGCCCGAGTTGCGTGTAGTTTTGGCCAAATAATGCGCTATAATAATTTATTAAATTAAAGCCGCGTGCTAATTAGCATAAAACTAATTAGATTACTTGTACAGGCGAAGCCGCAAAGCACGGCGTAACACTCGCTGAACGGGCGACAGAGTTTGGGGTTTGGAATTGGGTTTTCAGCTTTCAGCTTTCAGTTTTCGGGATACGCGGCGTATGCGCAATCGTTAGCTGTGTTTTTGTCGCTTTTAATAAAAGTCAGTTTGGCAAAAAGTCAGGCCAGCTAACACAGACAGAACAAATAAGCCTGATTAGCCCGTGTTTGTATGGGTGGCGGTGTCTGTTACTGCGATTACACGATTCTCATGTTGCAAAAGCTATTCAACGAGCTGTCAGAAATGCTTCATTCGATTTTCATTAGAATTTCATTGACGCTGATGGGATTCAGAGGAAAGAAAATCCATGACTTTTGGAATGTTCAAATGAACATGTGCTAATTAGCACAAAAAAAGTAATATTCCGGCTTTTCGGAAATTGTGACTAGAGAAGAGCAGGGCATAAACATATGCCTTAAAAAATTCGAGTGCTTTTTGCCACATCTATCCGAAGTTCGGGCCCCTGGAGACGAACTCCTGCCACACCCACAAGAACTTGTGGGTCTTCGAAACGCCAACCAAGTGCTTAATTAGAGGCTTATTAGAGCGCTGACGACGGCAATTGCCAAACTCTAATTACATTCATTTCGCATCGATGATAAGAATACCACATCTGATTATAAGCCGGGCAAACAAGACTTAATATCCAGTGATATCGATAACAGCTCGGCAAACGTCTCGGTCTCGGGCTGATTATGCAGCCAAGTTTTTGTATGCCATGTAGACAATGTTAAAAGTTTGCCCAAGTAATTAAATCACTTCGATCTTTGCTAATTACAAGCCAAGAACATACATTTAGCAGCTTCGTGCTTCGTGCCCCATTTCGTGCCTATGTGTGGTGGTATCTATGTGTATCTATGAGCCTGGGAGTTCGAGTGCGAGTATCTGTGTGTGTGTGCAGCTTGTTAGACAAAGCCCGGCATCACCGACATCCTCATCAGGCCAAAAGGGCCAACAGCGGCAGCAACAACAATGTTGACAAGTTACCTGCCAAATTAATGCAAACATGAAACGTGCGGCAACGGGAATATTAATTAACTAACTACCTGGGACACTCACACTAATGCCCACAGATACACACGTAACACTGTCGAGAGTACTGCGAAAAATAAGGTTGAATAGGTAGCTTTTTAAATTCTATTTAATATAGCAAAATACATTTTGGGCGAGACAGTTTCTAAATAATAATTTAATAATAAAGAAAATATATAAATATATATAAAATAAATAATATTTATTTTAGTTCCTTAAAGTAGAAAAACAAAAAGAAATGTATGAATAAATATAATAATATATTTTAACAAGAAGAAATTTAAGGGACTCAAATTTAGTTGACAAAATATTTTAATTCTTTTATAATGTAAAAAAGTGAATACAATTGTATAAAAATTGAATGCATTTAAAATTTGTATAATAATAATAATAATTAAATTAAAAATGAAATCCAGTTGACATACTTCAGTTAGAATTTTAAGCATCCAACAATATTTTTCTCAGTGCAGGTACGAGCTTCCAGATCTGTCGGCCTTTGGCTTCCGTGTGTGCCTCGTGTTGGCAGTTGGCACTTGGCATTGTCAGATTTGAAGGCGCATTCCCGGTTACATAGCCGGCTTTGCTAACTAACCTGATCCCCGATCCAAAATAATTCCGACCGCTGCCAAGTGGCGTATGATTAATGAACGTTTCATTAGCGCGACTGGCATTACATACTCCGTTTACCTGCCAAGGGAGCAAAAGGAAGTATTTGCATTTCGGCATGTGGCAGAACGTGATCACAATATTATCTCTTCATCAGCAGCCTGTCCGATGCTGTAGGAAAATGCGGAAAAATGTTAGGAAACCGGAAAAAGTTTCATATGTCTGATGGAATGGGAAAAATTAAGTGTTTGTTGTACTAGTTAATAATACTAAATACACATACAGTGTAAACTCACTTACCTATATGTTTTAAGTTTTAATTAAAATAAAATGTATTTAAGTTAATTAAATTCTTTGTTAAATACCGCAGACCAATATAATATGCTAAGAAGCTCAAGCTTTGGTTTTATCCTCATTTTGAACCATCTCTACTCAGCAGTTCTTGGCCATGTTCGAATCCTTTTTGCGGTGTGTCGTGTACTTGTTTTTCTTCGGCTACATGTCGATGGGCGGCTTCATGGGGTGGTAAGTGAAACTGGCTTTCTTCCCCGATTTTAACTACCATGGCAGCCGCTAGCGTTAACGAGCTACAATGATTTTCGTGCTAATTAAAATGGTTTTTGCATTCAGTTTACCGCATTAGCATTTCGTTTAGCAGTTGAGCAAACACCTGCAACATAAATTACGCATACGCAGCGTTGCCGACAGTGCCAGTGAAACGAGAACGCTGGCCAAAAAGTATGTTCACCACGTCGTGTAATGAACTCCCATATTTGCCATAGTTTTGGTCTCTTTTGTCACCTGTCTTCCTAACTGACTTTCTAGTTTCCCACTCAGCTCTCTGCATTTTACGGTGCAGCCTAATTAGATGTTTCAGATGGTTTGACAGCTTCGGCTGAACGGGATTTAGCTCGTTAGTGGTTTTTAATTACACGTTTCTTGGCATTTTTCCACTGATATATTGGGTCTTTGTTTGTTTAAATGAAACTTTAGGAGCACTTAGAATCTGTTTGGATCCTTCAAACACTTCTTAATAAATGCCTTGCTAAGAAAACAAATATCTGTATTATGTTTAAAAGAAAGTAATTTGGGCATTTTGGAATCAGAACATTTTTAACGTTAATGTGCGTTTTTAGAACTTAGTTGAAATATTTTCTTAAAATAACCCAAGCACTTTTGAACTTAAACTTAAAATAAAACCAAAGCAAATAAACCGTTCTCGGATGTCAAGAATTTTAAAATGTTTTATTTCAAAGTACAATTGACTTTCAGGTCACTTTTTTCCTCAGTGCATCCGACAGATATGCACTCGTTTAATATCAAAATCCAACTTGACTAAACTGCTGCCACTTATGGGCCAATCTAAGCGAAGTTATACTCTCGAAAAATGGCTTACTCGATGCTCCGGGCACATGCCGTAACACGTGTTGCAAAGTTTTTAGCCAATTCGGATAAAGTTATATTTGGCCAACAATAAGCAAATGCGAGGAATGCTCTCAAGTATTTCCAGAGCTCCTAATGCGAGGCATTTTATTGTTGGCACACACACTCACGGGATTTGGCAGCTCGCATGCTGGACACGTGTAAAAGTTCAGTTTTAAACACTTGCAAACAAAATGTTTTCGATTTTTGAAGCGTTGCTCGCTTTTGTTTTATGAATCTCAGCTTCTTTTGGGCATGTGTGGCCCACAAAACGCACGGCAGAGCAATCCCCAGAGCAGGGAAAAACTTTTAGTTTCGTATCGCCCACGTTTACTGTCAATAAAACTTTGCTTGAGCCGGCAGAATGAAAACAGAGCAGAAATCCCTTAAAAGAAATACTACATTCAGAGGGTGGGTGTGGGTGAAACAAACATGGAAGCAGGATAGATTATGTTAGAGAAAAGGGGACGGAGCGCCGTGTCTTATAAAACATGCAAATGCAATGAAATTACACGTTACGTATACGCCCCTTGCTGCAGCCGGAAAAAGAGAGAAGCGAAGAAAACAGCAACAGCAGAGGAGGCAAACTTCATACACCAAAGGATTATGCAAAATTATGCTAAACCCTTTCTCTCCTCCTTCCCCTCCTCTTTTTTTTTTTTAAAATCTAAATCTCCCCCAATTTTTTTTTTTTTTTTTTTTTTCCTCTTTTCCCCCCCCCCCCCCCCCAATTGATTTCCCCCTATTACCCTCACCCCCCCCCCCCCCCCCCCCCCTAATCTGACCCCCCCCCACTCAACACCCCCCCCAGGAAAAGGAGGGAATAGGGAAAAGGGAGCGGCAATGTGAAAAGCAAAATCCACGCACATTAAATTAAAGTGCTTTCAATAAAGTCGAATCGTGACTTTGGCGCTAATGACGAGGACAAAGGACGAGTCGGCAAATCTCTCTTAGTGCTTGACAAATTGACTTGCAAATCCCGTTTTATTTTTTATTTGCTTTATTATTATTATATCTTTGATTCGGTGCAAGTATTTCATAATTTTCGATGGGCGCAGCCGAAGCGGATGCCGCACTAAAAGCGCACTCAGCTCAAAGACAACCAGCGGAAATAGTTGAAAAAGCGGGCTGGCCAAAAAAAAATATTATGCTGCTAGTACACTCAGATTTTTGAATGCAACTTATTTTTGGAAAATATCTACTTTTTATAAAAATAATAAGAAACAAGAGAGAAAGCTATAGTCGAGTACTTCGACTATTACCCGTTACTCAGCTAGTGGGAGAGAGATGAATATATGCACACCTCAAAGCCGCTAGCGCCATCTAGTGGCTGCTTAATTTTTTGCTCATTACTTTTTAATGGATGGTCCGATTTTAATAATTTTTTTTACATTTCGAAACCTTTTTGAAACAAACTTGCACTGAATAATATTTTCATAAAAGAAAATCTTTTTGAATTTTGTAGTTTTTGTTAGAAAATAAATTAAACTGTGTTCATTTCTTAAAAAAAAATAATTGAGAAAATACTTTTATTAAACCCATTCTAAATCAACTAACAATTAAGACAATACTAAATATTTAAAAATGTATGTAACTTAGTAAATTAGACTATTTTTTTTTTGATAAAACAACAACCACAAAATTTTTTAAAGATCTTTAAATTAAGTAAAAGTCTGAAGACCTCGAACCTTTGCTCATTCCGGTGCGCCTGTTTTCCTCTCAGTGTGCGAGTCCTGCGAGTACGTGCCAGGGGCCAAACAAAACACGCGACCCAGACGAGTCATAAGCAGCTGAAAGCAGGATTTCGGAGGGGATGAGTAGGAGCTTGAGCCGTTTTGGTGGCCGACAATGACCCGAGAACGTGGGATTTGGCGGGGGGACAGGGGCCAAAAATGAAAGCCGCAGCCAGACGACCGCCATTTATAGCGAATGGATTCGGATTTTTCGGATTTGCGCACAAGATAATGTGCAGCACTATCCTTTCTGCCTGCTCGTCTCTTCCCCTTGCCCCTCTCGCCATTCCCTTGCCCATTTCCCGATCCTTGGTTGCATGTGAGAGGGCTAAACAGCAGCTCGAATGCAACGGAAATAGTTTTGTGTGAGATTTATTGCCACTCTGGAGAGTCATAAAACGGAAATTGTACACAAAATCCTTTCGGATGCTCGTTTAAGTTGCCAGCTGACCCCCCACCCTCCTTTTTCTGCCCCCATTTTCTCTCCGTGTATGGGTGAGCATTTTTATGTGTTGTGTCATTTTTGTTTACTCTGCTCTACTCTGCTGTTAGCTTGTCCAAATGTTTATGTAAGTCATCGCTTCGTTTATTCGATGCCATCCCATTTTGAAATTATATTTTTGCCCATTTTGTGGAAACGCTTCTGATTTTCTGCTGGCTAAAAACTCTTTGCCCTGCAATTGCAGTTTATTTATTTTATTTACCACCCTTTGAGTGGGTCAAATGCATTGTCCACTCGGATTCCCCAGCATTCTCCTCTGCCATAAATTTGCCCCGGCTTTCGCAGAGACACAGATTAAAATGCCCACTTTGCTGAATTGGTTTAGAAGTAAAAAGGGAAAATCTGGAAAGCCCTTTGTCGAGCGCAATATGGAAAAGTGCATTAAACTTTTAATAAGGAACTATTTCCATTGAGCTCAGTACTTCATTACGAAACCGAATCGAAGGAATAGTCGAAGGACAAAGTATAAATAAAGGCTTTACTGTGAGAAAAATTGGGAGAATGATTCAAATGTTCCTAATAAAGTGGTTCAAAATATTTTAAGTTTAGAAAATTATAAAACTCAAAATTAAATACTTTTTGCATGTAAGTTCGATTTGAATTTGTAAAAAATACATTTTTTGTTAAGAAAAATATAAATTTTTGTACAAGTGTTTCCAATATAAGAATAATAAACCATATTGTATGGGAAAATGTAGTTTCGATTGGGTTTTAAGTATCCTGTCGCAGCCTTCATTTGAATTTTGCCAACGCTGCAAAAGTTAAAATTCTTAGTTTCATTCATTTCAATTCCAAATCAGTTTAACCTCCCCTTCCCCTTCCCATTTCCCATCCATTCTTTCGATCCCAAACAGTTTCGAGTAATTTGGCTAAAAACCAAAAACCCTGCCGCCCAACCTTCGACTCGCAAGTTTTTAGAACGCTGTCTGGCAGTCGCTGGCTTTTTGATGACAACCCAAAGATATCGCTGGAAAAGTGGCTGGCCAAGTTACGCAGTGAAAACGGTTTTCTATGGCCACCGAGGCCATTACCATATATCTAACGGTGAACTTATAGAGCAAACCTATTTGCCCCTCAGCTGCAGCTCCCCCTCGTCTTCGTTTGCGCTCTTTTGTCATCTTGCGTAAACAGCAGAATTTTCTCGGATAAAAGCGGGCGATTCGGGGGATCAGGAGGAATGATGCCACCGTCTAGGTTAGAGCCCCATTTGGGTGCTAACACGATTGTGCACCAGGAGTCCCGAGGACCGAGTCTCCAGTCTCCAGTCTCGAGTCTGGGCCTGGTCATTTCCATTTCCGTGGTTGACAACATTTTTGGCAAACGATTTTCTGCTTATTTGCCACAAAGCGAAACCAATCGAAAGAGCTCTAGTGATGGTGGAAAGACTTTTTCTGGGCCTGAGCTATTTGAAGAGGTTCTAATAGAACTAGTAGTATTAATTATGATTATCCTATTTACAAAGAACATCATCATCATATTTTAAATATTTCATAACTATTAAATACTTTTGCAATTTTTTAAATGAATCTTTTAATTGAATCTGTGTTTTTGGTAGATTTAAAATTTAAAGCATAATCTTATTAATAGCTTTCACTATTGTCCATGCCAACTTTAGTTTACTTGACCTGAAGGAATCTCCAGAACAGTACTAACAAGCTTACTCAGTCTTCAGATGCTTATACCTTTCCGTTTAACCTATCCGCTTGGCCATCTCTAGCCAAATTCATTTATCTCCCTTTAATAGAGTTGGCCAGACCCGGCTGCTTAGCATCGCTGAGACAGAAGACAGGAGACCAAAGACCGAGCTCCGAGCTCCGAGCACCGAAGACTGGAACCGTGAAACGTTGAGTTGGCACTGCAGACAGCACGGCAGGATAATCATTTTTTCATAAAGTCATTATTGTTGTGGTTGCAGTCGGAGCCGTATTCCAGTATTCCACCGCACCGTAGCTCTTATCCTGCTTATCTCCTGCTTCTCCCCTGGCAACTATTGTTCTCAAGTGTTTGTCGCTTGTGCTCGTGCGACTGTGGCAAGGGGAATGAAATTATGTTGCCGATGGCCAAGGCAGCCGCAGAAAACAATTTCCATTTAGTACACTTTTCCTGCAAGTAAACACGTTCCTGTCCCTTTGCTTACTATTAGTGGGCATCCGCAGAATGAATGGGCTGTACTTAATTGAATTTACTATATGAATAATCTTGGCAGAGCTTAATAACTGCGATAATAATTATTGTATTTATTCAAACAATAATTTATTTTAGAAAAATGTATGTTTAGAGTTTAAGTAAATAATAATCTAATTTTTGAAGGCCTTTTTATTGCCTTAACATTTTAAAAATATTAATTAAATAATTAAATATTTACTCATTTATTTGGCATTTTTAGTTTGCTTTTCCACTCTTCTTTTTTTTATTTTTTGGTGATGAAACTAACGACAGCCTCAAAGTAAATGACTAAAAACTGTTTAGAGAGGGCGAGATTTTCCCTTGGCAAATGGCCATTAGAGCCTCCAAGTCTGCTTTCTTTTCCGATTTCGCTGTCACTCTGTCAATTAACCGCGGCCAACGGGCTTAGCCTTCTATATCTACCAGGCTTAGTCCTCAAAATTAATTGATCGAGCCTCCCCGGCTGAGTAACCATATCACATTTCAGGCAATTAGGCAGGCGCTTAGATTCGCACTGTCCTCGAAACTAAATATTCATTTTGAGTCATTTGCCGCAGTCAAATTCTAATAGGGTCAACTGCAATAATATCATTAGGAAAATTAAACACGGGCCATGGAAAATCGGAGGGGGTGGGGGTGGAGGTAAGGGTGGGGTTTTGGTAAATGGAAAATAGAGAGGGGATGAAGGAGGCCGCAAAGTTTTAGCCGTCGAGCAACGACACCCGGCCAAGTCGAGCGTATTATGCCTAATTGGGCGCTGCCAGTACCAGGAAAAAGATGCTGGAGCACCTAGCTGTCGCCTGTTTTCCGCTTTTCCACTTTCCCCCCTCCGCCCCCCTCGCTTACCCCCTGAGCACTCCTGTCGACAGCGCCTTGGCTTTTGCACGTTTTGTCTACGCGAGTAATTAACTTTAATTGCGGCCATTAAAATAAATTGGCAGATACCTTTAAATATTGTTATTGTTGCATACTTAGGCCAAGGGGAGGCACTTTGCCGAAAGGAGGCGGACCATGTAACGCTTCATATTAGCACCGAAAGAGGGCGACACCGAGTGGCCGAGCGACGGGCGGAAAATGGCCAAACTGCCGCCGCTGCGAGGATGGAAAAATGAAATTAAAAATACGTCCTGCTGTCTTGGCCAGTGGAGTGCAGTTCTGCGGGCCATCCGCAGAGGCTATTATTTTGAAAAGTCTTAGGGAATTGGCTGAACGAATTTAAGAAGATTCTACTTGGGAGGAAAAAAAATCACTGGACTTTAAAGCAATTATTGAGCTGTTCCATCAAAGAAAATTCATTCTCAAACCAAAAATGTAGCCTATTCTATTTATGTTGCACAATTTGATTTGCCCTCTTTCAAAGCCATTCCAAAAATACAATTTTCCGTTGGGCCCAAGTTGCCTCCGAGCTTCTTTATCACTGCACACTTGCAATGACAATCGCAATCTGCAATTGAATATGCATGAGCCTGTTGTTCCCTCAAATGTCAAATATTTGGCGCTGCGCGATGATGGCTTCCCATTCCGCTCCACTTGGCAAAAATGCAAAATATATTCGGTGTTCACTTTTCGGTTTTGTCTTCTTTTAGACTTTTTCTCTCGTGTGCAGGGCATCAAATGACATGGACTGCGATGGCAAAAGGGGGACAAATTGCCAACGCAAAACTTCTTTAATTTTGTTGAAACGCTGTAAGCGAAGACTCGGCTCGCTAGACAGTGGAAAAACTAAAAACGCTTGGCCTACGGCAATAAATGTCAAACAAAGTTTTCTGCGCAGTTTTTTCAATTAGAAAAAATCATCCAATCCATCTTCGCTGTGGTGAATGGTAAATGCTCTTCAGATAACTATTTCCCTGCGGAATAAATGTTTCATAAATATTGGTACACTGATAAAAAAAAACCTAGTAAATCCAATGAATTCATATTCAATCCAAATATTTTTCGCTTTGATTTTCATCCATTGCTGGTTTTATTAAATTTAAATATGAAAATATTATATTTAACAATTATGGTTAATTTTAAAAACGTTTAATTTTGATTTTAATAAGAAAATATTTTTTTTAATGAAGTAATATAAAATTTTTTCTTGATTGAAATATTTCTAATTGTTAAAACAATCATTCAATTAAATATCGACGTTTTTGTTATTTAATTTAAATATTTAATAGGAATCTTTGCATTCAATAAACAAATTCTATTGTGGTTTTTGGGGCTCTAATAAATATTTAATAAGAAAATGCACTCTATTTATATAAAACAAACAAAAAGTTATATAATAAATGTTCTAAAATACCCTTTTAAAGAGTATAAAGTCACGAAAAATGTTGCCGGGTAGCCCAGCAAATAGTTGGGTTAGCATCTGCATATAGTAAAGATCCGCTGAGCGACAACTGAACCGTGCACACATATTCTCTATATACACATATACATGTGCAGTGTGATATTAGAGCGGCAAAGGGCATGCAAATAACTGAAAGTCAAAAACAAAGGCCAAGTTGCCAACTCGGGGAACCGGGGACTGATATATCAGCCGCCGAGCACTTTGATATATAGAAACTGCTGGGCGAAATGGAATCTCAGCCATTATTTGTTTTGGACCCAGACAAAGGCTAAGGGAAAGGTAGCCAGTGAGCTGCAAAAAGCAAATAGGAATTCGAATTCGCATTCGCATTCGAATAGGTATTGGTATTGGTATTGGAAATACGCAGCGCACGCACAATATTCGCTATTCGATGGCAAACTTCCGTTTCCGCTTTTAGTTTCCAGCAGTTGGCCAAGTGGAGAGCCGCAGGCGTTAACTTGATATTTACTTTGTTGCTGTTTACCTATACCGCCCAACCGCCGCCCATCAAAGTTTCTTGGCTCACTTCCGTCCGGTGTCCGCTGTCCGGCTGTCCGTTTGTCCGGCTGTCCGTTCGTCCGTCAGTTGTCCGCTGTCCGATTGTCCGCCGTCCCGCCGGCAAATGCGTCCATCAAACTTACGGAAAAGCCCCGGACCACGCTTGACCGGGAAACTACTCGCCCTCGCCATCGCCACCGCTCGGAAAATGTTTTCGTTGATGAAAAAACTTTGCCTGCCTTCAACACTTCTCAACTTTTGTGTAGTTTGCCCAGTCTCTCGCCGCTTGTCCCTTGGTACTTGGTATACATACATATATCTATATGTGTATATAAACGCCTATCCGTTTCTGTTTCCTTGACCCCGCCCTGACCACAATTCGTTTCATCATTCGGTGTTAATTGTTTTCGTTTTCATCACAAAAACACACACTATATATATCGAAGGGCCATTAATGGGTCGCCGCCCAATACGTATACGCCGTGTTGATCGTCTCCGTTCTCGTTTGGCGCCACCAATAAACTGGAGATGGACTTCCGATGGCTCTCAAGTTGGGTACACTTGAAGAAAGCACCAATGCTAAGGGAAACTATCGATCATATGATATAATAATTTTTCCCAAAAGGTTTTTGAAAGTAAATCCATATTTCGTTTAGAAATACTAAAGGGAGTATTCAACTGATTTGTACAACATTAATATTAGTTAACCCTTGAGACTTTCACCAGTGTCCTTTCCCTCACAACTTTGCCCATTGTGTGTGTGTGTTTGTATGGAGAGCACAAATGCGCTTAATCACTTCTAGGATACTCGCTTTTGGAGGGGCAGGAAAATAGGGTCAGTCGCCAAAGTAACCGAATAAGCAAAAGGCGAATGGGCGAGGAAAGTCCCTTCGAACCGAGAAAATGACTGGGCGATGAGCTGGGAACCAGCCGCATATACTAACTGAAGATTGTGAAACTATGCGCATAGAAATTGAGAGAGACACTAATTGCTTTTCTTTGCAAGCAACTCTTTTCTTTTCTAATTACTATATGCATGCGAGAGGGGACCACAGACTGCTGGCGACTGTCGGCACACATTCTCCTAAGTAGGAAAATGATAGTTTGAATGCTTTCCAAGAGGGGAGCGAATGGGAAAATGGCTAAAAGGGACGAGTTGCAGACAACGAGTTGGACGCATTTAAAGCACATAATTCGGTTTTGATTATGTTTTGGTCTTAGCCGCCATTCCACTTCCACTTCCACAGCCATTGCCGGCGCACTTCAGAAGTTAGCAACTTCATTATGGCTAAAACCCAAATGTGTTGATATTGCGGTCGGAGTGAATGGGACTGCTAGATGGTCGTTGGTCGGTGGTGTCCTCAATCCCGTTCCAGGTTCCCGGGACTTTGGCTAAATGAGTGGGCCACTGTGCTTGTGTGTGCGCAAATATGAGCGTTTGTGATTATTTGCGGCTTAAGCCATGTTTACCGGCAGATAACAGGAGTCCGTTCTGAAAGAGTTCTGGCGAAGAGACCCCTTCCAATCAACCACTGAAAGAAATTTGAGCTCATTTATTAGATTTTGCAAAGGTCAACAAAGTCGCATATAAAATTAATTATGTTGTTTTGTGCTTATAAATATATTTATTTAGTAATGACAATGAGGACGTGCTAAGAATTTATTTTAAGGTATCCAAAATACTTACAAATTTTATTTCACTGTACGAACATTCACGAAAAAGCCCCATTGAATTTGTCAATATGGAAGTAAGAGACCGTAAGCCCCATCCAAATCATGGTAAATGAAACTTCTTTGTATTATGGCCCTCAGTTCATCAGTTCGCTTGCCTTTGAAAAGGGTTATTGCCTGTTTTTGTTGTGCCAGTTCACCATTCAGATTTTCGACAGAACTCTTTAGTCCAAAAAGCTAACTTCGGATAGAAAAATGGGTTCATGAATGTGATCATCTCTTTAACTGTTGAAAAAGGGTTACGAAGATTTTAAAAATTAGTAGTAAAATGTGCAATATACTTGTCTAGAATCTATACATCGAATCAAAACATCATACTTTAGTTTTCTTGCCTAATTTTCCCTTATTATTTAAGCCCCTTTTTGGCAGCCACATAATTTAGACTGTTTACGCGCAGCCTCTCCTATAAATTATGTACTAAAAGCCTAAGCACAAATCAGCACATCATTTCGGTTACACGCGGCTCCCCAAACGTCGAATTTCCCCTTGAGATCCCAAAGTCTCTCAACGGAAGTGCGTGAAAGTCGCGCAGGAAATCGGCGAAAACAAAAAGTACCAAAATACAGGAAAAAGGTTTACGCCATAATTTTCAGAAAAAAAAGCGAAAATGTAACAAAAGCCAGAGTCGCAGGCATCTGCTAAATGAAAAGCTGTCATAGGCGTGGGAACATCGGGGCGTCGGGGGAAGGAAGTCGGGGAAAAAAAGGGGTCGTGACTTGTGGGAACTGAGCTCCCCAGCCCACAAAAAAAAAGGTAGCATACAACTGTAATAATCAGAGTCAAGCGAGACTTTAAATATTTCATGCTGCTCAAATTGGCGGCCAGCAAAAAGCCGAAAAGAGCCGAAGCCGAACATGATAAACGTTGATCAACTATAAAGTGACTTAAATTGATTTGGTTATGTAACTCAGCAGCTAATCATATAGGCTTTGAAGGTTAAATGTGTTTTGTATTGTATGAAAAAAGTTATAAATTGTCTTGAATTTTTAGAAAAATATTTAAGAACGAGTTTAAAAGCTTTTCAGCTGTTTTTATATGTCAAAAAAATGTAAGTGCTTGCTAAGTTGCAAAGTCCTTTAGAATTTTATACGATCCTGACCTGCATCATCTAACCAATCGATACCCCGCAACTTTGGTCCAATACGCCTTTGGCTCTCCAAGTGACGTGGCTGGGAAAAAAAGGGGCAGGGCAGAAAAGCAAAGCCGTGGGCACGTGCTAAGCCGAGGGGCGGGGGAAAATCGCTGGTGACAAGAGCGGCGGATGGAGTTTTCCGGGGGTTCGCTGGCAACTTGAGCCACTTTGATTTTTGCTCAAGCGTAATTACAAGTTAAATGAGGCCAGGACCGCGGCTGGGACCGAAACTGGGACCGTAACTGGGAAGCTGGGAAAATGCGAGATGCGGAAAATGGCGAGGGACTGGGCATGGGAATGGGCATAGGAATAGGGATGGGGATCGAGAGGATGGGATAGCTGGCAGCGGCGGTTATGGTGGCCGCCAAAAACAGTGTCATCATGCGGAAGGATGCGCGGCTGGCAATGAAACGGAAGGAAGGAAGGAAAGACGAGCCAGCGGAGGAGGACGAGCAGATAGACCAGCGGATGATGTACAGGCGGCGATTGCAGGACACCATCCCGGAATGGGGAAAGCCAAAGGACACAGGATAGCGGATGGGAACAGTGCTGCCATCTGAACTGCGCAAAAATAGTAGCCAAATTAAGCAATTTAAGTGGTAGCAATAATATTGTGTTATCCTTATTTATTAAATTAAAAATACTTTTTAATTTTTGTACTATTTTTAATAAAAATTTTGTATTTATTTTGTTTGTTTGTTATTTTTAATTTATGGAACTTTAAAATCTAACTAATTAAGTACCCATTTGTAAACCCGTTACTCGTAGTGTAATTGCAATTTTTGTTTGGCTTAGTAATACCTACAAAAATGTTGAAGAAATTTTTTAAATCGGAACACTTAATAAAAAGATATTAGCAAATAATGTTGTTTCCGCAAGATGGCGCCACTTCAAGATACTACCTTCTCTCCTGCTTGCATATCTTCATCTCTCTCAAACTCATTTAGCTGAGTAACGAATCCTATATTTTTTTAAATTTAGCCCCGATTTTTGAATATAGCCAGACTTATGCTGAATATTGTCCGGGACAAGTTGGCAGCACTCGACAGGACACGGCCACGCTGCATGCAACCAAAGCACTGGTAATGAATGGGTGGCATTGTCCTTTGCCCACGTCCTTTTGCCCATCCTCGGCCCAGAATGAAAAATTGCGACTGGCGACTCTAGCTTGTTTGGCATCCTGGCCGCGTAGTGACGTTGTTTGTTCTGCTGAAAAGCGCCGCACGAGGAAGTATGCAGAAAGGGGAAAAGGAGATAGAGAGAGAAAGAGATGGAGAGCGAAGCAGAACTTAAAACAAAACAAGAAATAACGAAGCGCAAAACAAAAATTGCGAAAACAAACCGCATTAGTGAGCAGATACAGCAGCACTGTGCAAATTGGGATAAAGAAGAATTTATTAATTTATTTGTAATTAATTGATTAATTTATGTTTTTCCTTAATTTAGAAAAAATACTCGTTTTACCTTCTAGATTTTTAAAATATATTTATTCGATTATTTATAGAGACTCTTAAAAAACTGATTTTATTAAAACTCGTAAGACCCACAATTGCCTAAAGCCATTTTTTGAAAGGTGTCTGGCGCCCACAGCTTCAAAGATTTCGGAAAAGTATAAATGCAGTTTTATTGTGTTTATCAATACCTATGGAAATCTAGAAGAAATTTTTCAAATCGGACCATTCGTTAAAAAGTTATGCGTGATCAAAGTTTTATATCTCTATCTCCCTCGCACTCCCTTTAGCTGAGTAACGGGTATCTGATAGTCGGGGCACTCGACTATATGGTTCTCTCTTGTTATTATTTATTTTCTACTTGTAGTTTTTTTTCAGTGCTTCGGCGGGAATAGAGATGAGAACTGGGAACGGAGCCGGGCTAGTGGCGATGGAATGTCCGCTGATGGAACGTCACGTCAGCCAACGGCCGACAATGGCGACATCGAAAGTGATGAGTCCACGGGCGGCGGAGCAGCTGAAGTCCCGGTGCTGAAAACATTGTCGTCGGACTCATCCATCCCATTCTCTACCATTCCATTTCCGGACTGGCCAGGAAACGGCAGCTGCTGTTTGGCCAAGTCACAGAACTGGTACTGGTACACACTGTACCATCGTCTCGGTCTCAGGGTCTCGGTTCCAGCATGGTCATCAGTGAAGAAGTTCATTTTACAGTAATTAACAAATTGTGAAAAAGGAAGACGGCGGAAGATGGAGGCGAGGACACTGCCAGCTGGCAGTGCATTTTCGACGGCCAAGTTTGTTTGAGCGTAAGAAATTATAGATGCTGATGCCCCAATCCCATTTCCCATTCGCCTGCCCATGCCCACCCACTTCCTTACTTCCTTGATGATAGTCAATTGCAAAAGTTCGCTCGACTATTAATATTTTATCCCATTTCACTTCGGCGTCCATGGCCGGTCCATTGTCATCGGCACTTGTTGGGTTTGTCAAGTTAAAACTTTTGCACAACTTCAAAAAATACCAGAAGGAAGAGCAGCGGAAAAAAAGTAGAAAAGGGAAAAATGTGGAAATGCAAGTGGAACTGATGTCTGCAAATGGAAGTTATTACAAGCAGCAAGCCAAGTTTTGATTAGTTTCACAGCCGCTGCGAGTCAGGTCTGCGATTTGTGCAATTATCATAGAAATTGTGTGGAAAATGATTCCCACTCTGCCCCTTGCAGAAATTAAATCTATAATTTAGGAGCTGGTGGAAACCTAATTTACAGATTGCTTTGCTGTCAAAACGTTTGTCTCGATCATGGATTTGAATTTCTTGCAGCCATGAAGTTCAAATGTTCAAAATGTTTCCAAAATATTTGTGTAGTTCTTAATTTAGGACATGTAATAATTTTATAAATTCAATATCTCGTATTCCTAATATAAAGTATTATGGTATTTAACATTGAAGAATATAATACAATTTTTTCACCGTCTTTACGCTGAAGGCCCAACTAATTGAACTCACTTTTTGTGATGCCTTTTCTTAAGCCGATTTCGTGTCAACTTTGTCAACTACTTTTGGGCTCCTTGAGTGTGCCATAATTAAGCGACAAGTTGCACGAGTGGCAGTAAATAAAAAAAGCGGGCTGAGGAAAGGCAAGTAAGCCCGAAAGAAACGGTGGCATGCAAAAAAGGGGCAGCCAAATGGCAAATGACAGCAGCCGTCAGCCTCGCGCGTTCACACTCCATTCACATCTTCCCGGGGTTTTCCTGGGTTTCCCTGGCCTTTCCTCTCTCCTCCCCCGCCTAGAGTGCGAGTGTGTGTGCTGCTGCACATGTGGCAGCAGTGTGCAACATGCAACACGAGACATCGGCTGTGACAACGCCGCAAAAGCCATGTCAACAAAAGCAGCAGTAGCAGCAGCATCAAAAGATGCCAAAGAGCCGGAGTTGGTAGAATATTTTCACTTGGTGGAATTTTGACATGAGTCTGCTCTCTGGAGTTGCAGTACGAGTCGCAGTCGCAGTCAGAGTCAGAGTGAGAATCACAATCAGAGGTCTGGTTAGGGGCTTGAGGGCTTTTCCTGACCAAATCCTGATGCTGACAGACACTACTTGGCATCTCGACTTTAATTCCGAGTGGCCCTCTGTTTATGAGGGGCCAGCAGCACCGCAGGCAGTTACATGGCCAGATCTTCACAAATTAACATAATGCATTGTGCCCGGATCAACAGAAGCTGCAACATTTGTGGATGACGTGGAGAGGTGTTTAGCTGGAGAGGCTGGCTTTGTGGTCAAGTGGCTCAGATGCAGCAGTAACTAATTAAGGCGAACGGTTTAGAAATTTGCATAAAGAGAGAAATATTGGAATATTAATATTTCTAATTCTACTAAATCTACTTTATTTTAATTACTAAACAAAAAGTCACATTACCACAAAAATTATTTTAAAAAAACTATTTCTAAATATTTTTTTCCGTTTAAGAAATAGTTACAGTTTAATTAAAAACTCAAATCAAACTTAATTAAAGATAAGTAACTTGTAAAAAATAATATTATACTTTGATGTTTAATATTTAAGCTTAAATTATTTTCTTATATTTTTTTTAATTTTTTGTTTATTTTTTTTATTTTTTATGTTTTTCCTTACCTACTATTAAAATTCTGTGTTTACTTTTTCGATGACGTACTGTATCGCCGACTGCCTGGCATTGCATTTAGCTAATTTATTTCTTATTTATTAAAAGCCAACTTTGAGGCAACTTGTCACCAAAGTTGCAGTCGAAAGTTTTCCCCAGATACTCGCAGCATGCTGCACAGTGGGTCAAAGTGGGGTGTATTTGCATTAGTTTTCGCCCACTGTGCCCCCTTCGCCAATTTGCATGGCTCGTCACTTCGGCGAAGCGAAATCTTCGCGCATTTTGCATTTTAGTTGTTTCGCTTCGTTGCATAAATAACTGCAAGCACCCCGCCCCATTTTTCAGTAAGTCAGTAGCGCCCTTTTTATTGTTTCAATGCGCCATTTGCATGTATGAGAAGCTTTTCCCTTTTCCGCACTTCTTCACCCTCCGCCGATTTCCCGGGAAAACTCTCGTTGCACAATTCTAAGCGCAAACAGATTTTTGTTTGCAGAAACTTTACTAAAAAGAGGAAAATAGAAAAGTAAGTCTTCAGACTGCAGAAGCTCTAGCTGAATTTTTCTGCTTGACTCGGCAAAAGTGTCGTAAATTTTTGATTTCATTAAAATGCGTGCCCAGCAGCAATCCCACTGCACACAAAAATCAAAATATTGATCGATTGACTATCTAAAGTTGGTAAAAGTGGCTTCTAAAATTAGGGTTCTAATGTCTTTCTAAAAAAATTGTAATATTCGCCTTAGAAACTTAAAAAAAATATTGTTATTTGAAAAAATAGAGCTGAGTTGTTCTGAATTTTCTAAGTCATACTTAATGCTTTTTTAAATAAATTTAATGAAAAGTTAACTAAAATTGTTAATTTTTTCCCGTGCACAGTGAATACAGAATTTGATGCCAATTGGAGCATAAAATGTGCACTGTTTAGTTGTCTTTCGGCTTTCATTTCAGTTCGAACTCAATCTAATAGAGCGTCATAATTAAAACATTACTGGGAGTCGAGGACCCTGGACGTCTTTAAGGTCCTTCGGTATAAATCATTCGTTGCAACTCATAAATTTGTCAATTATGAACGCAGTCCGATTGCAGTGGACTGGAACTTATTGCGAGGCAAGTGAAAAGTCGGGCAGATAACAGATTTGCCAAGAATCCTTTTGGCACTGGCTCAAAAGTCTCGCCAAAATCGCCGCAGTCGGTTAATCGGAAAATGTACGAGAAGGGCTGAATATAAAATGCCGCAAAAAATCAACTGGAGGAATAATTTTTCGTTATGCTCGCCTTGCCAACTGATTTGCACTCGCTTATCGGGGTTTCCCTCGATTTTCCCCCCGGAAAATATGGCACGTGCCACGCCCCCGGGTATAACCGAAACGCCCATTTTGTTGTTGCCGTTTGGCCAGCCAAGTGCAATGGCTTCGATAAAGATTGACGGCGCTGTAAATTCTCTGATTCTGTCACATCGGAAATTGGCAAAATTTCCGCCAAAGGCAAAGCTGCGAACTGGGAAATGCGTGCTGAAATAAATACTACTTAAATATGATGTAAATAGGAAAAATGTTCTAAGTTATGGCTTTGGATATACTTCTTATGAACTTTTCAAGATTTACTGATACTTAAGATCGTTTTCAAACGGAAAAAGCTCTTGCTTGAATTTTTTCTATTATGTCCTAAAAAAGAATAAATAATTATAATAATATAAGCAAATAAAGTCATGATCTTAAGTACCAGCAAAAAAGGGAATTTGCCAAGAAAATATAGAAAGAGAATTCAATTAGAAACAGTGAGTAAATACATTTATTTTTATCCAAACAAAAGTCATTAGAAATTCATTTTATCATCAACTCTGCAAACATTGTCGAGCATCGTGTAAACATCAGTTTGGGGAATCGGTCCCATATTTGCACACTGCAATTATTATTTTGTCTCGATAAAAATTCATTTGCTAGCAAATTGAAATTTTTCCGTGCACTTTGTGGCAATGCGGTCAACGACAACGGAGCACCAAACGAAGATCATGAAATATTTAAAAATCCTTCACCAATACATATGCGGCAGAAAAACAAGACACGAAAATGCTAGCAACAAAATGGCAACGACAATGGGGAAAATCGGGTGGGGGAAATCGGGCGGCGATGGGGAATCCCCAAAAGGAAACGAGAGCTAACGTATGTTCCAGCTTGTCGTTTGTTTTGTGGCCCGGGAAAGGCGTCGAGTGTTTGCACCGAAGTGCAAATAGAACACCAACAATAACAATTGGAAAGAATTTAAATTTGCATTTTGCGCAAAATTGTAAGAGGTATTCCGGATCCGCCCTCCCCTCCCCTTTCTTTCCCTTTCCCATATCTTTCCCTCTTGTGGAGGAAAATGTCGTGTCATTAAAGCGAAGCGGTCCAGCTTGGGTCTAGTCTAGAATTTTACATTTGTATCACTTTTTTTATCGCCATTTAAATGTAAATTGTTGCCGTTCAGGGGGCGAGAGGTGGACGGGTCGCAGTTTATGGGAGTGCGACGACTTCCGACCGCAATTGAATTTTTTAAAAGCGCTGAGCATTGATAACCAAAACAATAAAAATGGGGCACCCTCATACACACAAAAAGAAAACCCAAACGGGCAAAGAGAGTAACAAATGTTTTAAAAGCGCTTAAATATGCAACAAGCACTTACAGTTGCGATCAATAGAATACTACTAAAATTTAAACCATTTTAATATACTTGTGAGGTGAACAACAAATTATTTTTTATGAGCTTTAGAAAAATATATGTTTTCCCACTAAAAATAAATTACATAAAATCAAATGGTAATAAATGTTTTTAAAAACTTTTCCTTTTTGTATTTTTTTTAATCTTTTGTATTTAATGTAAGTAATAATCACAATGTAGTGCTATAATTTTGAACGCCACTATAGATATCATATCGAAAAAAACCCCGAAAGATATGTCGAAAAGGCACAAAGCGCAAATCGGCCTATAACAAAATATGTGTGTTTGCCTACATACATATGTCCGTATCCCCTGTCCGTGTGTTTGGGTTTCTTTTTATTTTTTGACAATGCCGACCACTTTTTCCCACCCGCTTTTACCACCCACTTTGCCGCCCTCGGTGGCCAACCAAAATACAGAGGTTCTTCGTTCTGTATGCGCCATTGTGGGGAGTCGTTAAATTTTATATGCATTTTGCAAAAATTTGTTGAAATTAACAATAAAACGTGACCCGGCAAACATTTCGGGCAAAAGTCAATTGAATATTTTATATCCATATACAAAAACATCGTCGCATGCATATGCAAACATTTTATTTAAAAAAATCGTACTTTCCTTTTCTTGAATGTTGTCGCTGAAAAGTATTCAGAAATTTTATAACAATAACTGAATACAAAGTTAGCTGGCTTTAACCTTTAATGGGTGCTATGTCCTTAAAAACACCTTAGACCTACAAAACTCTCAAAATTTTAAAAATAATTTTTCTAGAAAAAATGACAAATAAATTCACACATTTAAGACATTGTAAAAGGGATAACAGTGATTTTACAAATAATTTAATTTGGCCAGCGTAAAGCTCCGAAAATACAATTATATAATCCCATTACAAATCTGTGGCAATAAATAAACCGCCGAAAATAATTATTATTAATTATCCGGAGCAATAATTATGCATTAAAGCCTACGAAACAATGTAAAAGCCTGCAAATTTGCATTAAGCTCAGCATGAAGCTCTAGTTTTTTTGTCGAACTTATTTTTTCTATTTTCCCACATTGAATTCCGTTGAAACTGAAAATATAAAATTACCGAATGCAGTCGGCTCGGGACCCCACGGCCTGGTTTTGTTTAGCTTGGCATTTAATGCGCCATAAATAATAAAACTGCAGCTCTGGGCGGTTAGCATTGTGTAATTGTCAGCAGGCATTACGTTTTAAATATGCTAATTTGCATTCATTTAATTTTTGGTTATTTTATTTAAATTATTTTTGCATTTTTTGTTTGGTAGGCTCGACAAATAGGTACAACTGACAGCTTACTGATGATCAAAGCCCAAAGTAAATGTAGATTATACAATATGTGGGTATTCATTTTTTTATAAATAAGAAGGAGTGATTTATAGGTAAATAAATTCACAGATTATGTTAGAGAATAAAGGATGATTTAGGTATTAAATTATAACATTTTCAATTAGAGTTTCGTAAAAAAATGTAACCATCAACTAAATAAGTGAAAATTGAGCCCTACTTTATTGTTTTCGACCATTACAATAATCCCCAATGCGATAACAAAAGCCAATCTAGAAGATGGTTAAATCCCTGAGTGACATTCAGTGTATCTGTATCTGTATCTGCATCTGTGGCAAAGTATCTGCAACATTTGAAAGCTGCCTGCGTATTTTATGCTCCTTAACAATAGACGGACATCTCGTACGTGGCCAGTGAATAAAATGACAGGACAGCTGAGTGGCGAAGGGGCAACCCTGTTGCGTCCCCAGTCCTCAGTGGCAATGTTAATTGCTTATCTACGTGATTTCTTACCAAATTAATTTGAGCAAATTGCAAATGGCGAATGGCGAGTGGCCGGGACAACAGCCACTGCCAGTGCATAAATCAGTTAAGTTGCTGTATTAACATTGAATTCATTTCCCTAATTAAATCAAGCTGAGCTCGGTTGAATATTCCCCGTGGCCCCGAATCCTCGCAGCGATCCCGATCAAAAGCTTTTCTTTTAATTGAAAAACTGTTCAGCTGGCATTTCGGAATCCTCGGGCTGTGCATAACATTTCGAGTTACAGTGGATGCTGTTCTAAATGATAATTTACAAAATTAATTCACATAAAATGTGGATTTTACTGAAAGATTATAATAAGCTATATAATAGGTCTTAGTTTATGAAAATTGTATGTGTAATACCTAGTTTAATTATTATTTAATTAATTATTTTTATTTATTTATCACACCATTCTGTAGATTTGTTTTTCAATTAGTATTTTTATTTACAAAACATTTTATTTTAATTATTTCATTTTCTAGATCATCCACTGTGTGTAAATCAATGGTGACCCTCGTTCGCAGTTAACTGTGTTTTCCCTTTTATGATTTTGTTCAACCGAATTCAAGCGACACATGCGCGCATAAAATGCAAAGACAGCAAACTAACATTAAAATAAACATCAAACCCCGAAAAAGGTTTCACTTTCGTTTTGTTTGGATAGGGTTAGCTGGGAGGAGAGACCGCGGGCTCTGTGCAATTCGTTTGAATTCGTTCGAGATGACAGGACCTCCTATCTATATAAACCCCGCATGATGTTGACAAAACATTTGTCCATCTTGTATTAAATAAGAGCAAAGGATGTACAGTGAAGCTGTCTCTAGATTTTCTATAAAAAATAAATAAATGGGAATTATAATTCTAATTCTAATTAATTTTAGTGGTGAAAATGGATTGTTTTTAAATAAAAAATGCATTATTTAAACATTTCTCGGAGATAATCTTGAATTCCCAAAAACCTAAGTGAAATACCAGAGTATAGCTCTAGCTATCAAACATTGAAAGGCGCCTATTTTAGCTATAAAACATCTGGATGTAAGTCTCTGGGGAAATGAAAGCAAACAAAACGCGCGGAGAGCCGGCGGGGAAAATAAACAAAAACATTGCATCGAAATTATTTTGTTATCGTTATGCGACATCAAAACAATCCGCCGAGTGCCATATATATTTTCCGATTACTCGACTCGTTGGCAGCGCTGTGATTTATGCGTTTATTAAAGTACACTCGATCATCTCCAGCTCTCTATAATATTCCAATTTACGTTAGCTACGTTACGCTACTTTTTAGAACAGAATGCAACAGATTCCGACTCGGTTCCCTGCATAACTAGATCAAGTGGCTGCTCCATTTCACTGGCCCTGGGTACAATGGCAATAATATAGCAATCTCATTCTTTTGCACCCTCCTTTTTGCAACCCTCTTGGCGTGGCCCATCAAGTGCTTAACCCATTCACTCACACAATCTCTACTCTGGCCACTCACACACACACCCAAACCCTGCACAATGCAATTTCTCTAGCATACTTTAGCGCAGCTCTTGACACTGATAACACATGTCGTCTGAGAGTCCCAGGTCCGAAGTCCGAAGTCCTGGCGCATTAAATGGACAAAGGTGCTGGGAACTCGGGGGCTTGACATTCTGCAGCCAGTTAGTCCCACTCCTCCGGCCACCGTGAGTTTGGCTTCATTTAATTTGCAGGTAATTAAGCAGTTTAATGGGAGGTATTTAAACTATTTCATCAGTTAATATGAACCAAACTAAATATTTGAAATATTTATAAATGAAGTCTAGAATAATATTGTAAAGGAATTTGCTGTTAAATGGTATTAGCTTTTCCTGTTTATTACAAAATATTTTTGATTTTGTTGAATTTGTAGCTAATTAAATTTATTCCTTTTCCATTATTTTATTAAATTAGAACCAAATTATATTTAAAATTCAGCTGGAGTCACTGTGCCCCGTCCAACAATCGAGGTCCTTTTCCTTCGGCCTTCCTGTCACATTCTGCTCCGCTTGTTTGTCCTGTCGCCCTCATCCCTCGCACCTCATCCCCCGTCCTTCTGTCCTGTCCATCTGGAAAAGTGTCTCTCGGTCTTTTCTTTTCCAGCCGCCTTTGTCCCGATGTTGCATTCAGCTGGTATTTACTTTACTCACAGCATTTGCATGGCATTGTGCAGCGCGACTGCGGCTGTAACCTAATTTTGTGCACTTAATTGTTTCATTATGGCGCCGCATCAACAAAAGGCCCGAAACCAAAGGCTGGGGCCAAAGTGGCAGCAGGGAAATGGAGAGTGGAAAATGGAAAATGTCGAAAGAAAATGCCCGGCAAAGTGAAAGAGAAGATTTGAAAATAACGTAACGTGTAATGTGGCTTTGACTTGATTGGCTGGCCTTTTGTTGTCGTTGCAGGGCAACCGCATACAACCTACTTTGTGCGGCCATTGTTTGTTTTTAATTAGCCGCAATAAACGCACTCACACACACACACACTTCACAAACACACAGAGGAGACACACACACTTACGTGCAATGGGCCCACTTAAAATAAACAATTGTAAATGGTATTGCACTAAGCAATTGAATTGGAGCCAAGGTCTTGAAACAATTTGTGCACAAAGAGCACTGGGAAAAATGGTTCCGGATCTGAAATATGATTTAGACTTAATAATTTCTACCTAGCTTAAAAAAATGATAATATTGACTTTAAGAATTGTTAGTTCTATTTTATTTTTAAAAATTTTATTGATAAAAATAACAGTAGAAAACAAACAAAAGAAAACAAATTGAAATGGTTTAAAGTTTTAAGGCCAATTTCAAAATTTTTAAAGAATATTAGAATTTATTTTAAGTATTTTAAAGTAGCCATTTTTAGAAATATAAACCTATTTTAAATGGTTTGCAAGTGCGAAATAAAATGTTATTCATAATATATTTTCCCCTTAAATTTATTTTACTTTTTTCTTTGGTGTAACCATCCGAATGGCCAACCCCACCAAAAAGTTCGCCCATCTGTTTGTGCTAATTAACTTGCACAACATGTCCCTAACTTTGAATCCATTTCCATTTAAATGCGCACTTTTCCCTCTTTGGCGAATGTGTGGATGTGCGGTCTCAAAATCAAATTAGTCAGACGGCACGCAGTCGGGTGAAATATAAATCTGCTGATTTGCACACAGAACTAGGGCCGAAGTCGACCGCTTTTCGTAGCCATAAAAACAAATTAAGCCAAAATGTTAAATAAACAAGTTTCGCCGAAACGCGATGACAGGCATAAGCCAGCGGCTGTCTTGGCCTGGCCAAGATTGAGACAAAAGTTATCTTATTAATTCCTCGCCACATCACACACTCACACACTCGCACACCCAATGGGTTTGGGTGGTTGCCCCCTGCGATATTTCCCCGACTTTTCCCCGTCATCACGCCCCACTAAACTCGCCGTTAATACGCACAATCAAATGTGATAAATATAACGGAATATTGTAGCATAATTTTGGGGGCAAACTAAGCCGACAGAAATAACACTTGAGCAAATATTAGATCAGCCATGGCTCACAATTTTAGCCATTTTCATCCTCTATTGCCAGCCGCCCCCTTCACTATCCCCTTCCATTGGACACACATACACACATTTCGCTTTTCCATTTGCCTGCACTGAGAAAAACATTTTGGGAACAGCAATTATTATGTAAATGTCAAAAATGGAGCATACTTTTTTAAAAATAATATTAATATCTTTTACAACATTTTTTCGACATTAAAAAAATATGTAATTTCTTCGAAGTGCTGTTTTTTCTCAGTGTACCTATTAGCCAGTGTTTGTTGTGGCAATTTCTGTTTTGGCCAAGAGAAAAAGAAAAAGGGGCAAAGGAAAGTTGGTGGGGGAGTCATCTATGTATGAGTAATCGCTTTCATGCTTGATGACCGAAATGATTAATGGATTTTGGGAAATCGAGCCAAGTCCAAGATTAAACGCAACAGTTTCCAGCATTGATCATTTGTTATGTCCCAGCAGAAAAACATCCATCGCATTCGAAGGGTTTTTCGAGATGGAATTAAGCTGCTAAGGCCTTAAATGGTGCCGGTAATAATTTCCAAAGGGAATTCACAAAATGCCTTGCAAAATTGTGTGGTCAAAATGCACAACAATTGGAAATTTCCATCACTTTTAGCTTTGAAGTTTACCAATCTGATAGTTCGACAGGCCCAACTGAGGCTTAACAAGTTGGTAACATAATGCTTTCAGACTTTAACCATAATTCAAGGCGAAATTTACAAATATATAATAGCATACAAGATATCACTGAAACGCTTTTAAATGCACCTGAAATTATTCATGCCGAAATTATTCAGGATAGGTTTGAAATCAATTTGCTGAATTAATAATTATCAACTGGAGAACCTGGTATTGTTGCATTTGAATAATTTGCACTTGCCGACAACCGGCTGGCAAATACAAATGCCTTATCCACTGGGAAGTGGAAGGAGCAACAAGCCATAAACAAGCCAAGCGAGGAATGCAAAAAGGACTCTGTCTTTGGCCTTCTGAATTCTGCCGCATTTGCTGCTGTTTTGGCCAGCATTTCTTTTTTTTCTTACCCCGTTTCAGTTCATGGCAGTGCCGTTCTGAATGTGATTTTTGTGCTCTTGCTTGGGCCACTGGTTTTGTCATTGTTTTTGGCCCGGCATTTGCTTCGTCGCTGCTATCTCTGGCCGCAAGGATTAATGGGGTCAATTTGGCTGTGACACGCACCACCCGCAACCCACCGCCCACTGTCCACTTCACCGTGGCCATCACAGCTGCAAGTGCAACTGGCTCATAAAACATGCACAAAGAAAAATCGCCACAGCTGAATAGTTATTAATATTTCTATCTTTATTTTTGCTATCATAATATTTATTAATAAGATTAAAAAAACAGTTATACAGCATTATTTATTATATACATACATATTTATTGGATTATTATCCTAATGAAATTCGAGGGAGATGGATATATAAAACTTTGATCGCGCATAACTTTTTAACTTAATAACGATTTGAAAAATTTCTTCTGCATTTCGATAGGTATTGATAAACACAATAAAACTGAATTTTTACTTTTCCGATATCTTTAAAGGTGTGGGCGCCAGACACCCCCTTTAAAATAAAGAAAATATATACATGTGGTGGGAAACGCTTCCTGCTCTCTGTTACATACTTTTACACGAATACAATAAACCCTTTTACTCTACGAGTAACGTGTATAAAAATCTGATTAATATTATGAAGAACGGATTCTAAAACCTTTAAATCGCTTAAATTTTTAAGATATTTTTTTTGGTGTACCAACAAGATGCGGCTCATTTCTCGCCAGTGCCGAATGCACTTGGCATCGAGAGCAAAAGCCAGGCCAACAAGCCGGGGACTAACCCGAAGACAAAGATTCCATTTCAATTTACTTTTTTAAATTGCAAACTTTTGCGACAAGTTAAAGCCGCCACACACACTCACACAAAGACATACTGACATTTTGGAAAAAGGGAAAAGCAAACATTTCCCAGATCCACACACACGCACAGCGGCAATAACACGCAACAAGAGAAATGCGAAAAGAAAGTTGAAAAACGAACCCAACTGAGGACGACAAATTCAACATGTCAGGCATTAGAGAGGGATAGATATGGACGAAATGGGGAGAAAGAGACGGAGGGGCGGAAGAGAGATGGGGAGCTGTCACGAAGATGAAACTATTATCCACGGAAATTAGCGGGTTCCAATGACAAAAACACATGAAATGCAAAAACTTTCCGTCCTTCGCTTCAAGCTCAATTTCCAAATTGTTGTCGACATACTGCTTGTTTTTGCCCTTGCTGCCTCAGCCGCCTTGATGTTTCCCCATAAGAGGTTTTGTTTCCTCGTGGAAGTTACTAATGCGCATTTAAGAGCGAGTACAACCCAAATTCAGCTAACCGATCAGGAACTTTAAGTATTCAGGCGTATACCTTGTATTGGTTCTTGTCTATCAATTTTTAATGCTGCCCCTAAAAGGGGTGTCTAAAAGTATACAACAATATATTTTGGATTTGAAAGTCCGTTGTATATAATTTTAAAGAGAACTATTTTATTTTCACAGCATAGTTTTAGACACCTTTATAAATGATTTTACATTCCACTATTGTTAAACACGGAAACTTTCAAAACTACATTTTTAGGAATAGTACAAAAAATACTTGAATTTCTACAAATACCCAAATATTTAGTATTCAATGTTCCCCAAATAACTTATACCCTCACCAGGTCATGTCACATATTTAACTAGGAGTAACTGCTGCCGCACTCAATCGTTTGCCATTTGCCAAGTCAACCTCTTTTTAAGCCTCGTTTTATATTTATAAGTATACGTATCTGCTCTGAGTTATTTTGTATCTTTATTTGTGAGTACATCTTAAACGACATGAGAATTGCCCGGAAGGCTGTTTCCGTTTGACTTTGCGGCCATAAAATGGCCGAAAGGGAGAAACAAAAAGCGGAGGGACATAAAATATGCGTAAAATATATGCGCAAAAATAGTTGGGTCATCTAATGGCTGAACCAAGTCCAAGACCAAGATAATTGCGCCAGCCCGAATTTGTCCTCTGTGCTTTGCATTTTCTATTTGGAAATCCTCAGCTCCAGCAGATACACTCAAAATTTTTACGACCCCAAATGGCATTAAATATCCGAACGTACTTGACGCGACTTTCTTGGCTACGTGAAGTTCTCAGCTCAGCGCTCTTTTCCCATCCCCCCACCCCCTTCGCTTTTCTTTTCGTATTCCGTTGGATACATCTGGGTTAGTTTTCCTACACTGATAAAAAAATGTAATAGTAAAAATAAATATTTGCATATTGAATGCAAAGATTCCTATTACATATTTAAATTACATAAAACAACGTAATATTTAATTGAATAATTAATTTAACGAATGAAAATATTTTAAACAAGGCAGAAAATATTATTTTACTTCATTAAAAAAAAGATTTTAGTATTAAAATCAAAGCTTAAGGTTTTTGAAATTAACTATAATTGTTAAATGTAATATTTTCATATTTAAATTGAATAAAAACCGCAATGGATGAAAATCAAAGCGAAAAATATTTGGATTGAATATGAAATCGTTGGATTTACTACGTTTTTTTTATCAGTGTAGTTGCAAGTGAAAGGAAAGCAAAAGGATCGGGGAGGGACTCCTTTTATTGCGGGCCATCAAAAAATGTTAAAAGCCCCGATTTCCATGCCCATTGTCTGAGGCCGTAATTGCTTTGGCTTTGGTCCACTGAGTGTCGGCTTAGAGTGGGAGTGCCAGTGAGTTTGAGTGAGTGCGCCCCAAGTCACAGATCCTGTTGTCCTTTTATGCAAGCAAACGGTTCTATCCTATATAGGTGTTTTTTATATGCCCATTAAAGCGCCAGTGGAATAGAATAAAGCCGACTACCGACTTAAAAATTTATTTAGCACTGGTTCTTGTTTAGTAATACTCTGGTATCAGAAGCAAAGCACTTTTATGGACTGGAAATAGTCTTCTTTGTTTTAGGATAAAGCTGAAGGCACCGCTCCGAATGGAAAACCCATTGCCTATATATTGAATATTAGACAATACAGGAAAACAACCACTGTAATCCTTCATAAGGATCTAAGCGCCTTAGCAAGTCCAAAATTGGCCAACAAACCTAATACGAAATTAGCAAGAAACATAGGGAAAAGCTTACTTTGCAAAGGACATGAACTTGATTTGTATTTTAAAATATTTTCATATTTGAAATATCAAGAACCAAAGAGAAATTCTTAATAAAAGTTCGAATATTCTAACATTCATGATAAACATCCACCAGTATAAAAATAAATATAAATATTAACGTTCTTTCCGTTCCGAACAGTTTATGTAACATTTTACAGAAAGTGTTATTGGTATGTTAGGAGTGCTTACATTTTGGAGACTTTTTCCGCTGCCATTTAACAGACCTGAATGCTAACAGACTGTTAAGACATGCCGCTAAATATGTTAAATAGGTAAACAAATAAAGTTAAAATTAAAAAAAATATGAAAAAGGGTAATCTGAAATCACTTGCATGGTTTAATAATTTCAAAATATATATTACCAATAAACATTTTGTAAAATATGTGAAATTCTAGCTCGTGGCTGCCTTGTAACCTGTCTCGCCTAATTGACCCAGAAATGAGAAAAGCATCGAAGAGAACGCCGGCTACAAAGCTACAAAAGAGCAGAAGGACTCTCTCGCTGCCACACGAAGGTGACAGAAACTCTTGATTCTGTCACGAAGTGCTTAACTTCGTCCTTGATTTCGTCAGCAGCATCAGCAGCATCAGAATGCTGCCCTGCGACAATATGTTGGGTTTACTATATGGCCGCTTGACTGACTGGGCCCACAGATTCTTCTTCGGCGGCGAAAGCCAAGGGAATATGGCAGAAAGGACCTGCTCATGACATCAGCGATGGTCTGCTCTCCCTCGTCCCTAGTCCTTCGTCCTTCTGCCGCAGCGCTGCTCCGGCTGCTCTGTCGCTGCTGCTGCTGCCGGAATGTGAATCGGAGTCGGA